>OZ020195.1:70297593-70675093 GCA_963971165.1 Philopedon plagiatum | reverse complement strand
AAAAATGCTAAAAATTTTATTAAAAGTTAGAAACATTATTAAAAAGTTATTAACGGTGTGTTAACAAAAAAAAAAATTCTTGGTATCAAATTTACATTTACATAAAATTTGTGACAAATTTTAATAATTTTCCATGTGAAAATAGTACGTCAAACGGCTCTTAAAGATCAAATTACACTTTATATAAATTTCCTCATTTGTAAGCTAAAAGTCAAGTTTTTGTCAATCACCGCAGTATAATGTCAGAAAATAACCAATAATTTTTGCTTATTAATATTACGTAGGTGTGTGTGTGTGTGTGTGTCCTAATTGTAAAGCTAAAAGTCAAATTTTTCTTAATAACATCACTACACTTTTAGTCACCTACTATTAGAAGGTCATTAAAAGTTTTTATTTTCGTTTCGACGTCGTTTAACTTTTTATTGCGGTGTATTAAGAGCTCCTTTTGTTCACTGATAAAGTGTTGCTGCTCGCGTATCACCATTTCTGATTTTACAATTGTTTTCAATATGTTTAATAAATAACAATTCTTTAGAGCTGCTTTCACACTTGCTTAGTTATGTTTCTTAAACATTGCTAACTGTCTATAATTCTTTTCTAAATCGTTTTCATAGCTTACTAATTCCCCTAGAAGGTTTTTAATTGTATCTTCACACTTTTTAATTTTATTTTCGTTTTCTCGCGCTTTCTTTATTAAACTATGTTTAACTCTTAACGCTTCTAACATGCCATTTTTACACTCTTCAGAAAATTGTTCAATCCACTCTGGAATCTCGGGAACATTTTTATATGCATTTAACCACGACATCAGCCCACTGGATAATCTTTTTGGTGTCTTTTGAAATACAGGTGCTAGAGGTGACGGTTGTTCCACAGCAAGATGGACTTTTCTTGATTTATGCTCTTCTTGGGTGGTCATAGTTATTGACAGTTGCGCAAAGTGAACAATTTTTGGTTTCGTCAATATTGTCTTTAACATAGATTTAGAACTTGGACACTTCGCATCCCTTACCACAACATCACTTAAAATGTTTATATTTCGATGTTTTACGTTCTCTTCTTGACATCTTTTAAAATCTCCAGTTACCTCTGAACAAGCTCTATCCACTGATTCATCTATCCCATCGTTTAGAATAAATTGACTGGATGATCTTTTTAACGCCTTTTGAAAGATGGATGCCAGAGGTGAGACTTGTTCCACAGCAAGGCGCACTTTTTTAAATTTATGCCCATCTTGAGTCATCGAATTTGACGACGTTTGCTCATAGTAGGACCTCTCTGGTTTAGCCAACAATCCTTTTAACTTGGACACGGCACTTGGACACTCCGCTTCTCCCACGACAACATCGCTTATAATATTTATATTGCGTTGTTGCACGTTCTCTTTTTCATGCCTTTCAAGACCCCCAATTATCTCGGAACAAACTATATTCACTGCTTCATCCATACCATCGTTTAAGATGAATTGCAAATACAAATCATCCTCCATAACTAATGGTTGAGTTTCATTAACGAACCTCAAATTTGAATATATATCGCTAATTTCTCTAAAACTCATTGGTAAATCCACTAATTTACTGACACACTACAGCAAAACTTACTTTAAAATTATTATATTCTTTCATCGATTTCTATAATGAAAACAGTTTCAGACTAAAAAGCATTAACAAGTGCATCGTTTTTATATACATTCCCAGTAAAAAGTTCCTCCCACCCCAATATTATTGCTTAAAATCATGCAAAATGTTAAGGACAACTCAATGACATGACGTTGAGGGTCATAGCACCTACATTTCTTCGTTGAAAAACAAGCAAGTGCAGTTATTTGCCTACAAGGTCAAGGTCACCTTTCAAACTAATCACACGCCCTCTCCAGCCTTAAGTTACAAAACTAATACCTGCTATTTTTAAAGCATACCCAAGAAACATCTGTTAGTCTTTATTCTTATGTCAGGCCATGGATTAAAAAGAAAAACAGGAAACTTAAGTGTCAAATTTGCAAAGTTCCACTGTAACAAGCCTATGGAGTTTTGGCATAAAGTAGTTTTCTTAGATGAAAGCAAATGCAATTGGACCCGATGAAGCCAATTTTGTTTGGAGGAAAACGGAAGAACGACTGAAACCACCGAATATTCGTCGAACAGTAAAACATGAAGGTGGGAATGATCTAGTGCTGGGCTGCATGGCCGCAAGCGGAGTCGGAAACCTTCATTTTATTGAGGGAGTCCTAGATAGGTTCATTGAGACATTTTAGCAGGAAATTTGGAAGAAAGCTCCGCTAATCTTGGGTTGACTGGGGATTATTACTTTCAGCAAGACAATGATCCCAACGATTCTTCAAAATTGCTGAGAGAATGGTTGTTGTGTAATGTTTCCCACCAACTGAAAACACCACCACAATCTTCAGATCTCAATCCAATCAGGAATTTGTGGGAATATCTCAAAAGCCAAGTACGGAAACGCGATCCAAAATAAAAACTAACTTCTAGTATCTTAAGGCAAGAATGACAAAACATTCCACCTGACGTTATCACAAACTTGGTAAATTCTATGCTTCGGCGTCTACAGGGAGTCACTGAAGCTAAAGGATACCCCACAAATTATTAAAAACTTATTTTAAATTTATACAACCTGAAAATAACTATGTGTACGAATACTTTTTTTGTCCAGTATTTTGATATTGTTATTTTCCCAATATATAATCATTTGTATTTTTTTGTCTAAAATAATTAGCTTAATAAATCTTGTTTATGTTAGTCAATAATGATTTATTTGATTAGCGATAACAAAGATATTTAGATAAGTGTAACATTTTATTCGGTGTACGAATGCTTTGTTGACCTACTGTAGGTTTGAAGTCTACGTGGGGTGTCTCAGATAAAAAAAAGGTACTGTGTGAGCGATTTTCTGCCTGCGTGGCCGACTGCATGCAGGATAGTGAATGGCGGCCTTAAGTGTGACCTACATATACATAAAAACAAATAATTATGAAAAAATTACCATCTACAATATTGCCCAACTTTTTACTAAAGCTTACAATAAGGTTGCCACTCACGATAAAGCATTTAATGGATTTTTAATGATATTTTTTCTATCGATCCCGACAAATTTAAAGACATTTGTTTTCCAACACCCGATCCGCAAAATGAAACAAAAAAAAACATTGAAACTGAGCTCAAAACAGAACCTGAAACCTCTACTAGACAAACAACAAATAACACAGTCAGTGATCCACAACCTTGCGCATCCGGAACAAAAGTCACTACTACACAAACTACGAACCGCACAATGGACGATTCACAACTCGGCACATCCGGAACAAATATTACTGTTAAATCGAAACTATGTGCTGGTCACTTACTTCCTAAGCCACAAAAGAAAGAATTAAGTAAATTTGAAAAAACGAAAGGCAAAGGGCGTTCAGAACAACATTCACAAATTTTAACAGCGACTACAGTGAGGCGGTTTTGGAAGATAAAGAGGCTAAACGGACTGAGAAAATCGAAAGGGCGAAAAACAAGCAAGCCAAGAAAGAGAAAAAGTTCAAGTAAAAGAAAAAATTCAGTCCTACAAAATAAAAGTGAAGTTCGATTCATCATCGTCTGAGGAAGCAGACGAAGAAAACTTGTGTGATGATGATAGCGATGATGAATGTGTAGAAGAATTTAGTGGAGTTGAGAGGAAAAATGATACATGCTCCTTATGTGGAGAATTTGGGAGCAACCGCGAGTTGTGGTACAGATGTACACGCTGCAGCTTATGGGTGCCCTGTGCAACGGGAAAGATCGCTCAGAAAGCAATGTGATTTTTGTTTACCTTAGATTTTTTCAAAACCCTAGTCTTATTAAATCTTAACTTGAAAATCTACGAGTACTTCAATATCGTTTTGTTTTCATTAGAAAATTGAAGTTGTTTTGGTTCCTTTTTTGTATTTTTTTCTTTTTACTAAAGATTATTTAAAAATAAATGATTTAGTAAAATTAGGTTTGGGTTATTTAATCTAACAACAGCTTCTTCAAAAATAATGTACGGAATATCTCGACGCTCTGTACGGTATTACGCAATGCATGCCTTCAAAAAATTATTTTTTATTACCAACTTGTATAATCGTGTGTGGTTCTGACATCGTGGGTTCTAATAACACATACTATAGGCTAACTATAGGGGTAAACCAGGTCTCTGTTACAGTTTAGGAGTAATTAATTTTCTGCCTTAGGTGTACGGTAATTCCGGAATTTCTCCCATAATAACATTAATAGGGACGCATACACGGACGTGCATGCGTTAATACATCAACGCCCAACCATCAGCGCACAAACAAAGACGAATGTCAATGGGCATTTCTCCGTCGCGGACATGTGTGTGCATTCAAGAAGTGTGACATACTTGTCAACCAGGCACCTCCTGAAAACATCACCGTGCGTACATGAGTGTGTACTCTTTAGCGAGCATGTGTGTGCCAGGCGACAAGTTGTGTAGTTCTTACGGTACAGTGAGGTAGGTAATTAAATTAAAAATAGAAAAGTTGTTACTTTATCAGGCGTACAGTGTGTTTTCTTTTAAATAAAGCATTTCTGCTTCACTGATTTCTGTAATTTTATTATTTCTAGAAGTATCAGGAGAACTGGTTAAAATCCATTCTTCCAGATCAACACAATCTTTGAAAGGGTTAGATCTGTAATTTACTTTTTATCTTAAAGCTATTCTCACTGCATGCATTATAAACATTAATAATTGAAGTTTTTTATACATACACAATAGAAAGTTAGTTCAAGCAAATCTTCTGTCGACATTTTGTGCTTGGATTTTGACTTGATTAGAATAGCTAATGTTATCGGAGACTTCCTTTTCTCACCACAAAATATGATAGGAAATGACAATTCTTCTGCATATTTGTCCATCATTAAATGCAGTGGTTTATTAATTTTCCCAGGAACAAAACGTATGTTTTCTAACTGGTCATTATCCAGTAGAGTTTCTTGTCCACCAGGGTTTACTGGCTCATTGTCATCCACTGGACTTTCATCATTATCGTCATATTCTATCTTATTTATTATACCGATTGCGCCGTTCACGATGCCGTCTGACGTATCAGTGTTTGTACCATATATTTTGCACTTATCTGTAACTTCAAGTTTACCATTAAACCGTAGGTTTCAGATTTCTTTAAGGTTTGGGCAGATTTGAGAAACTGTTGTTTACGTCTCTCGCTATAGCTGCCTTTAAAAACATCTTTTGCAGCAGTATCTGTATATTTTATATTTAGCTTAGATAGCTTCTGTTACTTCATTATTGCTTCTAAACAAATGAATATTTGTTTCAGGTAAATTTTCTTCATCTGCTACCTGTCGACTGTTGAATAGTATATCGGCTAATGACATTATACCTTTTGCCATGTGATTTAAAGCTGAGGAAAAGTCCATGTCTTCTTTTTGACTCATTATTTCGGTAAGTTCAAAGAAAGTGAATTTGTCCCACAAATAGGTACCACAGATTATTGCTTTTTAGTGGTTGATCACCGACAGGTGGTATTTAATGTAAATCGCCAAACATAATTACGGAAATTCCACCAAAATCATCTTTCGACCTAAACATTTGTTGTAATCTTTTATTTACATGACGTAACGTTCTACAACCTACCATTGAAAATTTATCAATAATAATCAATTTCAAATTACACAGGTGACTAAATCTTGTATTTACAGAGGCGTCTCTTAAGGGAACCAATTTTTCATGAGATCGTTGAACTGGTAGAGTCAAAGCCGAATGCAAAGTGGTTCCCTCGATACTAAATGCTGCTTTTCCTGTTGGTTCGGTCAGCAACACTTTGAGAGTATCGGGCTCGTTTCCTGCGATTGAATTGGAATATCGCAATAATATATAGCATATATCAACTTACTTTTCAGAACGCCTGCGTCGCCCCCTAGAATAATGTAAAATGTTCCTCGTCTATTAGTACAATTCACTAAGTGATTTAAATATTCGTATTGTTTTGAATTAAGAGATTCAATTAAATTATGCATATGTGTCGATATCATTGAAGGGTCTAAAGCGAAACTGGATTGGGGAAGGTGCTAGAAAGAAAAGAACAATTAAGAAAATCGCACGTGTTTGGCGGCAAGTATACTATTATGAACGACAAAGAAATAATGTATAGAACGTTACATAAGCGTGAACAGTGGCCTATAAAGTGTGAAAAGGGTAGTGTATACCTAAATCTATTTTTAGAATCTAACATTACATTAAGATTATTATTATCTTATATTTAAAATCCATTAGAGTATTTTACTTATTATATGGGAGTTTGCATTTTGGGCACCAAGGCAATAAATGGACTAATTCAACATGCATTTTGGGCACCGACCCAAAAGGTCCTCATTACAAAAATTGCATTTTGGGCACCGAGCCTCTTATTTTATATAAGCTTATTATTCATTCGTCATTATTATAATTTTGGGTAGGTTAATAGGTAAATAATACATAACTATTTTAAAGCATACGAAAATATGTTTATTATTGTATAATGATTACATTAATTGTACAAAATATCTTAATCTAAATATCTTATTTATTGACATAACAATGGAATGACAAACATTTCATAAAGTGTAGCCTATTGATTTCCTTATTTTGGTATTTAATAATCATTGATTCAATAAATTTCTGTCTTTTCTTAACTTTCATGTCATGGATTTGTATAGGTTTTTGAAGACTTTGAATTTTAATATACCTATGTGTCGGTTTGAAACTCTTTCAGTTTTTCAACAAAAACGAATAGGTTAGGATGTTCAGCATATATGGAGTTGTTAAAATTACTGTGAAAAGACTCACAAGCATTTGTTGTACGAGTGATGGTAGATGAATGTTCTGCCCAGATAATATAATAGGTGGAAAAAGTGACTCTTCAGAAATATAAGTATCTACTAAATAGTCGGCATATTTCACAACTCGGGGGTCTTGGGGCATATTTTCAGACAATTCAAGAGCAAAACACTCACCTACTTCAGTCGGATCGAGATACATAAGTGCAAAAGTCAATTTTAACCACTTGCCTATTTCACTTGCCTCATGCTTGTATTCCGGTACCAAACCACAAGTTTGAATTTTTCGGTACCATGCCTGAGACAAGTGGAGCCTACAACCAACAATTTTAGCATTAGGCCAAGTGTTTAATATAGCAAGGTGTATGGCTTTCTCAAAATCTACAACTACCTCTATAATATTTAAATCAATTCGTTTTGACAAACACGCGCCTATGACTAGTTGAAATAGTTTTGTGTATAATTGAGTGTATGGTTTCCTGGGTATATCGGTCAATGGTTATAATAAATAAAACTTATTTTTAGCTGACGTTTCGGTATATTACCATCTTCAGAGCTAAAATATTTACATTTTTGTACAAATAGAAAAATGGATTTTGTCTAGTTGAGAAATATACAAACAAGGAAAAATAATAATAAAAAAAAGACATACCTTATTATTATACTAGTAAAACTATATTCTAAACAACATTTTTCAACCAACTCTCTCTTTAACTTATAGAGCGACACTGAAATGGGTGGTGTCGGTACCGTATTTTATGGCGATGGTCAAAACATGTGTTAGTCATTAGGATTGGTACATACTTTTTCTTCTCTACTTCTTAAATATTATTTTACAATTAAGTTATTATATATAGAGCTTAAATTATCCGTATCAGTGCGAAAGTTTATACAATTACTGTTCTTTTTTATATATATCATTTCTTTGATGTTTCTTTTTTTATAGTTATCTTCGTGGTCTAATATTGTCGTATTATTAAAGTCAAAGTTGTGTAAATTTTCTAAAGCATGGTTTGACAGAGCTGTACCATTTTCACTTACTTTTCTGATACTATTTTTATGTTCTGTTATTCTATTTTTTAAGTATTGTTTGGTTTGTCCAATGTATGCCTTTGGACAGTCTGTACAATTTATTTTGTAGATTAGGTTTGTTTGTTGATTTTTAGGTATTTCCGGTTTTAGTTTGGTATATATTTGTTTGAAGTTATTGGTAGGTTTTTCGGCAATTTGTATTTTGAGAGGGTCTAATATTTTTTTAATTTTTTGGTTTACTTCCGGGATATGTGGGAGTGCAATATATTTTTTTTTCCGGTGTTTTTGTTTTTAGGTTAGTGTTGTTGTAAATTTTGTTTATTCTGGTTTTAATAATTGGTTCGTAAAATTTTTTAGGGTAATTATTGTGTTGTAGAATATTGCGAACTTTTTTTAGGTTTTGTGGTCGGTATTTTGGATGAGATAATTTTACAGCTCTGTCAACTAAGGAATTAACAACACTTGTTTTATATTTAATTGAAGTAAACGATTCAAAATTTAGATATCTGCCAGACCATACTTGTTTTGTATACCAGTTTGTTGTGATGTATTCTTCATTATTATGATTTATCGTAATATCAAGAAAATTTATTGAATTATTTTTTTCCATTTCATATGTAAATTGTAGTTTTGGATGGTAGGAATTAAATTTGTTTAGTGTGTATTGTAGTTTGTCTTGTGGTATGCAGAGTATACAGTCGTCAACAACTCTTTTGAAGAAGTGTGGTTTATAATTCAAGGATTCGATGATATTAGTTTCAAGGCTTTCCATGACTAAATTGGCAATCGTGGCTGAAATTGGTGAACCCATGGCAACGCCGTAAATCTGTGAATAGAATTGATTTTGATATTGGAAGAATGTGGAGGACAGGCAGGTTTTTGTGGCTTCAATGAATTCGTTTTCAGGAATTTTTGTAAAGTTTTTTATGGAGTTCCACTTTTTTGATATGCTATTTATTGCCAATTCTATTGGGATATTTGAGTATAGAGAGACGACATCAAATGAAACGAGTATGTGCTTTTCCGGTACTTTTTTGTTTTTAATAAATTCATGGAAAGACCATGAGTCTTTTATGTGGTAGTCATTTTGGCCTAGGATCTTGCTTAATATGTCGGATAAATGTTTTGATAGGTTATATGTGGCGGATCCTATTGTACTTACGATTGGTCTTAGGGGAATATTGTTTTTGTGTAATTTCGGTAGTCCGTATATATATGGTGGTTGGCCGTTGTGACATATGAGTTTATTTTTTATTTTTTTGTCAATGTTTTTTGTGTATATTTCCGCGCTCTTACTTGGAAGCAAACAATAAATAAGCGGTATGTATCTTCCATTTACAAAACCGTGTATAGTGAAAAATTGGCAGAAGAATTTTGTACAGTACCTAAAAGTACCATCTATGTAAATGCGTGACACGTCTTTAACAATGTTGATATTTGTATCACAAGAAAAAATTATGATGTTATCTCTTTCGTTATTAATTAGTACGAAATTCTCATTTCGCGACGTAACTGCATTCAAACTAGATAAAGCTATATGTACCTCTTTCATGTTCTTCGGCAAAGTTGGTAGTGTTCGTCGGCGGCTGTTGTACATATTGTGTCTTATGTATTGGACATCCCTTGTCGTTAAGTTACTCGGAAGGTCCCTTTGTAACTCCTGGCGTATGATCTTCATAGGTTTTTTCGCAAGGTCTTCTGTAGCTTTCCTTTTGCAAGCAGCACTTACAACTTGTCGTGTTAGGCTTGCCAAATTTGCCTCGTGGTTGTGCTCTCCTGGATGTTTAGTTATTACGATGTCGTTTGATGACCCGAGGGTATGTACCGTTGCTTTGCACTGCCGATTAGTACACCTCCAAAACTTTTCGCTCGTTGACTTTATGTCTTTAGTAAAACTAAATTTAAAATTATCAAACACTAACACTGGTTTTCCTCTATTACTGGAAATTATTTTGGTTTCCATTGCAACTATACACGATCCGCGCTATAATAATCTCAATAACCAAAGAATAATAAAATGTGTTTCATTTTTGCAGGGGGGCTTTATATAGGTTACATGAGAACAATATCCTTATTTATTCTGGGAACTATAAATATTTAACAATGTGGAAGGGTTGATTTCGAGTTGACCATTAATACGTACTTAAATCGTAATTAAATCTTTGGTGCCCAAATTGCAGTTTTCATAATCCCTCGAAACTGACCGCAAAGGGTACCTACCTGTTTGGTGCCCGATTTGCATGCGCCCTATTATATAAGCATTTACATAATAAAACACTAATAATGAGTAATATAATTATAATTAACACAAGCCATAAAGAAGCAATTATTTTCCCTTCTGTTTTACTCAAGTATGTTGATCGATCTGGGTCATAGCTAGCATGACCTGAGGCAATCATTCCATGGTTATGATAGAAATCTACTTCATCCTTTGAAATAGTGATGACATTCACTTTCGAATCTGTAATCTTACATGATGTTAAGGATGGAACTTCAAATTGATGTAATGCTCCATTGCATTCAATTGTGATATTATCATGAATACAAGGCAATGAATAACTAATTCTATCGGTTGTTGATCCTATGCTAGTTTCTACAACTAAATGAGACGGATGGAAGTCAGATCTTAAATTGTATCATGAAATTTTCCATAACCAAATCGCAAAGTGGCTGCCCTATGTCCTCGATAGCCTCACGAATTCCATCTTTGAGGTCTTGAATCGACGCTGGGCTGTTGGCGTAGACCTTCTCTTTCACGTGGCCCCAAAGGAAGAAGTCGCAAGGTGTTAAGTCACAAGATCTCGGTGGCCAATTGTGATCACCTCTTCGAGAGATAACACGGTCCGGAAACTTTTCCCGTAAAAGATCAATGGTTTCGTTGCTTGTGTGGCACGTAGCGCCGTCTTGTTGAAAGTAAACGTTGTCCAGATCAATACCATCCAATTTCGGCCATAAAAAATCATTAATCATCTGTCGATAGCGCAATCCATTCACCGTAACTGGTGCTCCAGCCTCATTTTCAAAAAAGTAAGGTCCAATGACCCCGCCGGACCATAAACCGCACCAAACAGTCACACGTTTAGGATAGAGAGGCTTTTCAACAATAACTCTTGGGTTTTCCGAGCCCCAGATGCGACAATTTTGTTTGTTGACGAAGCCACCGAGGTGGAAATGATCAAGATGATTTTTCGATGGAATTCCGGATCATTTTCATGCATTTCAAGGACCCAATCGGCAAAGACACGCCGTTGTTGATGATCGGCCGGCTTGAGTTCTTGTGTTAACTGAACTTTATAAGCCTTAAGACCCAAATCTTTATGCAAAATACGGTGTAATGACGTTTGTGGAATGTTTAATTCCAAAGAACGACGAGGAATGGATAAACCTGGGTTTTCTTCAACATGTTCGAATACAGCAGCAATATTCTCAGCTGTTCTTGAGCGACGTGCACGGGTTTTATTCTTCACATCACTAACTTGTCCCAACAGCTCGAATTTTCCCACCAACTTCTGTATTGCGGTCCGACAAGGTGCTTCACGACGACCTAAAAATGTTCGAGTTTTACGAACCGTCTCTGCCAAATTTTCACCATTTTTATAGTGAATTTTAATAATTTCAATGCGTTGTTGAAGCGTGTATCGTTCCATTTTTATTAATGGCGTAGTTTCTACTTGTCAAATGTCAAAAAATTACAGCTCCAAAAGTGACATCTACCGAAATAGCGGGCTATTCAAAATAACACCTCTTATTGGAAAACCCTTTATATACCTCAACGTATGCATCCAAGTCGGTGTTCTGCGTTACAGCTTCTGGCGCCGCAGCTTCTGGCGCCGCCACCGCAGCAGTAGCGGTAACTAAACGGAATTTTTCCAAAGAAAATATTTCTTCATTAAAATGAGTTACATAACACTGATCGCTGGTTCGTTTAAGAAACATTGTAGGTTTATGTATGTTGTATTGTATTGTTGATAAATAGTCCTCCTTTTCGAGATCTAATGAGTTTAGAAAGACTTCAAAAGTCATAGAATTTTTCTTATTTAAAAATTCCCCAATTTTAGGGTACTTTTCTTTCATGTGATTTAAAAAAACATTCGTCATTACTTTCTAACGGTTCTAATATTGTAGTACAATCAATCCATGGATGGGTAGATACGGTATTCCATATCTACTCGTGAACTTACCTCTAACTTCTCGTCTGCACGACTTCATGTGCTTGTGAATATTATAATTAATAATATCTTGGACACTTACCGGTTCACTGTGACAGGTTATATATTGGTCAGCAAAATTAGGATAAATCTTACCACCGTCTAAATTATTAGAGTCATACCGCGGACCAAAGTAGAGCATGAACATGCGGTGAGCCACGGTTTTGAAATTCTATTTTATAATAGAAATGGCCAATGGGATTTTCTTTAAATGGTCCCTTATCACTTTTCAAATATTTAACCAGTAATCGAAATCTGGGATCAACATATCTAGCGCAGGTTATTGAGTCTCCCCTAAAATTAAAAATCTATATATTATACATTAATTTTTTATTTATGAAACATTAATCCATTCACTCATTCAACTATATTTTATTAAAACAACTCTTATTAGTTTAAATAAAAATCCAAAGTATTCGATTTTGAGCCAATGCATGCAGGACCAACAACAAAGGGAAAAAAATAAAACCAACCTAATCAATCGAACTTTTTCGGTATAAGGAAGATTTTGAGCTTCCTCTTCGTCGATATTTGTGTCATCTACCACTTTTGCCAAAATAACAATTAATTCTGGCCAGCTGCTCGGCTGCACTAATTGTTAAAAAATGCTAGGAATGGTAAATTGACGAACAATAGACAATAATTTACGTTGTTCGTTCATCTAGTAGGCTGGAGAATTTCTAATTTGCTTTAAAAACTTATATCCAGCATGGTTTTTAATCAATTGATTTAGTACATCCAGCTTTCAAATTTTACCGGCGGTATATTCCCCTTGTTGATCTATGTTTTGTCTTAGAGCTATTCTTACTGCATGCATTATAAACATTAATTGAAGTTTTTTTAGACATATACAACAGAAAGTCTTTTCTAGCAAATCTTCTGGCGACATTTTGTGCTTGGATTTGGACTCGATCAGAATAGCTAATGTTATCGGGGACTTCTTTTTCTGACCACAAAATATGGTAGGAAATGACAATTCTTCTGCATATTTGTCCATTATTAAATGCAGTGGTTTATTACTTTAAAATCTCCAGGAGCAATGAATATATTATTAATTGGTCATTATCCAGTAGAGTTTCTTGTCCACCGCGGTTTACTGACTTATTGTCATCAACTAGATTTTTATCGGCCCACATATCTTCTTCAGGTTCGTTATTAGGAAGAACAGATTGCAAATTTTCTTGGCTTTTTTCATTTTTATGTCGATTAGACAGAGGCAGAATTTTTAATGAACCAATAATTTATGCTTTACTGATTTCTGCAATTTTATAATTTCTGGAAGTATCAGGAGAACTGGCTTTTAAAATCCATTCTTCTAGATCAACACAATCTTCTACAAGGGTTAGATCTGTAATTTACTTTTTGTCTTAGAGCTATTCTTACTGCATGCATTATAAACATTAATAATTGAAGTTTTTTAGACATACTCAATAGAAAGTTAGATCTAGCAAATCTTCTGTCGACATTTTGTGCTTGGATTTTGACTTGATCAGAATAGCTAATGTTATCGGAGACTTCTTTTTTCTCACCACCAAATATGATAGGAAATGACAATTCTTCTGTATATTTGTCCATCATTAAATGCAGTGGTTTATTAATTTCCCCAGGAGCAAAACGTATGTTTTATAACTGGTCATTATCCAGTAGAGTTTCTTTTCCACCAGGGTTTACTGGCTCATTGTCATCCACTGGATTTTCATCATTATCGTCGTATTCTGTTATTTAGTATACCGATTGCGCCCTTCACGATGCCGTCTGACGTATCAGTGTTTGTACCATGTATTTTGCACTTATCTTCAAGTTTACCATTAAACCGTAGGTTTCAGATTTCTTCAAGGTTTGGGCAGATTTGAGAAACTGTTGTTTACGTCTCTCGCTATAGCTGCCTTTAAACACATCTTTTGCAGCAGTATCCGTATATTTTGTATTTAGCTTAGATAGCTTCTGTTCATTGAACTCGTCTACTTCATTATTGCTTCTAAACAAATGAATATTTTTTTCAGGTAAATTTTCTTCATCTGATACCTGTCGACTGCTGAATAATAGTATATCGTCTAATGACATTATACCATTTGCCATGTGATTTAAATCTGAGGCAAAGTCAATGTTTTGTTTTTGGCCTCATTATTTCGGTAAGTTCGAAGAAAGTGAATTTGTCCCACAAATAGGTACCACAGATTTCGTGGTACGGATTATTGCTTTTTAGTGGTTCGAAAATCCATTGATCACCGACAGGTGGTATTTAACGTAAATCGCCAAACATAATTACGGAAATTCCACCAAAATCATCTTTCGACCTAAACATTTGTTGTAATCTTTTATTTACATGACGTAACGTTCTACAACCTACCATTGAAAATTTATCAATAATAATCAATTTCAAATTACACAGGTGACTAAATATTGTATTTACAGAGGCGTCTCTTAAGGGTACCAATTTTTCATGAGATCGTTGAACTGGTAGACTCAAAGCCGAATGCAAAGTTATTCCCTCGATACTAAATGCTGCTTTTCCTGTTGGTTCGGTCAGCAATACTTTGAGAGTATCGGGATCGTTTCCTGCGATTGAATTGGAATTTCGCAGTAATATATAGCATATATCAACTTACTTTTCCCAACGCCTGCGCGTCGCCCCCTAGAATAAGGTAAAATGTTCCTCGTCTATTAATACAATTCACTAAGTGATTTAAATATTCGTATTGTTTTGAATTAAGAGATTCAATTAAATTATGCATATGTGTCGATATCATTGAAGGGTCTAAAGCGAAAGTGGATTGTGGAAGGTGCTAGAAAGAAAAGAACAATTAAGAAAAACGCACGTGTTTACTATTATGAACGACAAAGAAATAATGTATAGAACGTTACATAAGCGTGACTATAAAGTGCGAAAAAAAGGTAGTATATACCTAAATCTATTTTTAATATCTAACATTACATTAAGATTATTATTATCTTATATTTAAAATCCATTGGAGTATTTTACGTATTAGATAAGTATTTGCATAATAAAACACTAATGATGAGTAATATAATTATAATTAACACAAGCCATAAAGAAGCAATTATTTTCCCTTCTGTTTTACTCAAGTATGTTGATCGATCTGGGACATAGCCTGGGGCAATCATTCCGTGGTTATGATAGAAATCTATTTCATCCTTTGAAATGGTGATGACATTCACTTTCGAATCTGCAATCTTACATGATGTTAAGGATGGAACTTCAAATTGATGTAATGCTCCATTGCATTCAATTGTGATATTATCATGAATACAAGGCAATGAATAACTAATTCTATCGGTTGTTGATCCTATGCTAGTTTCTAAAACTATGTAAGACGGAGTGAAGTCAGATCTTAAATTGTAGTATGTAATAGTCTTAATTTCACAATTTGCTTTTTTAACCATAGGACATAGGAGATTGAACAGGATCTTGCTCTAATGTTATCTTTACATTTCCTTCTTTAATGGCTATCACAGTGTCATCATACATGTCTAGCTTATATGGACCTACCTGAGCTGGTAACAATTTACAAGTGAATAGCACATTACAGAGAAATGATTCACGTACATCACACTGGGCCCATGATGACACTGGCTTCACATCTTACTAAGTCATGATCTTGGCTAATAGAGAAGTGATCATTTATTTGAACATCTCCTAGAGTTCCTTAATGTGGTTTTGTCTTTAATGCTGGGAAAGGGCAAACATACCAGGTAGAATTCTTATATTGCACAATAGTCATGTCATTATTATCCATGGATGGGTAGGTAGGGTATTCCATATCTACTCATGAACTTACCTCTAACTTCTCGTCTGCAGGACTTGATGTGTTTGTGAATATTATAATTAATAATATCTTGGACACTTACCGGTTCACTGTTACAGGTTATATATTGGTCAGCAAAATTAGGACAAATCTTACCACCGTCTAAATTATTAGAGTCATACCGTGGAGCATTCGTTAACCAAAGTAGAGCATGAACGTGCGGTGAGCCCGGTTTTGAAATTCTATTTTATAATAGAAATGCCCAATGGGATTTTCTTTAAACGGTCCCTTATCACTTTTCAAATATTTAACCAGTAAACGAAATCCGAGATCAACATATCTAGCGCAGGTTATTGAGTCTGCCCTAAAATTAAAAATCTATATATTATAAATTAATTTTTTATTTATGAAACATTGATCCATTCACTCATTCAACTATATTTTATTAAAACAAGTCTTTTATTAGTTGAAATAAAAATCCAAAGTATTCGATTTTGAGCCAATGCATGACGGACCAACAAAAAACGAAAAAAAAAAAAATAAAACCAACCTCATCAATAGAACTTTTTCGGTGTAAGAAAGATTTTGAGCTTCCTCTTCGTCGATATTTGTGTCAGCTACCACTTTTGCCAAAATAACAATTCTGGCCAGCTGCTCTCGGCTGCACTAATTGTTAAAAAAATGGTAGGATTGTTAAATTGACGAACCATAGACAATAATTTACGTTGTTCGTTCATCCAGTAGGCTGGAGAATTTTTAATTTGCTTTAAAAGCTTATATCCAGCATGGTTTTTAATCAATTGATTTAGTAGAACTCACACTTAGTTGAACACCGCAACGTCAACAGCAGTTTTTCTCGGTTTCCGCCTACTTGAGCCCAGTGGCGTAGTGTGCTATATCAATATTATTTATTTAATATTTTATTTATTTAATTAATAATTATTATTGTTTAACTTATATTACTGATTTTCTTTTTTTTTGTTTTGCTTAACTTTGAGGGTCTACGTCTAATTAAACGATTTTGATATGTACCTTAGGGTTAAATATGTTGAAGCCAAAATAATCAATCAAGAGTTACTCAAATCATTCATTATTCCGTATCCGAAGAAGGTAACACATTTACATCTAAATCACTTTCTTCTTCGGAATCGGTTTCTTCTTCCGATGATGATCCCGTATTTACAGTAAATACGAATTCATCCAGCGTGTTGTCGAGTAAATGTTCTTTTTCAATTTGAAGATCTTCATATTTTGTAACATGGTCACCTATTTTTTTCCACTCAGCCACTCCGACTTCCTCAAATTTATTTACAGTTAGCTGCCGGACGTCTGCTAACCTAAATGTCACATTTCTCGACGCTACCCAATTTTTTACCAAAACCCAAATTTTCTCAATTGGGTTAAGCTCCGGGGGATAAGGAGGTAGCCTAAGTACATTGTGGCCGTGTTGCTCCATCAGTACATCAAGTTTGTACTTAGGTGGAAACAGAAATTTATTATCTTGTATTTTTTTATACAATTCTGCTTTTGTCCAGTTTTCCTGAAATTCGAAACCATGTTCACTAAGCCATTTCCTCATATCTGCTTGTAGACTAGCGGATGTTATATTTTTTTCAACAGTCACATTATGATAAGAGGCGTTGTCAACAACAAGGACCGATCTTTCCGGTAAATTCGGAATTAGTTGCGTCTCGACCCACTTCATAAAATTGATATGGTTCATATCATCATGATAATCCCCGCTTTTTCCTAAAATATACTTACACATAATTCCCAATATATATTGGGAACCGTCTTTATTCTTTGTTAGATAGTTAAAATATTTCATGAAAACACACGATGACAATAATTATTTAAAGAAACTTTTATTATACTTTCAGATAACAAACTTTAAAAAACATAAAAAAATACTTAACTATATAAGTTTAAACTTACTAAAAAAAACAAACTAAAAAAAAACGTTTATTTATGTTTTGCATTTCATGCACATCCATTTACTATTTCGCAATTTCTTTGGAAAACAAAAGGAATTGCCATATATTTATGAACAGCAAAAATATGCCTGCAAGGAAGTAACATACCGGCATTAAAATTACAATTGCATTTATTTGAATCACATTGCAATTATTGTCCTTCTGTACTGCTAGTAACAAAAAAAGTACATAGGTCTGCATTTACATCAATTTTAATTTTCTGTTTCTGTTTGTCGGTTTATTTACAGGCAAAGAACGCATGACCTAACCGGGATTACCGTGAATACAAACACATATATAATATTTAGATGCGCCGTGTACGGTATCTGTACAAATCCCGGCTGCGGATGATGTATTATTTTCTAATTTGCCGGGATTTCCATAACTCCCGGTTGACAGTGACGTCATTTGCTTCATTTTATATTTGAGTCGGGATTGGTATGAATACCGGAACCGGGCGGCTAGTTACACCCTAATTAAATACCTGACTTAAAAATCAATAAAGCATTAGGAATAAAGCCACGTCCTCCACCGGCATGCACAATAATAAGGCGTTGCCCTTTTGATATGGGCTTCTTGAGCTCCTTATTATAATTGTCGTCTGACCATCTCATCAGTATATACATCAGTATCAGTATATACATCAGTATATACATCAGTATCAGTATAGTATACATCAGTATATACATCATCATCTCATCAGTATATACCATGTATCTATTTTCTGTCCGATATTTCAATATTTGCTTTAAAAATTCTGTTCTTTTTAAGCGAATGTCGAATTTTTCCATAAGGGCTTTTTTGTTGTCGGTTGTCTTTTTCCATCTAAAAGGGAAAAAATATTATACATTGTCTAAAATGTACGTACGCTTACTTACATATTCGGTTTTTAATAATTTAAATTAGTACTGACCTGAACCCCATCCGTTTCAATAGTTTGTTCAACGAAGTTATTTTCCCATCAAAATCTAATTGCTAGTCTTACATTTTTTGAAAGATGGTTAAAAGATAAACATACACCAGATTTTAGAGAAAAAAAAATGTTGAAGTTTGAAAAATTTATATAACATTTATAGAAGACTTTTTACTTACATCCAAGTGTTGGTCTTCTTTTTTCAAGAACATAAGAATACATACATACATGTGTCTTTTACACTGTTGCCAAACATAGTACAATATATTACACATATATACTATTTTTTATGTTCTCAATTAGCCCTGGTGTTATTTTCTCAAAAACAGGTTCTTCCCTCTGGCGCTTTTTATGAGGGGAAGAAAATGAAGTAGAAGGTGAATAAAGCTGTTTTCTACCTTCGGATGCTATTATTTGGTAGATACTCTGGCTTATTCCTGTCGCAGCTAACACTCGGTTTCTATAAAACATGGATTTTTACTCACTTTACATTAATCATTTTAGTTAATATTGTTTCTTTACTCATACATATCTATATTGAGTTATCGGAATTTGTACTCCAGTTTGCTGCATAAATTTAATTACATTGTAAATAATTTCACGTCCTTGACTACCAATTGGTTTTCCTTTTACACCAATTTTTTTGGGAGACATTTTTGAAAGTAATTAAACAATGAAAGTAACTTGAATAAACTAATACACTATAAACACACACTAAAACACCTTTAAACTGCCACGCTGTTATAAATAACTCAAAAGTAAAATAGAGAAATAAACGCCGCCTATGATAAAAAAAACCATAAAAGCCAGGCGAGACGGTACGGTAGTCAAGGAAACCGCGCGTCGCTAAGTAAAGGAGGAGCTTAGCTGCCATTATGATGGTGACGTTGCGGTGTTCAACTAAGAACGTGTGAGTTCTACATCCAGCTTTACAATTTTACCGGCGGTATATTCCCCTTGTTGATTTATGTTTTGTCTTAGAGCTATTCTATGCATTATAAACATTAACTGAAGTTTTTTTAGACATATACAACAGAACATCTTTTCTAGCAAATCTTCTGGCGACATTTTGTGCTTGGATTTTGACTCGATCAGAATAGATGATGTTATCGGGAACTTCTTTTTATGACCACAAAATATGGAGGAAAATGAGAATTCTTCTGAATATTTGTCCATTATTAAATGCAGTGGTTTATTATTTTAAAATCTCCAGGAGCAAAGAATATATTTTCTAACTGGTCATTATCCAGTAGAGTTTCTTGTCCACCGCGGTTTACTGGCTTATTGTCATCAACTTGATTTTTATCTGCCCACATATCTTCTTCAGGTTCGATATTAGGACCAACAGATTGCAAATTTTCTTGGATTTTTTCATTTTTATGTTGATTAGACAGTGGCAGAATTTTTAATGAACCAGTAATTTTTGCTTTACTGATTTCTGTAATTTTATAATTTCCGGAGGTATCAGGAGAACTGGTTTTTAAAATCCATTCTTCTAGATCAACACAATCTTCTAAAAGGGCTAGATCTGTAATTTACTTTTTGTCTTAGAGCTATTCTTACTGCATGCATTATTAACATTAATAACAATTGAAGTTTTTTAGACATACTCCATAGAAAGTTAGTTCTAGCAAATCTTCTGTCGACATTTTATGCTTGGATTTTGACTTGATCAGAATAGCTAATGTTATCGGAGACTTCCTTTTTCTCACCACAAAATATGATAGGAAATGACAATTCTTCTGCATATTTGTCCATCATTAAATGCAGTGGTTTATTAATTTCCCCAGGAGCAAAACGTATGTTTTCTAACTGGTCATTATCCAGTAGAGTTTCTTGTCCACCAGGGTTTACTGGCTCATTGTCATCGAGTAGCGTGCATACAATATAGGCAAAAAGCACTGCCTACCCTAGGAACAAACGATACAAAATTATATTTTTTTTTTGTTAAATGTAGGTATTAAATTCTTATCCATATCCGTGTAATATCCACCTTTGGCAGCTTTCCTATAACTTAATATTGTTGAGAACCGAAAATTTAATGGTATATCATTCCCACTCCCACTTAACACCTTCCTTGCACTATTAATCGTAAATTAGATCGCTGTAAAGCATCCCATAAGACCGCCTTGAAACCACACAGCAGCTTCCTTCATATTACCATTGAATTTGGTTTAATGATGATACTGTTGTGTAAACCGGTGCAATAATAAATAATAAGTAATTACAAAAATTTTAACATTACGTGAGCGCAATGAAGAATAGGCTATTTATCACATCCCAAACACTTATTGTAAAAAATATATAGATAAGTAGAAATTGTTATTAAAAATGAACTTTCCAGAAATTACTGTTACTTAAACTAGATCGAACTTTCCTGAACCGCTGATCGCGACTATCGTAACTTATTTTACTCGCAAAGCAAGACATTTGAATTCAACAACTTGCAGCTGCAGATTTTGTCTTTTTTTCATTGCCTGCTGTGTTGTGTGTGACTAGGAACCCATAACAGTTCTGCCCCTTTATTCTCAGGTAGTTCTGCCCTTGGACTCATTCCAGCGTTATTCTACAGGAAATAGATAGAAACCTAAGCTTCCAGTACTCTAAAGTCCGTCCGGGTTTCTAAAAGAATGTATTGTTGCTCTTTGGAATTGAGAATCGGACGTCACGTTCTAGATATAGATTTTTATTTTTCACACCTTCGAAACTGTAACGCTTAGTTTTAAATGTTCTTGTTTTAGGATGAAACAACTGTCTGCTTGGAAGATGTTAAAAACTTCGGCCAAATGCCGGTCCTTTCAAATTTAAAGTGGATGTCTTACCAAATTACAAGTTGAAGAATCCTTGGGTGGTAAGTGAACTTATGTATATATGATATAGTAAAAAAATTGGTTTATAATTCAAGAGTTTTTTAATTGTAACCAATATCTATTATTTAAAATACCATTCTGGTTTAGAAATCATATAAAAAACAAAAAGGGTAATTTTGTTTTTAGTATTCGTGTCTATTGAACAAAGTATATATGGACATGATGCAATAGTTTCCTGTAGATATTTTTTTTTCGTTTTTCTACTTGGGTATTGGTTTTTTATGTTTTTAGGTAAAAAATTAAAACAATTATTTGCCTGACGTTTCGCTCATCTTGGCGAGCTTTATCAAAGGTTGGAATGTATCTACAATAAAATGTTTCTCATTAGTTTCGCAAATCAAATCCTTAAACTCAAAATACAAAAAATATACAAACAATTGTCAATAATAATTATTGGTACATACCTCGAAAGTATTGCTTGGTTTACACATCAAGACACATTAATTTAGAAATTTGTTCCTTAACGATAAGGAAAAACTATTGGTATTTTTCCCCTTTTTTCTATTTTTTACACATTTTGTGTTGCGTAGAATCAAGCATCTTTTATAATAATATGGTGGTGTAGGATTAATAGTTTAGGTATGAATTAAATTGTGATAAATTTGGCTTAAGTTTTTCACATCTTGTTTGTCGTTTACGGCATTTTTTTATTTCTTTATGTGGACCATCTCTTTAATTACAAGTCTGTGATAATTTCTATCGATGTTCAAGATCTTTGTGTTATTAAAACTGAATTCGTTTTTAGTGGTTTGTTCGTGTTTATGTAACGCTGTAGAGGCATTTTTTGTGTATTTGTGTCCATTGATTCTATTTTCCAGGTATTGGGTTGTCATTCCTATGTATTTCTTGGGACAATTGAGGCAAGGAGTTGAGTATATAACATTTGATTTTTTCTTTGTAGGAACTTTACTTTTTAGATTTGTGTATAAGGAGGACAATAAATTATTCGCTCTGTGGCATACCACTATATTCTGTTTTGACAAGATGTATTTAATTTTTTCGGATAGACGATGAATGTATGGTAGAGCTATGTAGGTTTTTTGAGGTGTTGAGTCTTTATTTTGATTATTTGATTCCCTTCTATGTTTATTGTAATACATGTATATTCTTTGTTTAATTATTTTCTTTATCAGATCTCTAGGAAAATGATTTGATGTAAGGGTCTTTTCAACCTTTTTAAGGGTTTCAGGTCGATATTCAGGAAAGGTTAGTGCTATGGCTCTATCTGCTAAACCAATTATAACGCTATTTTTTTGGTTATTTGGATGATGTGAATTGAAATTAAGGTACCGACCGGACCATGTATCTTTTGTGTACTATTTTGTTTTAAGATTGTAATTTGTTTTATTTCTATATATGGTGAGATCCAAAAAATTTAGTTTTTCATTTATTTCGACTTCAGAGGTGAATTGGAGTTTCGGATGGAATTCATTAAACGCTAGTAATAAATCACTTTCTTTATTTTCTGGGATTGCGGCAAGACAATCGTCTACATATCTTTTGAAAAAAATTATATTGAAATCTAATTTCTCCACAACCTTCTCCCCTAGATATTCCATGACTAATTGTGCCATTGTTGATGAGATTGGTGATCCCATTGCACAACCGTCAGTTTGTTGGAAAAAATCATTTTTGAATTGGAAGTAATTGTTGTTTAATGTGAGGTGTACGCATTCATTGAATTCTTGATATGTTAAATATGTGTGATTTTTTAAAACGTTCCATCTCTCTTGTAAAATTTTTGGTATAATTTCGTTGGGAATATTCGTGTATAAAGAGACAACATCTAATGAAACTAATTTGTAATTTGTTGGTATTTTACCGAATCTATAAATTGTTTAAATGTGAAAGAGTCTCTTATATAATTTTGATTATTTCCTGTAATTTTAGATAAACAGTTAGATAAGTATTAGCTAAGTAGGGCTAGATCTGTAATTTACTTTTTGTCTTAGAGCTATTCTTACTGCATGCATTATTAACATTAATAACAATTGAAGTTTTTTAGACATACTCCATAGAAAGTTAGTTCTAGCAAATCTTCTGTCGACATTTTATGCTTGGATTTTGACTTGATCAGAATAGCTAATGTTATCGGAGACTTCCTTTTTCTCACCACAAAATATGATAGGAAATGACAATTCTTCTGCATATTTGTCCATCATTAAATGCAGTGGTTTATTAATTTCCCCAGGAGCAAAACGTATGTTTTCTAACTGGCCATTATCCAGTAGAGTTTCTTGTCCACCAGGGTTTACTGGCTCATTGTCATCCAGTAGCGTGCATACAATATAGGCAAAAAAGCACTGCCTACCCTAGGAACAAACGATACAAAATTATATATTTTTTTGTTAAATGTAGGTATTAAATTCTTATTGTAATATCCACCTTTGGCAGCTTTCCTATAAATTGTTGAGAACCGAAAATTTAATGGTATATCATTCCCACTCCCACTTAACACCTTCCTTGCACTATTAATCGTAAATTAGATCGCTGTAAAGCATCCCATAAGACCGCCTTGAAATCACACAGCAGCTTCCTTCATATTACCATTGAATTTGGTTTAATGATGATACTGTTGTGTAAACCGGTGCAATAATAAATAATAAGTAATTACAAACATTTTAACATTACGTGAGCGCAATGAAGAATAGGCTATTTATCACATCCCAAACACTTATTGTAAAAAATATATAGATAAGTAGAAATTGTTATTAAAAATGAACTTTCCAGAAATTACTGTTACTTAAACTAGATCGATCTTTCCTGAAACGCTGATCGCGACTATCGTAACTTATTTTACTCGCAAAGCAAGACATTTGAATTCAACAACTTGCAGCTGCAGATTTTGTCTTTTTTTCATTGCCTGCTGTGTTGTGTGTGACTAGGAACCCATAACAGTTCTGCCCCGTTATTCTCAGGTAGTTCTGCCCTTGGACTCATTCCAGCGTTATTCTACAGGAAATAGATAGAAACCTGAGCTTCCAGTACTCTAAAGTCCGTCCGGGTTTCTAAAAGAATGTATTGTTGCTCTTTGGAATTGAGAATCCGACGTCACGTTCTAGATATAGATTTTTATTTTTCACACCTTCGAAACTGTAACGCTTAGTTTTAAATGTTCTTGTTTTAGGATGAAACAACTGTCTGCTTGGAAGATGTTAAAAACTTCGGCCAAATGCCGGTCCTTTCAAATTTAAAGTGGATGTCTTACCAAATTACAAGTTGAAGAATCCTTGGGTGGTAAGTGAACTTATGTATATATGATATAGTAAAAAAATTGGTTTATAATTCAAGAGTTTTTTAATTGTAACCAATATCTATTATTTAAAATACCATTCTGGTTTAGAAATCATATAAAAAACAAAAAGGGTAATTTTGTTTTTAGTATTCGTGTCTATTGAACAAAGTATATATGGACATGATGCAATAGTTTCCTGTAGATTTTAAGATCAAGAATCGTCCCGAGAAGCAGCTCTTTATCAGAACAACCCCACAGTATTCTGCACAACATTACGCTACTGAGCCTGTTATGAGGTGTATTCAGCACGAATTTCACTCCGATCCCACTAATGAAGGTAGGATATAGGGTACATTTTTTTAAAATGGACTATAGGTAAAATTTAGAACCCCATGTTAATACCATGTAAATTTCAAAATTTAAAATTACAGCAAAAATCATTGGTTATGGGTTGCCGGTACAAATTCGGTATATTTTATCATCTAGGTAAGAGTTGATATGTTTTACAATTATTATGTTAAACTTTAAATTATATTGTAATTTTATTGTTCCTCATACTACTTAATTATTTCTAATTATAAACTTTACCTACTATTTAGTTTTAAATTTTTCTTCGAGATGTTCCCGAACATGTTAGGCAGCATGTTATTCGTTGCACTAATAAGTTTTCCCAATATTTGGGAAATTAGCAGGAAACCCAGCGTTTAAGTATCATTTTTCCCTTTTCCATGCCCCAGGCCGGTGTCGACACCGTTAGGGAGCTGTTCTTCTTTGTGTGTAAGAGTTCTTGCAATACTCCTAGTATGGCTAGAAGAGGAATTGAAGTCATTTTCACTTTGGAAGATGAACAGTAAGTTGATTATTAATATTAAACTGACTTTCTGTACTTTCTAAACTTAAGAACATAAGAATTAATTAGAGTTGCCTTTCAGCGACGAAATTATTTATGACATAACTCACTCCCTATTTTAATAGAGGACAGCTGTATAATTTAAAGTAATGGGCGATTGTCTCAAAAGTGAATTATCCTGTTTCCTGACCTAAGAAAAAATAAATATCACCCAGTTATTCACAATAAGGAATATGCACGTATTTTTATTGCATTCATCGTTTAAGGAAGTCATTACAAACCCAAAAAAATTATTTAAAAGCAAATTACTAGGATAATTTAGCTAGAAAATTTGTTTACTTTTCGGTATAATTTATTACAATTTCAAAAGGAGCAATGACGTCAGGAGATTGGTAAAAGTAACTTAAAGCTTAACCTAAAGTCGAACAGGTTTGTTTTCTCGGAAACAGTCGGTTAAAAGAGAAATAGTGCAACTAGCTTCGGTAAAAAATTCAGTCAAAGTCGAAATTTCCGTTGAAATGAATTTGTCCCACAAATAGGTACCACAGATTTCGTGGTACGGATTATTGCTTTTTAGTGGTTCGAAAATCCATTGATCACCGACAGGTGGTATTTAACGTAAATCGCCAAACATAATTATGGAAACTCCACCAAAATCATCTTTTGACCTAAACATTTATTGTAATCTTTTATTTAAATGACGTAACTTTCTACAACCTACCATTGAACATTTATCAATAATAATCAATTTCAAATTACACAGGTGACTAAATATTGTATTTACAGAGGCATCTCTTAAGGGAACCAATTTTTCATGAGATCGTTGAACTGGTAGACTCAAAGCCGAATGCAAAGTGATTCCCTCGATACTAAATGCTGCTTTTCCTGTAGGTTCGGTCAGCAACACTTTGAGAGTATCGGGATCGTTTCCTGCGATTGAATTGGAATATCGCAATAATATATAGCATATATCAACTTACTTTTCCCAACGCCTGCGTCGCCCCCTAGAATAATGTAAAATGTTCCTCGTCTATTAATACAATTCACTAAGTGATTTAAATATTCGTATTGTTTTGAATTAAGAGGTTCAATTAAATTATGCATATGTGTCGATATCATTGAAGGGTCTAAAGTGAAAGTGGATTGTGAAAGGTGCTAGAAAGAAAAGAACACTTAAGAAAAACGCACGTGTTTACTATTATGAACGACAAAGAAATAATGTATAGAACGTTACATAAGCGTCAACAGTGGACTATAAAGTGTGAAAAAAAGGTAGTGTATACCTAAATCTATTTTTAAAATCTAACATTACATTAAGATTATTATCTTATATTTAAAATCCATTTGAGTATTTTACTTATTAGATAAGCACTTGCATAATAAAACACTAATGATGAGTAATATAATTATAATTAACACAAGCCATAAAAAAGCAATTATTTTCTCTTCTGTTTTACTCAAGTATGTTGATCGATCTAGGACCTGGGGCAATCATTCCATGGTTATGATAGAAATCTATTTCATCCTTTGAAATGGTGATGACATTCACTTTCGAATCTGCAATCTTACATGATGTTAAGGATGGAACTTCAAATTGATGTAATGCTCCATTGCAGTCAATTGTGACATTATCATGAATACAAGGCAATGAATAACTAATTCTATCGGTTGTTGATCCTATGCTAGTTTCTAAAACTATATAAGACGGATGGAAGTCAGATCTTAAATTGTAGTATGTAATAGTCTTAATTTCACAATTTGGTTTTTTAACCATAGGACATACGAGATTGAACAGAATCTTGCTCTAATGATATCTTTACATTTCCTTCCTTAATGGCTATCACAGTGTCATCATACATGTCTAGCATATATGAACCTACCTGAGCTGGTAACAATTTACAAGTGAATGGCACATTAGAGAGAAATGATTCACGTACATCACACTGGGCCCATGATGAGACTGTGATCTTGGCTAATAGAGAAGTGATCATTTATTTGAACATCTCCTAGAGTTCCGTAATGAGGTTTTGTCTTTAATGCTGGGAAAGGGCAAACATACCAGGTAGAATTCTTATATTGCACAATAGTAATGTCATTAGGATTAAAAGCATCTCTAAGATTGGCTACTAAAACATAAACTAAGTCACTTCCAGACATTGTTGCTTGGACTTGTGTTATGCTTTGTCCAAAACTAAAAACTGGGCTAAAACTATTTTTTGGATATTCATACTTTACCTCCCATTTCTTACATCCTTTTGTAAACCAACAAGCTGAATCACCAACACTACAGAACTTTTGCTTTCTTATGTATACATCTGGATTCTTTTCATTTTCTAATATTATACTTGAATCAAACCTTCCATTTGGTCCATAATTTTCACAGTAGCCATTAGAATTACAATCTCCCCCAGTGCAATAATCCTGTTCCATCTCAACACTCCAAGAACTAGTAAATTACTCAAATTGTAATGGAAACAATTGCTGAGCAGCATCAACTCTCAATGTATTATTTCCAATTTCATATATGCTCCCTTGAGTTCCATAAACATCATAGAAATGATGATTTGTCATATCTCTACACGTCATCTCTGGAAAACGAATGAACAAAGTGTAGTATATACCTCAACGTATGCATCCAAGTTGGTGTTCTGCGTTACAGCTTCTGGCGCCGCCGCAGCAGCAGTAGCGGTAACTAAACGGAATTCTTCCAAAGAAAATATTTCTTCATTAAAATGATTTACATTACACTGATCGCTGGTATAGGTATAAACTCCTCTAATGAGAAAAGCTCTTTGTTCGTTATAATTTGGATTACAGAACTGCAACACTTCCAAGAGAACATCGGGTCCGATGCCATTTTGGAACCCATGAGCTGCAAACTCATGAACTCACCTCTAACTTCTCGTTTGCATGACTTAGTGTGCTTGTGAATTTTATAATTAATAACATTTTAAACACTTACCAGTTCACTGTTACAGGTTATATATTGGTCAGCAAAATTAGGACAGATCTTACCACTGTCTGAATTATGAGAGTCATACCGTGGAGCATTCGTTAACCAAAGTAGAGCATGAACATGCGGTTAGCCACTGTTTTGGAATTCTATTCTATAATAGAAATGCTCAGTGGGATTTTCTTTATGGTCCTTGATCACTTTTCAAATGTTTAAACAGCAAACGAAATCTATGTTCAAAATATCTAGCGCAGGTTATTGGGTCACTTTATTTCCCTCCCCTATTTTCTTGTACTTTTCTATGGGAAGGGGTAATTTGTAGTAATGACTTTATGACCACTTTCTTTTGTTATATAATTGACTACATTCGCCAATTCCGTCACATTCGATACTTTCCACACACGCGGCCCTTCCGCCAATGGAACTAATATAGACTGAATCTTTGCAAAGAAAATATTTCTTCATTAAAATGATTTACATAACACTGATCGGTTTCGTTTAAGAATCATTGCAGGTTTACTTATGTTGTATTGTATTATTGATAAATAGTCTTCCTCTTCGAGATTTAATGAGTTTAGAAAGATTTCAAAAGTCATAGAATTTTTCTTATTTAAAAATTCCCTAATTTGAAGGTACTTTTCTTTCATGTGATGTAAAAAACCGTCGTCATTACTTTCTAACGGTTCTAATATTGTGGTACAATCCACGGGTAGATACGGTATACCATATCTTGAAGTGTTCGTTTTTTGTTTTTATGTGTGGCGAGAGTGGGGTGTGCGCTAGCGCCGCACACCTCACGGCATAGCGTATACCATGCGGATGGTGGAGTTGTCGGTAGGTTATCTAAAATGGCAAACCATTGTTGCAGATAAACAGTTTTTATCGGATCAGTCTTCATGACCGTTCCACAATGGCGCTGTGGGACTTCTTCTAACGTGGTACAGTTATACACGCAAGCTGAAAGGAATAGCATTAAAAACGAGAAAGAAAGAATGTAATGTCGTGTATTTACCTTGACGAAAAGTTTTCCACTGTTCCATGATGTATTCATGGAACATTCTGACGGTATCTAATGAACAAAAAGTGACAAGTATACCTATCTGTCGTAGGTAATGTTTCTAAATAGGTATACACTCCTCTAATGAGAAAAGCTCTTTGTTCGTTATAATTTGGATTACAGAACTGCAACACTTCCAAGAGAACATCGGGTCCGATGCCATTTTGGAACCCATGAGCTGCAAACTCATGAACTTACCTCTAACTTCTCGTTTGCATGACTTAGTGTGCTTGTGAATTTTATAATTAATAACATTTTAAACACTTACCAGTTCACTGTTACAGGTTATATATTGGTCAGCAAAATTAGGACAGATCTTACCACTGTCTGAATTATGAGAGTCATACCGTGGAGCATTCGTTAACCAAAGTAGAGCATGAACATGTGGTTAGCCACTGTTTTGGAATTCTATTCTATAATAGAAATGCTCAGTGGGATTTTCTTTATGGTCCTTGATCATCAATCTATGATCAAAATATCTAGCGCAGGATATTGGGTCACTTTATTTCCCTCCCCTATTTTCTTGTACTCTTCTATGTGAAGGGGTAATTTGTTAGTAATGACTTTATGACCACTTTCTTTTGTTATATAATTGACAACATTCGCCAATTCCGTCACATTCGATACTTTCCACACACCCGGCCCTTCCGCCAATTTCTTCAAATGGCGTCTCACACTATTAATATTCAATCTAGTTTCACTCACAATATTCGCATGTGGATGATCACCTGTCACCCCATACTCTGTCACCTCAATTAACACGTCATACCTCTCATAGATCTTATCAATTCACCTTTGTTCATACATTTTTGGACTATACACAATAAAAACATTTTGGTACTAAATAATATTTATTCAACATTTGTTACATCTGTTATCTTAATTACTGATGACCTTCGCTGACCTGCGAGTCGTGACGTGTTTGCGGTGACGTCATCCTCTTGAATTGGCTGATTCTCTTTGTTGTCCGTTTTGTACGTCGCTCGCTGTAACCAAGGAACGCGAGCGACAAATTCGCAATGGCCCGGACTCAGCCCAATGACCCATCTTTGCACCAATGCTGGTGTATTCGATTTTAAATTTGTGTGTGTGAATTAAAATCTATGTATGTATATATTAAAAATTAATTTTTCGTTTATTGAACATCATTCCATTGACTCATTCCACTTTCATATTTTATTAAAACATGTCGTTTATTAGTTGAAATAAAAATCAAAATTATTCGATTTTGTGCCAGGGCGTACAGGACCAATAAAAAAGAAAAAAATAATACCAACCCGAACTTTTTCGTTATAAGGAAGATTTTGAGCTTCCTCTTCGTCGATATTTTTGCTATCTACCACTTTTGCCAAAATAATTCAGGCCGGCTACTCTCGGTAGCACTTATTGTTAAAAGAATGGTAGGAATGTTAAATTGACGAACCATGAACAATAATTGACATTGTTCGTTCATCCAGTAGGCTGAATAATTTCTAATTTTCTTTAGAAACATATATTCAGCGTTTTTAATCAATTGATTTAGTAGTGACACCTGTGGATTAGTAAAAATATGTAACAGAATAATTACCTGAATGATTTTAACACAATTACAATCACAGGATACTGCAGACTTGCAAAATACCTATGTCACCCCAAAGACAAAGAGTAAAATTAATGATGTCTACTTAGTTCGTAAAATAGCCACTCAAGTCGCTTTACGTAAAAATTGGGCGGGCCACAGGTCCGCGTAACGTGCGTCGAGTGCGGAACAAATAAGCACAAAAGCCGTTAAAAAGTTCACTAGTTATTGAAATTAATTCTATAATTTCGGAAAAAATTAAAAAGTTACAGTAAAATCCGGTTATAACGACATTGGTGGGACCGTGAATATTAGGTCGTTATAGCCGGGGGTCGTTATATCCGATAATATAAAAAAAAACGCTGCCTATATTGGATTTATGGTATGTAATTTATTTTAACACATTTAAACTACATACATACAAATCTACTTACATAATTACATAGGCTTATAAAAATAAGTAGGTAGGTAATTTTACTTTATGTTGTTTTACAATTTTCATAATAAACACGCTCAAGTCTTTGGTCAACGATGGAAATACTGTTTAATAATTTTTGGTCATCTAAACCTTCACAAGTAACAAATTTTTTTAAAAGTGAAACTGCGTGTAGAGCCTCGGCACATGGTGGCACTGGACACATATTCTCTTCTTCATCGTCGGTTTCTTCTACTGTTTCGCTTATATCGTTCTCAGTGTTCTTGACAATATCAGCTTCATTTAAGTCTTCCCAGGTTTCTAATTGTTCATCAACGTTTATAAGATTCGAAAGTTCATTCTCGGTCATTATATGCAAAAATTGAGAATAAATTCTCTAACCACCTGAAAATTCCTTATACAATAAGGATTTCAACAAATAATGGTAAAACAGCTATTCTCCGGGCTATATGCCCCTCCGAGCGCTGAATTACATACCAAAATTTGCCGTATTTTCTTCTAACACAGTTAGATAATAAAATACTTGTTTTGAATGCAAGAAACTACTAGGAAGAAGGAAGCTTTTTCTTTAGTTAGGATGTCGTCACCTGCAGACCGGTTTCGAACTCGTTGGTTCTCATCAGTACAGGATAGACGAACATGTTCGTCTATCTACCAATGGGATGAGACCCATTGGTTAAACTAGTCCCGCCTCACCCGAACCCGAGCCCGAACCGAATTCAAACGAGAACGGCGCGACGGTGCCTTCCTATCCCTAACCTTCGACTTCGAATGATATGATACCGCATCGACCTACCTAGCCGTGTATCCGGATAGAAAATGTTTTAGTGTTGCATGCATACGTATATATGATCTGTAACCGCTTTCGCGCGGGTCAAGAAATGGATACGTATTCAGATAATGGATACGGATATTAGCTGATTCCGATTCCGTATGATTCGGATATCTAAAGAATACGGATATTTACAACACTATTATGCGGTGATACAACTTTTACTTCAGAATTGTTAAATTCTGGGGACCCCAACACGTAATCATCTAAAAAAAATTTTAGAAGGGACTTTCACGGAAATAATAGGTAGCTCCTCTAGCGGGAAAAGTAAAAATCTGTGAAACCTAAGCTAAAACCAAATTATATAATTATCTCTGTAACAGGAATATATTGTTTGGTTTTGGTTAAATTTTGATTCATATTACAGAATCACAAGCAGAAATAATTTTTTTTTGTCTAATATTTAATGTATATGCATATTTAAAAGCATGGTTTTAAATATCAAACCCAATCAAACATGCCATTTTGTAACCACTATATAGGTACTACAAAACTTGGTAAAAGCAGTTTTTTACCAACAAGTGTATTATTTCGGTTTTATGCCGAAATGATCACAATTTACGCCTCATCCTTCGAGCCAGTCTTCCAGTAACTCTGCATAAATTTTACATAGACTTTTTCTAGCAACGATTCGTTGAACACAAAAACCAGAAATTATTTTATATTTTTTTGGCATATGGTGTGAGAGTGCACAATGTTTCCATATAATCATGGCCAAAAGCCGAATTTGCATATTTCCATTCAATGACAGGATTAATAAAAAAATCTGAAAATTTCCAACCCATCTGCCAAACAAATTGAAGAATTGAAGAAGAAGAATTGATTTTAGTACGATATGGAAACTATAGTTTAATGGAAGCTGGTATAGAAACTTTCAGAAAATTGTAATCTTCGCTTCCATACTCCTATGCACTGATCCACTGTATTTTGAGTACTAATTTGAGACTCATTATAAAGTTGCTCAGTATAAGTCGCTGGGTTTGACAAGTGTGCAAATATGGTCTCAAGGTGTAACCGTTATCTTCTAGAAACACCATATAAAGTTTAAGTTAATATTTTATATAAAACAAATATTTATGTTAAAATATATACCTATGGTTTTATTAAAGATTCACAAAATAAAGCCTAAATGGGAAAAAATTAATATATTAATATATAATTACAAATATTTTTATTGCATTTTATTATTTTATTTGGTTTCATTTACAGTTCGTAGGCATTCAAAGCATTATAATGCTTACCAAGAAGAATACTATTGTTGCATTCGCCATTCTCAAACCTTGTCTTCAGCCTTCTACTATTAAAAACAGAAACATTATGGGTGGAACTCAGTCAGTTTGCCACGATATCCATGATTTTTAGGTTACTGTTACAGACGACTTGTGTATTTATGAAAAAATATTCATTGAGGTCTCTGAATCCTTCGGCATCACATCCTCCTACGACAAACAAAATCACTTTTAAAATAACCACAATTCTTTTTTTTAGTACAAAACCTACAATTTTTATATCATAACGTTTAAGCATTACTAAAATTTAATTATCTGGAGACTGGATTCTTATATGGGTTTCATCTATACGCAGAGCTGTAACTAAGGGGGGGGGCTACTGGGCTTGGCCCCCACACTTGAAATTAGCCTCCCCCCCCTAGACCGATTGGTCTTCCATAATTGTAGGTGATCAACTTTATCCTCAGGGTCAGAGCTTCAGCCCCCCAAAAGGCATCGTCTAGTTGCGCCACTGTCTATACACCCGGGAACTCGGGGAAAACGGGCTATTTGGTGGAAATTATTTTGAATGTGAATGGTTTCCTCTACTGTTGGCATTTTTCACATATTGGAGACACAGATCGGCTAACGTATTGCTAACTTTCTTGAGTATTCTAGAAGCATTTGTTTGATGTGCGCCAACAAAATCTGATATGGAAATTTGATGCTCATTGCTAGCATAAAATCTTGGTGCAAGTAACAGTTGATCTGCTGGTGATAAACTATTATTCCTAAAATTAAAAGGGATGCATAGAGCCTTCATCCACAAAACACAGTTAAGTGGTTTTGTGTACTGACAGTATCTATTTCTACTTACAAATCATTTGGGAATTCCAATACATTCTCTATTTGTTACAGTACAGTCAAAAATACATCTTTTGTCAGACGAAATCTAAAGTGATATTCTTGTTGACATCTTCTTCGGGAAAAACCAAAATTTATTATGTAAGAATCTAATCTTATTTTTGTAAAAATATATTATTAATATATTATTTTAGTTTGGTATAAATAAATACACGATTGTTTTTCAGTGTCAGTAGTTATAGTATCTCGCAAAGAAAATAAAAGGGTTTGCTTAGGTACCTCATTTATGTTATTTATTTAATTATCGTTTGGTCTGTCCCCTATCCTAAGGCCGTAGCTATTACACAAAGGAACATTTTATCAAAGAAAACAAAGAAGAAACCATTACAAATAAAATTTAAGTTTGTTTGATTATTTTAATTTGTACAAAAAATAAATACAAAACATACTCATACTAACCAACTCTTTAAAATGAGAAATAACTAAAGTTTAACAGTAAAATAAATAAAAACCACTTGGGATTAAAATTTAAATACTAGCATTGACGTTTAAAAATATTATTTTTAGAACTTTTTCCGAATGAGTCCTCGATCTTCTTTCGGTTATTAATTGTCCGGATTTTGAAAAAGCTCGTTCACAAGGTACAGATGTTGCTACTGCTCCAAACGTCTCCTGTACTATCAAAGATAAATATGGATAGTTATATTTATATTTTAACGGATCTTGATCTCTGTCTAGTAACTTTTCTTCCAGATACCTCTGTAATTCTATAATTGCTCTTGGAGTAGTAGATGTTCGAGTTTTCGTGAACGTTGTGGACGCTTTTTTATCAAAAAATCCCCAAACTGATGTTTTCAATGACGTTTCTTTATTCTCGGTAACATCATTATATTTATTTTCTGATCCTCGACCAGTTTCTGATTCAGTTTGCAATATTTCGCTGACTTCCTGAGACACTAATGTGGTAACAAGTTTTTTGGCCCACTCGGCAACATTTTCACTGGAAAATCCTATATTTTTAAATCGACGGTCTGAAAATGTGGTTACCACCAAAGTTCTTTCATTTTCTAAATCACCTAACCGTGTAGAAATTCCATTTAATGTGTCTATTATATTTTGTATTATCTGTAGGTGAATCATCATTTTTCATTTCGTTGTAAATATTTTCAAGACCTTTGGTTAGTATTATTTAGTATTTTTTTGTTTAAAACTTAAATTTTTGATTGTTAAAAAAGTGTGAAGTTGGCCCCTCATGAAATATTTTTTAACAGGAGTTCTAGATATGTATGGTAGTCTGGTTTGTGTTTGTGATTTTTTCGCAGGAATATTTGACGTAAGTTCATCAGGCGGATTTATAGACGCTGAAGTAGACGGCTGCGCCTCTATTTCACGTTTATTTTCACCTAATGATTATGATCATGAGACTGGGGTTTCCTTAACGATTTGTTCTACAGTTATATTTACCAAGGAATATTTTCGTTCAAAATTCTTTTTTAACATTTGTGGTTGACGTTTTGAAATTTATGATTTGTTTGCATAAATTACATTTTTATATATAGAGGGTGGCCCATCAAAAACGTACCGCAAGGCATTACAGGCTGGCAAAGAACTTTTCGACAAAATTCAAAAACACGTCAAGTTTGTTTGTCAGGGGGACGACTTCTGACGCAAAAAGCATAGCAAAACCTTCAACCCCCTAAATGGGGGTGTCATCCCCCAAATTTTTTCAAATGGGAATATGGGTCAAGTGATAAGTCATTAAAAAGGACTTTTAATTCCCTATACATTGCTGCTTAGATTTTGAAAATCGATCCACTCGTTTAGAAAATATGGAGCTTTGAAATACCAAAATAAGTTTGACGAAAAATGCAAAAATCGATTTAATTTAATACGTCAATGATTCGTCCTCGCAGATCTTCCAATGTGGTAAACTTTTTTTTTATGTGCCCCTACAAAAAATTATCTAAAGGACTTAAGTCGAGTGACCGAGGGGGCCACTTGGGGGGCCCCCCTTCGTCCTATCCAGCGTCCTGGAAACGTGTCATTTAAATAATTGCACACATTTAGCGAGTAATGCGGAGGAGCTCCGTCTTGTTGGAATATCAGTTCCTGTTCATTGTATGCAGGGTCATTCTCTATGATATTTGTTAGAGCTGGGTCGACGGCATTTTGTAGTAAATCCAGGTACATAACCCCTGTTAAATTTCCAGGAAGGAAAAAGAACGTACAATGGAATTTCCAAAAATTACAGCCCATATATTCAACTTCTGGGGGTGTTGTGTGTGTGTCTCGTGGAAAATCCTTGGATTGGTATCAGCCCAGTAACGACAATTGTGGCGATTCACTAAACCATTCAAGAAGAAAGTACACTCATCCGAAAAATACACATTAAATAGGAAATTACCATTACTAATCGCTCGTTCAGTCATAATTTCGCAAAATTGAGAGCGACGATCAAAGTAGTTCGTGCACTAAACGAATCTTATAAGGATGGAACTTGTATTTTTTTAATACTCGTTGCACACTTGTACGACTCACGCCCGTCGCAGCAGCCAGTTGTCTTGTACTCAGCGTACTATCCATTGCAACTTGCCCCAATACTGCTATCTCCATAGGTTCATTTAGTAAGGGATATTCAAGCTGCCTCTTTTTGTTATGAACGGAACCTGTTTCGCGAAATTTGGCAACCAATTCGCGAACAATTTTCCCAGAAACATGTTTGTCATGATGCCGTTGGTTAAACAGCTCCGCAACCCCAGTACCACATTCATTGTTTTTGAAAAAACGCTCAATGACTTCTACTCTTTCTGCAATTGAGTACACTATAATTGATAAATGTAAAAGGTTCAATAATTTTGAAACACTTCAACCACAAATCACAAGACAGCTATCTAGCAACATCTTCGTCGTGATAGACCGTCAGGATCTTCCGGTAATGGCGCAACCGCCCAATCAGTGCTGAGTCCGGCTCCACCTCTTCAACCGGCAACTCAGCAACATCGTTGGGCAGTTCGACACCCCAATCGAACTCGGGTTCTTCGAATGATTGCTCATCATCCTCGTCCCACCCGATAGCATTAAATATGATCTCCTGTAGGTTGTCAAAGTCAACAAACACTTGTTCATCGTCTTCGTTCATGTCGACCGTCTCATCGCTCCAAACCGACGAACCTCGACTTAATGGTCTTTCAGGATTCATTATTTGATCTGGTTACTATCTTCTTCTTAATCAGATTTAATTATAAATAAGACATGCACTCTTGTGTTGAATCAAACCAAGCTGCACTCCACACGCACATTTCGGTATGTGCTTGTTACTACTATAGCTAGTGAATTGGTCACTAGGCGACTTATTTTCAAAGTCTGCATAGCAGCCAATGCAATAGTCATCACCCACACGTACCAGGTTTAATATCCTACACACCCTGTTAGATCTGAAGTTAAAAAAAATTTCCGTCTAATTACTACACCCCTATATTCATAGGAACATTGGGTCCTCCGTCGCTTGAGTATACATCATCTGAACTTGCCATTTTGAGGTGAACGAATGTAATAAAGTAATGCTAAAAGTCTAACTGCTTTTAAAGACCACTAAGCACAAAGGTGAACGGGAATTTTCCGACCACCACCCCCCATTTGGGACGCGTCAGCATTTTGACTGTTATCTTGATTTTTTAACTTAAAAAAATCTCCCCCTCTACTTTTTTGCATCTTTTTTTGTTATACTAATTTAGTAATTTTTGGGTTCTACCACAGATCTATATAGCTACGCAACAGATACATATTGCTAATGGAGCAATGTGTCCTCCGTCGATCGCCGACCTAGAGGGCAGGCCGTTCGCATATTGTATATATTTTAATATTCGGACCGCTCCGTGTTGCCAAACGACAATGTATTTCTTGAACGGGCCGATAAGTTAGGCAGGTCAGCTTGTCCTTCGAGGAACAAGAGCTCGTCGCCAAGTCGGGTGGTTAAAGAGTTCTCCAGCAAATTCAAAAAGTCAATAAATTACCGAATCAACTGCTCGCTCGTCGTAATACGGACCGCATCGTGTATTATATTATATTGTCTAATGAAATGACTTTCCACTTTACGTATAACTGGAATTATTTTCTTTCTTAGTTGCTCAGAAGCTAAAAAAGTTTTATTATATTTAAACTTTTTTTAGAAAACTATAGTTTGCAACACTATTTTCATACAAGTTAAAAGAAATAGCTTTATGATGACTATACACTGTAGCGTAAATACGTGTGTTCATTTGTTTTACGTTAGAAAAACACAAGTCAATATGGGTTTTTGCATTAGTTGTAGACTGGTTTGTATCGAGCTGTGATGTCAACTGTTTAGATATTAAAAATTGTTGTAAGCAATTTATGTTACTTACAGAAAGATCTTGATTAAAATCTCCTACTATAATGGTCGGTCCATTATTACCTGTTACAATTTCTTCTAAACATTTTAATGCCTCCCTTGCCGCCAGCTTTGGAGGAATATACATTACAATTATGTAAATCTTATTACATGTAATATGCACTGCCTGAAAAGTACGATCAGAAATCGTTTTGATATATTGCCTTATATTAGTACATATATTATTAGCAACACTATCTTTCTTTCTATAGCACGAAATGCATACATACATATTTTAGTAAAACATTCAACATTTTCAAGTTCAGTTATATCGTCGTCTTTTAACCATGTTTCTACAAGTAGCAGAATATCCGCATTTACAAAAAGAGGATTGTTTTTTAGACCAAAATGCTTTTTCAAGCTTTATCCGTTTTGATAAATGCATGTTAATTTTTGGCTTTCATAGTGCTGTTGTTTAAATGTACTACGAAGTTATTTGGTATTTCGCAAATTTTCCAGTTCGCCAAGCGCTTTATCTTTATAAGTTGTTTTTTTCGGTGGTTCGAAATTACCGAAAATATAAAGCCCTTGTAGACCAATGGATCGACTACATGCTACATATATAGTATTTCTAGACGTACCTTTTTTAGATGTACTGCGACCTGTTCATAAGTGGCACCTTGACTTTTATGAATGGTTATTTCTTCGCTTATTGGCAAAGGAAATTGCGAATAACGTTGCTACCTTTCTTGGCTGGAAAGGCCTTAGCGCATTTTTCAATGGATGTCCATGTATTAGGGATGTCGTTTTTCTCATATAATTGTCATGTTTTCGTCGGTCAGCAGTTCCTGAATGAATGAATATTATTTTCAGGTAAATTTTCTTCATCTTATTCCTGTCGACTTTCGAATAGTAGTTTATATCGTCTAATAACATTATATCATTTGCCATGTGATTTAAAGCCGAGGCAAAGCCCTTGTCATTTTTTTGCCTTATTATTTCGGTAAGTTCGAAGAAAGTGAATTTCTCCCACAAATAGGTACCACGGATTTCGTGGTACGGATGGTGGTACGTGGTACAAATAGGTACCACGGATTTCGGGTACTTTTTAGTGGTTCGAAAATCCGTTGATCACCGACAGGTGGTAATTGACGTCAATCGCCAAACACAATTTCGGAAATTCCACCAAAATCGTCTTTTGAACTTAACAATTGTTGTAATTTATTATTTACATGATGTAACGTTCTAAAACCTACCATTGAAAATTTATCAATAATATAGAATCAATTTTAAGTTACACAGGTGACTAAATATTGTATTTACAGAGTCGTCACTTAAGGGAACCAATTCTTCATGAGATCGTTAAACTCGTAGACTTAAAGGCGAATGCAAAGTGGTTCTCTCGATACTAAATGCTGCTTTTCAGCAACACTGAGAGTATCGGGATCGTTTCCTTGGATAGAATTGTAATATCGCAATAATATATAGCAGATATCAACTTACTTTTCCCAACGCCTGCGCCGCCCCCTAGAATATTGTAAAATGTTTCTCGTCTATTAATACAATTCAATACGTGATTTAAATATTCGTATTGTTTTGAATTAAGAGATTCAATTAAATTGGTAAATTGATCATCGGGAATTTGAAAAGGTATAGAAGAAGTATACTTCACTGTGTTATCATTCGGTCATCCAAAATATTGAATGGATCGAATTCAGTGTCGTCAATGGCATAGGCCAAGAATTCTGGATCTAAAGGGTCTCCTAACCGATCCGCAACGTCATGTTTACGCTGTTCTGCTCTTTCTGAAGCATCGTCCAATATTTTGCTATCTAAAACATATTTCGCTCTATTTATTTTAATAGTTTCGAAATTTGCAGTATATGCAAATTGTTGGTCGACATTTTCAAATTCGTTACGCCATGGCACGTAAAGCATTAGTTGTTCCCAATAAAAGTTAACAGGATCTTGTTGTAATCCATAACGAATATATAAAATAATATTAGCATGTTGTTAATAAGTTATTGCGCCAGTGTTATCTTTTAAAATTAGTTTCTTTTTGGAATTGATAATATTTGTTTTAAAACTGTAATGAGCCACAAAATCTGCTAGACATACAATTCGTCAGGTCTTTGTATGTAATGTTCGATTATGCCAGCTACATAAATGTCTGTAGTGTTAGGTGGTAACTGTTTTATATCTGTTAAACTTTTCATCGTATGCATAGGTTGGTTTATGGGTTTTGTATTTATAAATACATGAGCCTTACCAGTTTCATGTATTCGTATTCTTAAAACATTATATGCTGCTTCTTGCGCACTGATTTCTGAAGAATTTAGAAAAGCACAGACAATTTTTTTCAGTTGTGCTTTTAAACCCAAATTGCCGGTTTTTATTTAATGTACTGCGTGACGTTATATTTCTGAAACGCCGCGATCTGGCTTATTAATATACGATACAATGCATGGCCATTGATATAACTTTACCTAACGGTAAATAGAGTTTATTTTAAAAAATCTAGACAGATCTCAGTATTATCCGTAGTAAAACCTAGGGCTCTTTTATGAATTATATATACGTAGGATATTCCATATAAATCAAGCCAATATTCAAACTCTACTTCATCAATAATATTTCCATAGTTATATCTAAACAGTTGTTGACAATAACGACACTTAAACATGTTTTTGCTGGGTTCAGAATAGATATAATCTAAAAAAAAATTCCTAAGTTTGTGAAATAATACGATTATTATTTTTCTGAAACTCACCTCTGTAAAATCTTATGGTTGAACGAAAGCTGTAGAACAACTAAAAGAGTATAAAGTTCTAATCATGCTCATGTTAAGAAAAAAGTAGAAGTGGTGGTAATTAAAACATGTGGTAGTTGCATATGCGATGACGTAAAAGACTAAACTATAAAAGAAAAAGAAAAATTTACTTTTAAAGTTTTAAAGCCTACTCAGTGTGTGTTTAAAGTAGAGAGAAAGCAGAAAGTTCGAAATTTTTTGGAATTTTTGTAAATTTTTTTTTCAATTTTTTCTATTCAATTTAGTTAGTCCTTTCGATAAAAATGTAATTCCACGGGAGGCATTAGCACCTCCTTTGCTTACCGAACTGCCACAACTGCAAGGCCTCACGCAGTACGTTCTTGAACTAAGAAATACAGCCGACGTTGCCTCCGAAACTATGGTAACGCCAATAATTTCAGAACCTTTAATACCTTTAGAGACCACAGGCCTTCGCGGAGGAATGAAGAACTCAAACCATTCTTTTGACCTTTTGAACATAATCTGGTTATTGTATTGGGAAAACAATTTTAAGCCAGGTCGTTCTTCCGACGAACTCCCTTAAATATAACGAAGCGATGAAGGAAGGTGCCATTGGCGCAAATGCAACCGATTACAGTGTGGGTCTTTCCCCGTTCAGCGAATGTTCTTTTGTAAATAAATCGTTTTCCAACTTGTCCAACAATTTTTTCACTTTTTACTACAAAAGTTAAAACTGTTTCGTCGATATTCCAAATTCTGTCGGGTTTGTTAATAATGTCTAGTTTAGTAAGCAGTTCTAGCGTTGAGAAATAGTCATCTATCATGATTGCGTTGGCCATGGAGGCCCTATAGGCAGAAAGGTTCTCTGGAGTGCGCAGCGAGAGATTATTTTGTGACTTGAACTTTGTCCACCACCACCTACTAGCAGTTTTGTTTTCTGTATCAAACAGTTGTTCGCATTCAACAGAATCAGCCAACTGGTATGCAATTTTTCGCACTTTTAGAACCGTTAGTCCAAAACCTAGTTCCTGCATTGTATTAATGTAATTAAGTAATTTTATCTCCGGTTCTGAAAACAAAACAAATGGTCTTCCTAATTTTGGAACTGTAGCATGCTCAATGTCGGGATTTCTAGACAAAAAATCTTTTAGAGTGGACCAAGAAATTCCTGTAGCCTTAGAAGCCCGATACAAACTTAAATTTTTATTTCGCACCATTCGAGCTGCTTGAAGAAGAGAACCATAATCGCACTGACGTTCTTTACCTTTTCTTATTTTCTTATTTGTTTCTATTTTCTTCAAATTTATAAAATTAAAAATTACAAAAATTAGACGTGCAATGTGTAACCTGAAACACAGATAGGTAATGTCGTGATAAAACAAAAACCAAAGTTTTGTCACTAAAATCACAAAAATCCCTTCGCAAACGCTAAAAGTATCTATGTTATTACATATTTATACAAAACATGAATGAAGTCAATAATTTAAAAAAAAATATGTGTTTAGCGAGTTGAATAAATATCAGTAATTTTTTAGGTTAATTTTAAATGCAAGAATTTTCGCACATTAGCTAAGGGGTTTATTGAAAGTAGTGAATAAAGCAAACAAAAACATTACTTCTAGCCTAAACTACTACCAGTTATCTTTAAAATCTGAAATTGCAAACTATTTTAAATTGAATATTACCTTAGTCATAAGTTATAGTTTTTGGCGACAATTCCATACAGCAGTAATATCATTAACAAAGTGCTCGATTTGTTTACTTTTAAGCATATAAGTCGTAAAAACAGGATTAGACACTCGGCTCACTGTCGCATTGAGGACACCTAGCGCCATCGATAGGTAACGTCGCTACATAAATTTTTAAAAATATCACGACATTGCCTATGTCACGGAATTATCTTACTTTACCCTACATAAATTTAAAACTATAATGTAATTCCCTGCAGGCCATCGGTTTTACGATTAGAAACGGAAACACTAGGTTCCTGCTCCAAGGTAAGTGGGGATTCTTCTTCACCGGGCAATATTTCCTTTTCTATTTGCATATTATCCATATTCGGAATATTATCGGCAAGTGGTGATTTAGAACGCTTATGCTCTTGCGTCCCTGGCAGTACTGTTCCTATAAACTGAGAATCTCTTTCTTTATGACTCTCCCCAATCTCAATGTTTTCTTCTGATGTTTTGGATGCCACTTGTCCATAAACCATAGGAGAACTTTCGATATCTGGTGTTTTCAACCGCTTATCTTCTTTATTCGCTGGCAATCCTATCCTAGTAAACTGGAATTTTTTTTCAGGACTCTCTCCAAACGCATCGTTTTCTTCTGATATTTCGAATGCCACTTGTTCATAACCCATAGGAGAATTTTCAATATCTGGCGATTCAATTCGGTTATCACTATTTTCAAAACGTTCTTTATTTATTTCTTTGATTGGAGAGGATGGAATTAAGTAGATTGACTTATTATTATTTTCAATATTTTTCCTACTATTATTTATGTGTTTTGTTGGCTCCGACATCATGTAACATGGGCGTGCCTTATTTGGGGTTTCAAATATCCTTTTAAACTCTACGATTTTCATGAAGGAAGAAACGTTTTCGAGAGTATGATAAGTCTTTTTCGATATCTATTCTACAGCTGACATTTCACAGTGAATATTTTCAACTGAATGAAATATTTCGTCACAAATGAGTAACCTGAGTTAGATTGGCCTGGGTTCACAGTAGGTATACTTGGCCGGTGCAGATTGCACCCCCCACCACTTTTTTGATTGGTCGACCCCCCACCCAATCAAACCCAAGCCCCGCCTCCGGTGGGGGGTCGACCAATCAAAAAAGTGGTGGGGGGTGCAATCTGCACCGGCCAATGCCCTCTAGCCCCGCCCCAAGCACCGGATTGGCCGACCCCCACCCAAGCCCCGCCTCCAAGCCCCGCCTCCAAGCACCGGGAGGCGGGGCTTAGGTGGTAGGTCGACCAATCAAAAAAGTGGTGGGGGGTGTCAATCTTCACCGGTCAGCCCCACTCCAAACTATGCATAGGAGGGATAGGAGAGAAGGGGTTGTAGTCTAAGAGCATTCGCGTATTAGTCGCGTCTTTAGTACCACTGCAGCACTGTCACAAGATACTAATAATATTTAGTGTTATGGATCTGTGCGGTATTTGCAATTCGGAAATTAGTATATTCTTTCATAAAGCTGTTAACTTGACTAGACTGCATTTATTAGAAGAATACGCAGAGCTGCAACATCAATACTTTGAAGATCGTACGAGTTTTAAATATTGGGAAGATTATTACGCATACTATTTTAATAATTATCATGTGAATTTTCAAAAGTGTATTAATGGAATTATGATGTGTGACACATTTACCGAACGATCTGTGTGTATTAATGTTGTTGTAGACCAGCTACATCGTTTGGGATATGGAGAACTATTTCCAGTAACACTTGTTCAAGAATTCTTGACCAAAGAAAAGGGGGTTGAAGAAGTAAATGATGACTTAAATTGTTGTATAGTTAACAAGTTTTTTAATAAATTTTAATGACTTTTAAAAACATTGCTAAATATGTGTAATTACTGTGCCACCAAGTTTGGTGATATATACAATTTTAGTTTTCATCGAAAATTAAAAAAGACTATTAATATAGCTAAATATGTATCGTTAAGAACAATTTCTCATAACATAGTTCATGAAGAATTGTATGCAGTATGCAGAACTCAATTTCGAAAGGTATATGAGAATTCAGTAATAGAAGGTAGATTACACACAACCCCTCAGAGTAATGGTCTTGATGTATTATGTGCTGCAACAGGGATTAGAAATTTTAATCATATCACTAAACCAATTTATATTGAAATGTTAGTGATTATTCCATAAATTTGGCTAATGATGGTCAGCGTTATTTTACCCCCTCCCTAAGCTGTGAAAAGGTGGGGGAAAAGCTATATAATATATCGATTGAAAGGAAGCTTCACATTTCAGTTTTGCCGTAAACTTCTAAAGAGTCTTTAGCTTAAATAAAATGGATAATTATATTTACGATGAAATACTTGAAAAGCTAGAAATATCGGATTTGTTGAAGCTTTATGAATGCTCTGCAACTAATTTATTAGTAGTTGACTATCTTAATAGAAGACTTATTGATTGGAAGCGTATATCCAAATTTGAATGGCTGTCTGAAAAATTTATGGAAGAATTTCAAGACAAAGTTAAGTGGGAGAGAATTTCTCATAGTCAAAAACTATCTGAAGAGTTCATAAGAAAATTGCAAGATAAAGTTAACTGGAAATGGATATCTGCATATCAGAAACTAAGTGAAGAGTTTATAGAAGAATTCCAAGACAAAGTTAATTGGAAGCGGATTTCCCGTTCCCAAAATCTGTCTGAAGATTTTATAAGGAAGTTTCAAGATAAAGTAAACTGGAAATGGATCTCTCTTTGTCAAAATAAATATCAAGGTTTGTCTGAAAAGTTTATAGAAGAATTTCAAAACAGAGTTGACTGGGAATGGCTTTCTCCTTGTCAAAATCTATCTGAAGACTTCATAAGAAAATTTCAAAATAGGGTTAATTGGAAATGGATCTCTGCTAATCAAAACATTACTGAAAAGTTTATAGAAGAATTTCAAGATAGAGTTGACTGGAAACGAATATCACGTTGTCAAGATCTATCTGAAGATTTTAGAAGAAAATTTCAAGATAAGATTAACTTGAAACAGATTTCTGGACGTCAAAACATGTTTGAATTTTCTATAAGCTTCTAAGAGGGAAAGAATTATTTGTTATTGTGTTTATTGTTTATATCAATATTGCAAAACTATGTTTTCATTTAAGTGAAAAAATATCTGGTTAATAAAACACCTTAATACAATTTATTATGTTTTATTTATCATCCATTAAAAAATGATTATACAAATTAAAAACATTAGTTAAGGCGCAGATGCAATAGTCCTTTGCATGATAAAAGCAATGTGGTTGATCAGCTTGTATAGTTGGATGATTATCCAATTCAATAACAGGTTTGTGACTATATTTGCGAATGATGTCAGCCTTCTCCTTTCCTTTTACGTACACCAAATCACTTTTGAGTGTTAAATATTTAATAATATCGGAAAATTTGTGTAGCGGTGTAAATCCTTCGTTCCATGGAATGCAGTGATGATTTTTTATCACCCATATAGCCTGTTTATGCAAATCTGGTGGTAGTAGATCCATTTGAAATGGTCGCTTAAAAATATAATGTGTGATATGATGTCCATCATATGCTGCTAGCTCCTTTGTAATAAACTCATTATTTTCTATTTTAAATCCTTGAATATCAATAACAGTATTCATAGTTAAATCTTCAAATACTTAAACTTTCTAAACATCCTTCTGCTTAAACAATAGCTATCAATTAATTGCTTTAGTTTATTTAATTCTTTAATGTGTTTGGCTAAGAGTTTTGAATATTGCGTGTTCATAACTATCTACCGAATACTAAAAATCGCATATGAAATAAACGTATTATATAGAAATAATTGCGCATGCCTATTAAAGCTGTTTAACACTTTTGGTTAGTGGATTATAACTAAATATTTTATCATGTAACACAAGACAGTAAGCAGAAACATCATCTTGAAGGTCACTGTGTAATTCAAATTCTACTCTCATAACAATTGGACCACTTTCAATTGAATCTTTTTGATGTGAACAGTCAATATAGGTGATAGGTGCATAATCTTTAAATTCCTCTGGGGAAAAAATTGGTTCGGGTGATAGACCATAGTATGATTTTTGAAATTGTGAAAACATATCATATAATAATGAATACCTATTTTTATCAAAGTCTAAAAATAGATCGTTATATGGGTACCTTTCTGAATTTAAATATACTTTAATGTTTCGTAATTTAATATCAGTAAATCTGCTCATATCTGTTGTAACTTTATCTCGCAAATTTTTTTGAAAACATAGTGCTACATGGCGAGGCGTATTCACCTTAGTCGAAGTTCTGACAGGCCAGTTGTGACGACTTGTTTTTGTTAATTCCGGATATTCTATTAATTCCCAACTTCTAAATGCAATTAATATGTTTGTATTTCTATCAATAAGTTTCGTAAGAGCTAATTCTTGTGGGATAGCTACTGATATGTGAGGCACATTCCAAGTTAATTTGGTGAGTTCAATTTTGGGATTTTCATTCCCATTAGTATTTATTGTAGCATTTTTGTCCGAATTGTCTCGAATTAAAATAAGTTCTTGTTTTGAATTCAATATTATTTTTTTATAATCTTCAAAAAAACCCATTAAAAATTTAAGTGGGATACAAACGCTAAATAACCCTGTAGCAGAATCGACTACCTTGGAAGCTTCTCCCGGAAACCAGCCGGCATTTTTTAATTTGTTGCACTCGTTTTTGTTATACGATAAATACCCTTTCATTGTTGAAGTTAAACCAACATCTCTAACCGAGTCTACCGTAACGCCATTTAACTGATAACGTATTTCCTTAAAAAGAAAAGCTATCCCGTTATTAACAAGTTTTAATGTTGTTGAAACTTTCCCATCTTGAAACTGCGAACCTCAACCTCAACTGAACCTCAACTTAGTTTATAAATCCAGCTTAGACCATTATTTATTAAGCATAAAATTTTGACTGTGATCAATCTTTTTATATTGGAAACTGTTTGTTTAATACACCGTAAACTCTCCATAATGAATGTCCAACAAAACTTACAAAACTCCTATAACATCCGCCAAAGTCACAATCTTGCTGTATCAAATGAAAGAGCTTTAACAGTAGGAAACAATAAAATGATTGACGTACCAATACTAAATGCAATATGAATTAAAAAATAAATTAATAGTAAAAACATTTTTAAAAACAAGCTTTTATTTAAATGCTGTAACAAGAAGAAAATAAACTTTAAATTAAATCAAACCCACCAATTTATTGCATTATACAATTTATATGATATAATAAAAGCTTGTCCGGAGATTTACCTTTGTAAATAAACAAGAATGCAATAATATGTAACTTGATCTTGACACAAGTAGTTCTAAGAAAAAATGTATCTGTTTAAATCTGTCTAAAATGTTATAGAGAAAGACAATGATATTAATTACAATAAACCATACCAAACCATATTTTATCTCCCTTTAGCTAATGTAAGTAAACGTCCTTTAGACAAAGACAGGAAACAGAACTTAATTTAGAAAGGGGCCTTCATCGAGCACGCGCATTTCAGATTTTTCTTAATCACATTCTTATTAAATTCTTTAAAAAGTTAAATATTAGGAACTTGGAACTTTTAAGACCATAAGAAATAAAAATAAGAAGAATAAGGAAATGTATAAAAGCATAATAATATGATAAACAGCCTCCTTTAAAAACGCAGTTTTAACTTTAAAATTATGTTCATAAATAAAAATAATAACAGTACTGATACCTATTTAGGAATTAAGAATAAGAAACTGTATAAAACCATTCTTTAATCTTGAAAGTTAAAAAGCTTGATGAAATAAAATGTTTTTACTTTAGTTTATTTCTTTAATATTGGCGGTTGCATAAATGATTTATAGGTAGGTATCCATTATTAACTTTTAATTCCTTCGTACATAAACGCATAAATACTTTTACAGGGTATATCTACCAAAACAATCATTATAAATAACTTTCTTACCTTAGGCGACTTGTCGAGAAATACTAAACTAAAACCATAACTGTTGATGGATGCACGAAACAACGAACAAAATTTTAATCACCAAAATGGCTGAAAGCTTAAAACGACGACCAAACCCATGCAAGATGCAAGGCATCAAGGCAAAAGTAAAGTAAACAGGCAAGAACGACCTGAACGACGCGTAGAGGCAAGCGGATCGAGTAAGCAGTGTTGCCAATGGTTCTCGAGAGAAATACCCATTGGTGGATTCCGGATTACCCACTTTAAAATTGTATTGGCTTTTTTTGTAAAATATTGTTATAGCACAGCCCACCGATATTCTAATAAGGAATATGCACATATTTTTTATTGCATAAATCGTTTAAGGAAGTCATTACAAACCCAAAAAAAATATTTTGAAGAAAATTACTAGGGTAATTTAGCTACAAAAAATGTTTACTTTTCGGTATAATTTATTACAATTTAAAAAGCAGCCACAATATGTCCTTGAAAAGTGACGTCAGGAGATCAGCAAAAATCTACATGTTAACGTAAAGCTTAACCTAAAGTCGAACAGGTTTGATTTTCTCGAAAACAGTCGGAGGCAGAGAAATCGAATTTTTTGGGTTGATAGAGGAATAGTTCAACTAGCTTCGGTAAAAAATTCAGTTATACAGGATGTTTCGTTTCGGAGCTATTTAAACGTCACAATCGAAATTTCCTCGATTTCCGTTGAAATCGGGTACAGGTCGCAAATGTGAATTAAATCGATGTAAATTTTCGGAGGTTGTTGGGAACCCGGAGCTTCAGAACTCCACTGAAACTGGTGAGGATTAGAAAATGGCAAGTAATTCTATTGAATTTTTTTAGGTCGAAAAATGCCATTTCCAGACCCCTCTTTGGTACCTAATAACTCGAAAACGAAACGTCAGATCGAAAAACGGATTTACAAGGGAAACTTTAAAATCTCAAATACTATTTTTGCAATACACTTACCTAAACCTAAAATCACTGGAAAATGGAAATATTTGGAAAAACTGGAAATTTAGATTTTTGACCCAAATATTTCGCTGTTTTTAATTTTTTGTGGGGTCAAAATGGTCCAAATTAAAATCCCATATACGTCATCGGAAAGAGCTCGTCAAAGTATGTGTTATCCATATTTTTTAATTTCTTCATTCTCTATAGGAATGGAGCAATCGCCGATTAAATTTCGATATTTTTACCTTTTGTGCCCTAGACATCGGTACATTTGAATCACTCTTTATTTTTTCCTATCTGTTTTTTCCACAATTTTTCAACACTATCTTATAAAGGGATAATCACACTGTAAAATGAATACCGAATGGGTCTCCAGGAGCGTATTTAGGGGGTAAAAATCGGATTTTCTTGATTTTTTCCGACAAATCCTATTTTTAACCGACATTATTCCACACTATTTACCCTATTTAGTGACTCTTTTTGGGTTTATTTTATCCACTAATTATCTAAGAATACCTCCCACTAATTTAAATCGCTTATTTTTTCGGTAAAGTTATAAATAAAAAGGTTTATTTGCATCGGGGACCTCTAAAATTTGAAACTTTTTGAATTTTCCAAGATGGTCATGAAAATAAAGAATTGCAGTTTATTTACTTGAAATTATTAGGATGATATGTCAAAAATGCCAATGTTCGTTGCAAAATTGAAAGGTTCCTGGACCGATTTCGGCTTAAAGTATACATGAATAGGATTTTAGGAACCTTCTACTTTAAGTGCAGGGATATTTCATTGGATGAGTTACGCATTAAATGCTATTTTTATTGAGTTTTCGATGACTCTACAACACTGGAATTTGCCATGTACTCATGATGAGTCATAAGTTCAGTTTTGACGACACAGCCAATGGGATCACGTTTTACAAGTTTCTAAATTCGCTGAAAATTTGCAGTTTTATATTCTTTTTTTTTTGTTAATAAAGACCAAAATAAATGGATAACAGCAGCCGCCATGAACATTTAATTTATGTAGAGAATATAAAAAAAATATTTCAGATTTATTTGGGTTATTTGCATATTCCCTATTATCTGTGGAATGTGGACGAGTGGACGGTGGTTATAGTTAGGAATAATTAATAATGTCTTTATTAGATTTCAGAGTCGAATTTAAATATAACAAAACGATTTATTTTACGATTTTATTTATTAATTTTAAATCGACATAACGTAACGTATTATACTTTAATGTACATATTGCATTGCAAACATAGCATTAAGCAAAGACATTTTGAGGAATTGCCCACAGATTGGCAACCCTGCGTCTCCATACTAAGAATTTATATTTTCTAATGCCATGCCATGGCATGTCGTCGCATAGCAACAACAGAACCTACAAGGACAACGCAAATCTTTTCTCTCTGAACACGTTTGTTTTTAACGGCAGGTACAGTTCTACCAAAAGTTTCTGATATTATTTGTTTACAATTTATAGGTTTTTACTTTTAAAAATGTAGATAGGTACTGTAATCGACGTAATCGTGAAAAAAATGACTTTCGATTTCGATATTTCTGCTGATCATCGGTACCTATACAGGTCCCCATAATTATGAAAAATATATTTTCATCGTCTATCTTTTGGCGCAAATACTTTAAAACGTTTTAATACATACAAAGATTGCTATTTTATAGGTATACTTTTCCCAATATATGCTCTCGCAAAATGGTTTTTCTATTATGGAATAAATATGGATGAGCGGTTAAAAATAAACAGAAACTAGGTACCTACGCATTTGGAACACTAAACCAAAAAACTAAATTTTTGCCTGATTAAGTGATTAAAATGTTTGTTTATAATATAAAAATGCATGTTTATTTTACGAAGAAGCTTTTAACATGTTTTTGTTTTAGTGTTTCGTCCTAAAATTAGCAAAACGGAATCACTTCGGCATCCGTCTGTCACAAGCGATTTTCTCTGAAAATATTGGACGTAAAAACCGGAAAATTTAGCACAGAAATAGAGCGTGGTGGCCCAATTATTATAGACGTAAAATATAAAAAATTGAATCTTGGTTCTGGGGGTTAATTTTAGGGGGTAAATTGGGAAATGGAAAAAATGAAAGCTTATTGAAGGGCGAATTTAACAATATGATGTATTTTTATGCATTTTTTAAAACATTTTTCGGGAACAAAGCCTAAAATTGCTGTCTCTCATCACCAAAAGAACCGCTCAGAAAAATCGGAAAAAAATCATGAACATTCAGAATTAGGTGTAGATTGAGGCAAAACTATCGAGATTGAAAAATTCTAGCGCGATCAATTGATATAAACAATTTAATTGTTTATTTCCTTATATCTGCGGAACCTTTGGTTTTAGAGAAAAAGTTTCTGGACAGAAAATATTTCTCACGACGCAAGGAACAACTATTGTCCCTACACGTTTTTCAAAATTTTTAATTTGGCTCAGTCGAAACGCTCCCCCACTCAGCTCCGCGCATACGCGATGTGATACGGCGTTGGTGCTGTCGGCGGCGGGTATCGCGAGAGATGGGCGGCCAAGGTTTGCTCAGGTTAAGTGGGGGGGGGGGGGGGCTGAAATTAAAACTAAACGAGGAAAAAGTCGAAATTACGCTTAATTTCGAAGAGAAAGTCGAAATTAGTAGGAAATCCGCGTCGTTGCCCTTCTACGGTTTCGTAGTATCGCTCTGCCGACTTCATATTATGCATACATTTAAACACGAGAGGATTTAGCGCTCCAAAATCTGCAAGTTAGGGGAAACAGTTCGCATCACTGGAAATAAGTAACACCGACATTCGTATAATAACAAAACACCGTACCTATCTGCTTTGTTACTGAAGTAAGAGGCAAAGCTAATGGTTTTATGGTTTTTCTAGTTCCCGAAAGGATTTTAAACCGCCACATTATAAAAGTAATTCGAAAAGAGAACAATATTGCCTTATATACATACTACATCTTAAAAAGAAATTCAATAAAGCTATTTAAACACATTTTTTTAAACCAGCATTTCTGAAATTTCAAGGTTCGAAATAAGGGGTCGATATAGGAAAAATTAAACATTAAAATGTATCGGAAAATGCATAAACAGGCCGAAACTATATCGTACGAAAACGTAGAAGGGCCATGATGCAGATTTTCTACTAATTTTCGAAGTTACTGGTAATTTCATCTTTTTTTCGAAAGTAAGCGTAATTCGGACTTTTTTCTCGAAGTTATTTTTAATTTCGACTTTTTTTTGTTTTAGTGTTTCGTCCTAAAATTAGCAAAACGGAATCACTTCGGCATCCGTCTGTCACAAGCGATTTTCTCTGAAAATATTGGACGTAAAAACCGGAAAATTTAGCACAGAAATAGAGCGTGGTGGCCCAATTATTATAGACGTAAAATATAAAAAATTGAATCTTGGTTCTGGGGGTTAATTTTAGGGGGTAAATTGGGAAATGGAAAAAATGAAAGCTTATTGAAGGGCGAATTTAACAATATGATGTATTTTTTATGCATTTTTTAAAACATTTTTCGGGAACAAAGCCTAAAATTGCTGTCTCTCATCACCAAAAGAACCGCTCAGAAAAATCGGAAAAAAATCATGAACATTCAGAATTAGGTGTAGATTGAGGCAAAACTATCAAGATTGAGAAATTCTAGCGCGATCAATTGATATAAACAATTTAATTGTTTATTTCCTTATATCTGCGGAACCTTTGGTTTTAGAGAAAAAGTTTCTGGACAGAAAATATTTCTCACGACGCAAGGAACAACTATTGTCCCTACACGTTTTTCAAAATTTTTAATTTGGCTCAGTCGAAACGCTCCCCCCACTCAGCTCCGCGCATACGCGATGTGATACGGCGTTGGTGCTGTCGGCGGCGGGTATCGCGAGAGATGGGCGGAGATTGGGCGGCCAAGGTTTGCTCAGGTTAAGTGGGGGGGGGGGGGGGGGGCTGAAATTAAAACTAAACGAGGAATAAGTCGAAATTACGCTTAATTTCGAAGAGAAAGTCGAAATTAGTAGGAAATCCGCGTCGTTGCCCTTCTACGGTTTCGTAGTATCGCTCTGCCGACTTCATATTATGCATACATTTAAACACGAGAGGATTTAGCGCTCCAAAATCTGCAAGTTAGGGGAAACAGTTCGCATCACTGGAAATAAGTAACACCGACATTCGTATAATAACAAAACACCGTACCTATCTGCTTTGTTACTGAAGTAAGAGGCAAAGCTAATGGTTTTATGGTTTTTCTAGTTCCCGAAAGGATTTTAAACCGCCACATTATAAAAGTAATTCGAAAAGAGAACAATATTGCCTTATATACATACTACATCTTAAAAAGAAATTCAATAAAGCTATTTAAACACATTTTTTTAAACCAGCATTTCTGAAATTTCAAGGTTCGAAATAAGGGGTCGATATAGGAAAAATTAAACATTAAAATGTATCGGAAAATGCATAAACAGGCCGAAACTATATCGTACGAAAACGTAGAAGGGCCATGATGCAGATTTTCTAGTAATTTTCGAAGTTACTGGTAATTTCATCTTTTTTTCGAAAGTAAGCGTAATTCGGACTTTTTTCTCGAAGTTATTTTTAATTTCGACTTTTTCCCGAACTTAGTATTATTTTCGACTTTTTTCTCGAAAGTAAGCGTAATTCCTACTTTCTTCTCGAAGTTATATAGTGGTAGTTTTGACTGTTTTCTCGACAGTAAGCGTAATTTCGACATTTTTATCCAAGTTATTCCTAATTTCGACTTTTTTCTCGAAGTTACTCTTACTTTCAACTTTTTTCTCGAAAGTAAGAGTAATTCCGGATTTTTTCTCGAAGTCAGTCCTAAATTCGACTTTTTTCTAGAAGTTAGCCTTAATTTCGAATTTTTTCCCGAAGTTAGTCTTTATTTTGACCTTTTTCTCGGAAGTAAGGCCAATCATCTCCTGTTTCCAGGCTATGAACATCTTTTCGTCTTTATGGTGGGGTATGTGCCTACGTTCGCAGCAGCCTTTCTTGCACCAGACTCCCGAACCTGGAATCAGGCCAGCCCGATATTCTCTGGCTAAAACTCGCCCTTAAATCTTCTACTAAATTTAAGTGTTGCATCTATCGCTCCCCATCAGACAAATCCTACAATGAGTTCTTTAACCATCTCACGGCAAAAATCGACCACCTCATCTCCGAATTTCCCTCCGCTGAAGTTATCGTCCTAGGCGACCTCAACGTCCATAGCAAGGAATGGTTATGATCTACAAAAACTGACCCAGAAGGCAGAGCAGCAGAAAACTTCGCAATCAGCAACTCGCTCACCAATTTGATCAGAGAACCAACATACTTTCCCCGCGTATCTACCCATAATGCAAATCCACTAGATCTTTTCTTCACCACCCATCCTGAGCCTTACTTAACATCTGTATGTGTCGTTCAGATCATGGCCTCATTACTGTCTCTTGTCCCATACATCCCGAGTTTGCTGAAATCATGCCAGAACGCACGATCTGGCATTACAATTCTGCCGACTGGGATGGTCTTCGAAACTTCTGCTCTGCTTTCCCTTGGAACCCTGTCTGTTTTTCCACTCCCGATCCCTCCGAAATCTGCTCACATATCACAGACATTATTCAAGCAGGTATTGAAGGTTTCATTCCACATACCCTCAAGAAACTTAAGCTCCACCATCAAAAGCCATGGTTCTCCAAGGCCTGTGACAAAGCCAGGCTCAAAAAAGCCCAAGCTCACAAAAGGTATCTTTAAAATCCTATACCCGAAAATCGTCAAATTTTCACCGAGGCCAGAAATCAATACAACCAAACTATCTTAGAGTCCAAAAATGCTTTTAACAACCGCATAAAAAAATAAAGTGTTTTCCTGTCCCAACGGCGGCAAATCTTTCTGGCACTTGCCAAAAACATTAGTCAGAACTTCTGTAGAAGCAGTTTTCCTCCCCTTCCTCTGACAACGAAGTTATCTCCACCTCTAAAGGGAAAGCAGAACTATTCGCCAAACAATTCGCTGCCAATTCCACCCTGATCCCTCCTCCCAATTTCGCTCTTCCAACCGCTAGGTCTGTACCCCACAAAATGCCCGATATAATACTTAAGGTCAAACAAGTTCAAAAAATTCTCCTATCCCTTGACACCAAAAAGTCCTCTTGTCTGGATGGCATACCAGCAATTGTTCTAAAAAAATGCGCTCCAGAACTTGCACCCATCTTAACTCGTCTTTTCCAGATCTCTTATGACACGGATATCTTCCCAGATAGCTGGAAGACTGCTCGTGTGCAGCCTGTTCCGAAGAAAGGTTCCAAGTCCCTTCCATCCAATTATAGACCTATCTCTCTTCTCTCCGTTGTCAGCAAAGTTATGGAGCAAGTAATCAACTTGCAAATTCTAAAATATCTAGAAAAACACAAAATCGTCCATGACAGACAGTACGGATTTCGTCAGCAAAGATCCACAGCTGATATCCTTAGCTTTGTCACACATAACTGGAACAAGTCTCTTGAATTTCATGGCGAATCTCAGATTGTTGCTCTCGATATTTCCAAGGCCTTTGACCAAATATGGCATGCCGCACTCCTCAACAAACTACCTTCTTACGGTCTTCCTTCCAAACTGTGTACCTGGATCGGCAGCTTCCTCTCTAATCGGCGCATATCTATTGTGGTTGATGGTCACTCATCTAACTTCCGTCCTATCAATGCTGGTGTCCCCCAAGGTTCAGTCCTGGCACCAACCCTATTTCTTCTTCACATTAATGACCTACTCTCTTCAACTACCAATCCCATCCACAGTTATGCTGACGATAGTACTCTTCACTCCAATATTCATTTTTCCAGACAAGTTTCGAATCAGGAGTTTGATAATAGACGCAGATCTATGTACCTATCCCTTTCCCAAGATCTTCAATTAATCTTAGACTGGCGTGCCAAGAACCTTGTTTAGTTCAACGCCTCCAAAACCCAGCCTTGCTCCCTCTCACGCAAAAAATCTGGCAACGCTTACCCCATCCACATGAATGGCCAAGCCCTACAAAACAACGAAACCTTCGATCTCGTTGGCGTCACTTTCGAACATGATCTCAGCTGGCATAAACACATTACTTCAGTAGCCACATCGGCAGCTAAAAAGCTTGGTTTTCTCTTTCGAGCCAGAAAATACTTCTCCCCTTCCAACTTATACACCCTCTATGTTTCCCAAATAAGATCCAACATAGAAGACTGCTCCCACATCTGGGGAGCGGCGTCACCTTCGACACTTAAGACCCTTGATTATATAAGAGAGCCATTCGACTTATCAATGACCCTGCCCTCACGAGAAAACTCCCTTCTCTCGCTCATCGCCGCGCTGTTCGGGATTTTGCTCTGAAGAACTAGCCGGTATTATTCCCCCCTTGAATGTCCCGAACAGAACAACAAGAGGCGCGTTACATATGCATCCCTTTACTGTCCATCTACAAAAGCCTAGAACAGACCACTTCTCTCGCTCATTCATACCTAGGGTCTCCAGATTATGGAACAAATTGCCTGCAGATGTTTTCCCTTCCCGTCCCAACCTCCAATCCTTCAAATCCCGTGTCAATAGACTACATTTCCCTTCTCTTCAGATACCCACGGTACGTTAGTACTTAGGCTTGAAGTCTACGTGGGATGTGTTAGATAAAAAAAATTATCCAAATACCTAAATACCAAAATATCCATCTTTCTAAAAGCATCTTAAGGGGAAACAGCTCGCCTAAAACTGGAAATAAGTAACACCGACATCCGTGTAATGGGCCTGTTTGTTATGTGTTTGCATGGTATCCTGTACTAGTATAACCAGGGGGATCTTTTTTCTCACTCCCTCATATTGGATAGCCAATACATATTTCTTTGCCACGCCAAAGAAAGTGTACACTTTTCGTATACCAAACACCATGGGCGCCCGCAGACTTTTTTCTCAGGGGGGCAAAATAAAAAAAATTAATTGTAATGATTTTATTTGTAGTGGTCGATACAAAAACACTAATAATTAAAAACAGAAGAATTCGGTCAAGTGCAAGCTATACTTGCACAATTAGTGTTCCGTGCCATCAGCCCCCCACTTAAGCTGAGCAAACCTCGGCCGCCCGATCTCCACCCATCTGCCGCGCTACCCGCCGCCGACGGCACCAACGCCGTATCACATCGCGTGTGCGCGGAGCTGAGGGGGAGCGTTTCGACTGAGCCAAATTAAAAATTTTGAAAAACGTGTAAGCATAAAAGTTGTTCCTTACATCGTAAGAAATATTTTTTGTCGAAAAACTTTTCCTTTAAAACCAATGGTTCGGCAGTTATAAAGAAATAAACAATTCAATTGTTTATACCAATTCATCGCGATGAAATTTTTCAATCCTGATAATTTTGGCTCAATCTGCTCCTAATTCTTAATGTTAATGTTTTTTTTTCAGATTTTTCTGAACTATTATTTTGGTGATGAGGGTGGGGGACAGCAATGGTTAAGCGTTTTTCCCGAAAAATGCTTAAAAATTCATAAAAAAATACAGTATACACTTATATTGTTAAATTCGTGCTTCAATAAGCTTTCATTTGATATTCTACACGATGCATTTGAAATTTTTACCCCCTGAAATTAACCCCCAGAGCTAAAATTCAACGTTTTATACTTCACATCTATAATTTAGTAATTACGTCGAATAATTTCAGAGAAAATCGCCTGTGACGGACGGACGGACACCGAAGTGATTCCGTTTTGCTAATTTTAGCATGGAACACTAAAGAAAACACGGTTAAATAAAACTTCTGCATAAAATAAACATGCAAGCTACAGAAAATTCATAGTAATTTGGTTGTCGGTTGCATTGAGTTATGACTGTGTTTAAATAAACTGGTCAACAAAAAAATCGGCAAAAGCTATTTTAACTCGACTTTTCAAACTGCCATAACTTTTTAAAAACTTAACTTTTTTGAGAGCGGTTTTCGGATATCGATAGCTCGTCTTTCCCAGATTAAGTATCAAGAACTGATTTTTCAATGGAAACGGCATTTTCATGCTATACAGGGTGATTAATAAGGTAATGTAAAACTACTAAAAGTTTCGGTGTGAGCCATATTGCGAATAAATTTTTTTGGTCGTTCCGACATAGCGTGTTAGTAAGCTGATATTAATATCTCCAGACGTGTTCGCCGAAATTTCGATTAATGGTCTTTAACGGAAAATACAGGAGGAAACATAAAAAGCACACAAAATTTGGTAGCCTCATTTTTAAAACGCTGTAGCTCGAAAACGGATTGATAGACTTTGTCGGGCTTTTTAGGTATTAAAAGCCCTTTCGTGTAGCATTTTACCTAATGAACTGTTTTATTTTTCAAGGTCAAAATGTTGGCGTAGTATAGGGGTGAACCAAAAAGTGAATGAAAAACAATGTTAAAAATGATTTTTTTTAATTTGTGAAAATTGACCAGTATGTGTTTGTTTTCTTTCAAAACTAGGGCGTTCTGTCCAACTCTTGATTAGTTATACAGCGTGTCCAGAAACCATCTTTACAAATGGAAAACATTTTATTTTTGTCTTTACGGGAAAAAAGTTATTTTTCATAAAAAGTTCTACATTGTGAGAAAATAGCATTGCCACTCAAAAATTTGATCTAAGACATACAGGGTAGCTCAAAAATCTAAAAGTCATAATCCGCGTGAAGCTAAAAAGACACAAATCGTTATTTAAAAGAAAACTGCCACTGTAAATGTACTAGAGGTAACTTTTATGTTAGCGAATTAGGTTTGGAACATACAGGAGGTCCCAAAAATAAAATATATTTTTTATTATTGACTTTACAAAAAAAGTATCGTCATAAAAAGTCTACATTGTGAAAAAGAGCATGATTAATCAAAAACTTAATGTAGGACAATACAGAGTGGCTTAAGAAGCTGAAATTCTCAATTTACGTAAAGTTAAAGAGACACCAAATCTTTTTTTAAAGATAAACTGTATGGAAAGGGACGAAGGTTACGTGGAGGTTTAAATTTATTTAGTTATTTAGTCATGTTTAGTTATTTAATATGTTTTTTACCCTAATATTTCATTTGTTACTAAAATTGTATTAAATAAAAGTAAACCTTCAATCACCCTGTACGTCTCATTTTAAGTTTAAGTGCTTACTTATAACTTAATTAGTAACCTTGCACAAATACCATAGTGGATGAATTAAAATTTAGCTTACCCTTGTTTTAAGGCCAGTTCAGAGTTTTAAATTTTTTAGCCACCCTATATGTCCTAGATCAAATTTTTGAATCATCATGCTCTTTTTTCACAATGTAGAACTTTTTATAAAGATATAGGTACTTTTTTGTAAAGTCGATAATAAAAACAAATTTTTATTTTTGGGACCTCCTGTATATTTCAAACCTAATTTACTAACATAAGAAGTTAACACTAGTACATTTACAGTGGCAGTTTACCTTTATATAACGCTTTTGTGCCTTTTTAGATTCACGCATGGATTAGGACTTTTACATTTTTTAGCTACCCTGTGTGTCTTAGATCAAATTTTTGAATGGCTATGCTATTTTCTCACGATGCAGAACTTTTTATGAAGGATTACCTTTTTCGTAAAGTTAAAAATAAAAAAGTTCCGCATTTGTTAAGATGGTTTCTGGACACGCTGTATAACTAATCCAAAGTTGGACAAGACGCCCTAGTTCTGAAAGAAAAAACACGCATACTGCTCAATTTGCACAAATTAAAAGAAAATTTATTTTTAACAATACTTTTCATTTACTTTTTAGCTCACCCCTATACAACGCAAACATTTTGACATTGAACAAAAAACAGTTTATTAGGTAAAACTCTGCACAAAAAGGGCTTTCAATTCCCAAAAAGCCCGACAAAGTCTATTAATCCGTTTTCCAGTTACAGCGTTTTAAAAATGACGCTACCAAAATTTGTGTGCTTTTTCTGTTTCCTCCTGTATTTTTCGCCCGAGACCATTAATTGAAATTCCGGCGAACACGTCTGGAGATATTGATATCAGCTTACTAGCGTGCTATGTCGAAACGATCAAAAAAAAATTATTGGCAACATGGCACACACCTAAACTTTTAGTAGTTTTGCATTAACTTATTAATTACCCTGTATAGCATGAAAATGTCGCTTCCATTGCAAAATCACTTCTTGTTGCTTAATTTGGGAAAGACGAGCTGTCGATATCCGAAAACCGCTCTCAAAATAGTTAAGTTTTTAAAAAATTATAGCAGTTTGAAAAGTCGAGTAAAATTCGCTTTTGCCGATTTTTTTTTTGACCAGTTTAATATTCCTAATCCTAATTGAATTTTTTGTACATGGCTCTATAAAGATGTTCAAACATCAGAAAAATAGACAACATTTATCGTAAAAAGAAATATTATTTATTATAAAAATAATAGATATCTGGAAATTTCTCCACCAAAAAGTACGAAGTATGACAATCTCGCAATGTCAGGGGGGGGCACGGCCCCCCACCCCCCTGCGAGCGCCCATGCCAAACACACCTAAATAACAAAACACCGTACCTATCTGTTTTTTTAATTGAAGTAAGAGAGAAACTAATCGTTTTTCAAGACCCCAAAAATTCATTAAACCGCCACATTATAAAAGTAATTCTACAAAAGAACAACTTTCAGGTAGGTATATATTTGAGGAAAAAATTCAATAAAGATTTAAACACATTTGTTTTAAAACAACTTTTCTAAAGTTAATGGTTTCGACGTAATTCTTAAAAAACCCTATTGCATGTTATGATCTCCTGTCCCAGCAGATGAAAAGTGTACATTTAACACGTTAACTCGAATTTATTTAAAGCTCGGCCACCGACTGGCCAAACACCAGAGAATAATATAGTAAAATATATGTAGTTGTTCAGTTGTATTTTAGATTCGAGTGTGTGGTATCGAATGTAGTATTTCGTGCGGGCCATTCACATCTCTCGCGTCAAGGTCAAAGTAAGCGGGCGAGCAGTTTCTCATCTGGTGTCGCTTTATCTGGGCTCCTGTTACTGTTAAGGCGCAATTCCACTGGGGCAACAATTAGGCAACATGTAGCATGCGACAATGACGCATGCTACACTCAGTCTTTCAACTGGAGCAACATAAAGCAACGTGTAGCATGCGACAATGACGCATGCCACATGTTGACAACTGTGGCCCAGAGACATGCGTCAGTTTTCGACAAGATTACGCGTGTCGAACAATGTCGGCGTTTATCCGATAGTCATCGGTTCGGTGCGACTTGTATCTTGCGACATGGAGTGGAGTAATGAGAAAACTGCTTTGTTTATTGAAGATTACCATAATGCTCCGGAATTATGGAATAATAAAATTGCTGCTTATAAAGACAACAGACTTAAAAATGATAAGTTAAAACAGATAGCGACTAAATACGAATGCACTGTGATTGAGGTGAAAAAGAAAATCAAGAATTTACGTTCGGCTTTCCATCGTGAAAGAAAAAAGCAAAAACAATCGAAAAAAAGTGGTTCATCTCCTCCCAAGAAAAAACCATGGTTTGCGTTTGAGCTTTTGAGTTTTTTACTAGATGTCGATGAACCTAGAGCAACAACATCAACGGCCAGTGACGAGGGAGAGGAATCTGTGGTGAGTTTTTTGTACTAACATATGTAAACTAAAATCTTCAATATTTTTAACAATACATCTATTCCAACTTTACTAATATAAAACTTTTACTAATATAACACTTAAGCATAATGATCCTGCCAAGGCACACGTCCTTCATCTGATGTAAAAAATCTCATAAATTCTTTCCTAACTTCTTTGGCTTCATAGGTCGACCTGCGTGCTCTATGTTGCAAATTCAGCATACTAGTGTCACCTTGGGTAGTAACCCTCCATGATCCTGGAATAATGTTTCCATCTCGTGTTTCATGGTCAAATGATCCGTGCGGAGAGTACAGCGGTCTGGATGTTTTACTTCTCAAAAAGTTATGAAGATAAATGCATGCTGTTGTAATGATTTCAGCATTCTCCACATTTACCATAAGTGGTTTTCTGAAGACACGAAACACTGATGCTAGCAATCCAAAAGCATTTTCTACTACTCTGCGAGCTCGTGAATGTCTATAGTTATATACCCTCTCAGAGGAGCCTTTATCATGGTAGCCGCTAAAAGGTTTCATGATGTGTTCCTGTAAAGGGAACGCATCATCCGTCAATATAACATAAGGTGATAACGTATTGCTACCAGGAAGTGACTCCGCGGGCGGTAATGCTAGATTATTATTTGCCAATTTTTTATAAAATGTTGTTTCTCGGAATACACCTCCGTCAGATATCCTGCCTTGACAACCTATATTAGCGTATATAAAATTATAGTCGGCATCTACAACTGCCATCAACACAATGCTAAAAGTTCCTTTATAGTTGTAGAATAAACTGCCACTGTTTTTTGGGTTTTGCATGATGATGTGTTTTCCATCACACGCTCCAATACAATGTGGGTAATTCCAGAGAACCTCAAAATCCCTTGCTATGTTTCTCCACCCATCTTCAGTATCCGGAATCTGAAAAAAAATACAATCTTATTAATTATTTCATATAATGTTGATATACAGCTTTAGGACGAATTACAAGAAAAGCTAATTATGACAATATACGAGTTAGCAAAAAATATGTTACCCTGCAAAAGTTTTTGACTTTCAAAAATCTATGCATCCAAAATAAATTGGAATATACGGGGTGGCTCATAAAGTTGTAAAGCAATATTTGTTTTAAAAATAAAATACCCTATATCTTTGAGGAAAAATCAAAAATGCAGCAGTGTGCTGTGCGGGGAGTTCCATTTTATAAAAGTCTACTGCTTTAAAACTTTATGATTCACCCCGTATATTTCACTTTATTTCGGATACGTAGATTTTTGAAAGCCAGACATTTTTATAAAATATTTCTTGCTAACTCGTGTTTACGGGTGTTCACTGACTCTTCCTTTAAATTTATCATAAGTAATGTATATATTTTTGTTGTTGCAGCATGACGATGATATTTCGGTCTCCGACACACAAGAAACTCCAGCAGAAGTCACTGATATAGCCGATCGCAGAAGCCGTGAAGAAAGAAGGGACATAGTTACTGCCCCTAAGAAAAACACAGAGAAAAAAAAGCGCTCTATATCTCCTTCGGATCGAGAGGAAGAAGCGTATAATATTCTAAAACGTGCATGTCAAAGAGATGAGTTTTCCACGTACGGAGAGCATGTAGGTAATGAACTGCGACATCTAAGCCCTAGAGCACGAACAATGGCAAAGCACTTGATCAACAATATATTATTTCACGCAACTATGGGCAAATATGATGGCAAGACTAGCACTCGCACTTCCACACCTTTAGAAAACGATGAAAGTAATTACAATGAACCACCCTCCGTGGCATCTACTTGTTCCTACCAATCAACGTTTTCTGACCACAGCGCTATCCGTGTAGTGCCATCTGACACCTTGAACCGTGAACCACCCTCCGTGGCATCTGCTTGTTCGCTCCAGTCAACGTTTTCTGACCCCAGTGCCATCCATGTTCTGCCATCTGACACCTTGAACAGTGAACCACTTTCCGTGGTATCTGCTCGTTCGCGCCAATCAACGTTTTCTGACCCCAGTGCCATCCATGTTCTGCCATCTGACACCTTGAACAGTGAACCACTTTCCGTGGTATCTGCTCGTTCGCGCCAATCAACGTTTTCTGATCCCAGCAATATCTATGTACAGCCATCTGACAACCTTGGAAACAACAAACAGCAAGGAGACCTTTCGAGTTTCACAATACTCTCTGAGTTCCTACTTTCTAAGTCCTCAACACAATAATAGATTGTATGAAAGCTATTTTTATGAACAATAAAGTATTTAATATTAGTAATCATAATTTTACTTACCTTGACAAAATCATGTAAGATGTCGACCAGAGCTTTGCATACCTCTGGAATAATTCGCGAAATGCTTGGTTCAGATATCCGGAACAGATACATAATCGAGGGATAGCTATCGCCGGTAGCCAAATATCTTAATGTTACTAATAACCTAACACGAGGTGGTATTGCTTCTCGAAAGTTGGTATCAGATTTTCGTATACTCGATGAGATTTTCCCTAATAGGTATTCAAAATCTTCTCGGCTCATACGAGTAAAATTTCGAAACAAAGCTTGGTCGTCGGCAATCAATTTATTAAAAAAATCATTCTGAGCTTTTTCACCACCAACATATAATTGTCTCCTCCACCACCTTGGCTTCCTTCTTTTCCTTTTCCTATTCAAAGCTATTACCAGATATGCAGCCGCCGCAACCGTTTGTAAAGACATGATGTCGCAAACTGAAGTTGCCTCTATTGAATTGCTTAAGACGCATGCCACAAACATATGCTACAAAACGCATGCGACAGTGAGCGACGAGTTGCTCGTGCAACATTGTTTTTTTTAATGTGCGGCAAGTTGCATATTCAACAAAAGGAAACACTAGACGACGTGTCGCGTGCTACATGTTGCCTAATGTTGCACCAGTGGAATTGCACCTTTAGATTCAAAACCGACAGACGAAGTCAGAAAACGATGGCCCTCTGTCGGCCGATAATCAGATTAACCTCATTCTTTATTAATTATTTTCGCTTGTGCCAAGTGCTTACGTTATGCAACCTTCCGTACATATAAAATTTTAAACAATGTCCTACGCGTTCGCCATAAATATATCTTTAATTTAGTTTCGATATAATTGGGCCTAGTGATTATATTGTAGAAAATAAAACAGAAAATTGGAGTAATTAAATATAAATATAGAGAAAATTTACAGCCAAAAGCAGCATCCGAGGACAGTCACTGGCGTGCAGTCAAGGTGGGCGGTAAGGCTTTGTCTACCCTAGAAAAATCGTAAAATCATGGGAATAAAGTTACAAAATTTACGAAAAATTAATAATTTCTGTAAAAATTAACTCGGTAAATTTTATAACTTTATTCCCATTATTTTACGATTACTAGGGTAGGCAAAGCTTTACCGCCTACTTTGACTGCACGCCAGTGCGAGGACTTGCAAAACTTATATTTTTTTCTTGTTGTCTCGATATCCACCCATTTGCCGCGCTACTCGCCGCCGACGGCACCAACGCCGTATCACATCGCGTGTGCGCGGAGCTGAGGGGGAGCGTTTCGACTGAGCCAAATTAAAAATTTTGAAAAACGTCTAAGCATAAAAGTTGTTCCTTACATCGTAAGAAATATTTTTTGTCGCAAAAACTTTTCCTTTAAAACCAATGGTTCGGCAGTTATAAAGAAATAAACAATTCAATTGTTTGTACCAATTGATCGCGATGAAATTTTTCAATCCCAAGCAACAGAGCAAAATATTAGCGATTTTTTGACAATAATCTTATTAGAAAACCGCCTGCGCCATCATCTGAAAGACGATTCGTAGTCCTGTTATATTTCCAACTCTGAATTTTTTCCTTTAATTTGTTATAAACATTTTTAAGCAAAAAAACGCGATTTTTTTAGTTTTTTGCTTATAAAGTGAAAAATAATAAAGCAATCTTAATGGTATAAATGGACGCTTTGTAGGAAATAAATATACGAACAAAATGAGAGGTCCAACGTCACGATAGGATAAGTAGCAACGGAGAAAATCCGGAAAAACCGGAAAATTAAGAGTTTTTTTTTAATTCATAAATCGGCCATTTTTAAACGTAGAGGGCTCAAACTTTGGGAAAAAGTAGCAATTTATAGCTACTTTATGTGTGCAAAACCCCGACGCTGTACGACGAGTTATTTTGCCACAATCGTCATTTTAATTTTTATGGATCGTCCGATTTTAATTATTGAAACGGATTTGAAAAGTACAGGTTTAATTGAACCATACGTTTATTTTAATTTTTCCATAAAGTGCTAGGAAACCGGTTGGAAATGTACGTAAAGATGCGTGAAAATGACCGAGCGCGCGAATATTGGCTCCCATTCGCGCCGCTGCTCTCCTGCTACACGACATCCGCGCTCGGCCATTTTCACGCATCTTTACGTCCATTTTCAACGGGTTTCGCAGCATTTATGGAAAAATTAAATACATATTGTTCAATTAAACTTGTACTTTTCAAATCCGTTTCACTAATTAAAATCGTACGATCCATAGAGCATCCAGACCTGTTGCAAAATAGTGTGTTGAAAAATTGAAATGATGATTGTGGCAAAACTAATCGTCGTACAGCGTCGTGGTTTTGCACACATAAAGAAGCTACAAATTACTACTTTTTTCCAAAGTTTGAGCCCTCTACGTTTAAAAATGGCCGATTTATGAATTTAAAAAAAAAACTTAATTTTCCGGTTTTTCCGGATTTTCTCCGTTGCTACTTATCCTATCGTAACGCTCGACCTCTCATTTTGTTCGTATTTTTATTCTCTACAAATCGCCCATTTACACCATTAAGATTGCTTCATTACTTTCCATTTTATAAGCAAAAAACTAAAAAAATCGCGTTTTTTTTGCTTAAAAATGTTTATAACAAATTAAACGAAAAAATTTCAGAGTTGGAAATATAACAGGACTACGGATCGTCTTTCAGATGATGGCACAGGCGGTTTTCTAATAAGATTAATGTCACGACAAATCGCTCTATTGCTTGGCCTAATAATTTTGGCTCAATCTACACCTAATTCTTAATGTTAATGTTTTTTTTTCAGATTTTTCTGAGCGATTATTTTGGTGATGAGGGTGAGGGACAGCAATTTTTAAGCGTTTAATTTAATAAAAATTTTAAAAAAATTTATTCATAAAAAAAATACAGTATACACTTATATTGTTAAATTCGTGCTTCAATAAGTTTTCATTTGATATTCTATACGACGCATTTGAAATTTTTACCCTCTGAAATTAACCCCCAGAGCTAAAATTCAACTTTTTATACTTCATATCTATAATTACGTCGAATAATTTCAGAGAAAATCGCCTGTGACGGACGGACGGACATCGAAGTGATTCCGTTTTGCTAATTTTACCATGGAACACTAAAGAAAACACGGTTAAAACTTCTGCATAAAATAAACATGCAAGCTACAGAAAATTCATAGTAATTTGGTTGTCGGTTGCATTGAGTTAAGACTGTGTTTAAATAATTTTCCTAATCCTAATTGAATTTTTTGTACATGGCTCTATAAAGATGTTCAAACATCAGAAAAATAGACAACATTTATCATAAAAAGAAATATTATTTATTATAAAAATAATAGATATCCGAAAATTTGTCCACCAAAAAGTACGAAGTATGACAATCTCGCAATGTCAGGGGGCCACGGCCCCCCCCCCTGCGGGCGCCCATGACAAACACACCTAAATAACAAAACACCGTATCTGTTTTTTTTTTATTGAAGTAAGAGAGAAACTAATCGTTTTTCAAGACCCCAAAAATTCATTAAACCGCCACATTATAAAAGTAATTCTACAACACAACATCCATACATCCATCAATCATTGTTCTTAAAAACCCTATTGCATGTTATGATCTCCTGTTAGATTCAAAGTGGATGGCCCTCTGTCGGCTGATAATCAGATTGACCTCGTTCTTTATTATTTTCGCTTGTGCCTAGTGCTTACGTTATGCAACCTTTCGTACATATAAAATTTTAAATGTCCTACGCGTTCGCCATAAATATATCATTAATTTATTTTCGATATACTTAATTGGGACTAGTGATTATTTTGTAGAAAATAAAACAGAAAAATAGAGTAATTAAATATAGAGAGAAAATTTACAGCCAAAAGCAGCATCCGAGGACAGTCACTGGCGTGCAGTCAAGGTAGGCGGTAAGGCTTTGTCTACCCTAGAAAAATCGTAAAATAATGGGAATAAAGTTACAAAATTTACCAAAAATTAATAATTTCTGTAAAAATTAACTTGGTACATTTTATAACTTTATTCCCATTATTTTACGATTACTAGGGTAGGCAAAGCTTTACCGCATACTTTGACTGCACGCCAGTGCGAGGACTTGGAAAACTTATATTTTTTTCTTGTAGTTTTTGTTTTCTCCTGTTCGAATATTTTTCATTTTTCTAGTTATTAAATCCAGAAAGTCACAATGGACAAGCTTTTAAATTCATCGGTGTTCATGTTAGATGTCATTTTCTGTTTTATCCCCGTTCGTTATAGGTATATATAAAGAGAGAAGATAAATGACATCCATCGATGTATTCATCGATGAATTTAAAAATTTGCCCAATGTATTAAAAACAAAAAATTATGGTGGCCAAGGCTAACTAGACCTTCATTAAACTGACAGAGTAACATTATTTTATTTATTTATTTAGTTAATTACAGTACATTACAGACACAGTCCAAATAGTACAGCAAAAAAAGAATATGAGTCAAAACTAAAGTAAAATTAACAAAGTATTATCTAGGGACTAACAGGAGTTTTTTTATGTTACATTTAAAAGTAAAAACCCTACAGTACAAATTAAAATCTATGGGCATATACAGATTAAAGCCGTTCATGACAGTATTGACAGCTAAACTTTCCAACTTCAATCCCAAAATCATGCAGGGAAAACATTAATTTCAATTAACAAAAAAATATTTTAAAAGAAAACCAAATTTTATAAGCTCCAAAACCAACAAATAAAGCTTGTCCGAATTTTGTCACCTGTCATTAACTTTCTTCGATAACATATAAGTACTTCTTCCTATCAGCTTTTTTATTTATTGCCCTCGATTCCTTTTTGGGTGAGCCCTTGTACTGGAGATTTCAAGTCAGCTTGGATCTTCGAACAAAGAGCTTTAACATAAGCTACTTCAAATATAGAACTGCGCAAATTCAAAGCCCAAGAGGCACACACACATAATTCAATATGTTATGTAGGTACCTATCTATGGAAACAAATTGGGTTTTTTTCTTTCGGTTTGAAACTAAATATATTTTGGAACCAATTTTTATGTTTTTGTCATGAGGTCATATCACTAAATATAAGTAATTAAAAATATCACAAAAAAAGTTGTAAGTGCCAATCATTTATATCATACCAATACCAACTTTTTAAACTTTTTTTATAATGTTCAACTTAAAATAAGGAAAAATCACTTCAAAAATTCAGACACTTTCTAAACGTTTGTGTAAAAACTTCACTCCTGGCATAAAACTTCAGAATAATGTCTCGACTTCGTTATGTATTGAGGATTTCAAGTCAGCTTGGATCTTCCAATTAGGAACTTCAATCATTGTCATCACAATTCAAATATATATAAGGACGTCACTCCCATAAATCGTTATACTGCAGAGTACTTTTTTTCAAATTTCAAATTCATCAATACAATTAATTAATAAAGCAAATACTTTAGGAACACTTACAACATATTAATTATAAAAAACATATTATATATATAAACATATATATTTACATATCAATTACAGAAAGAAACAAATAAATTAGAGGTTATACTTATTTCATAAATCTACCAAACTACCAAATTTTCCTTGACTTGTTCTATGCACCTAGATCTCCTGGTGCTTTCTGCGATCCTGATATGAAAGAGTTAAAATCCGTAAAGGATCGATCCTTCGTCGCCATCGTAAAACGCCATCGTCCGTAGTACAATGTATAAGCTCCGCCCTAATGTTTCCCCTAGATCTGTTGATATCTGATTTTTCTCCCCACTACTTTTTTTCCGGTGGCGCGCTATGTCTGTCGATGGCACACTATTTCCTAAAAGTGGCTCACCAAGACCCAAAAGGCGCGCTACGTTAAGTTACTGGAGAAAAAAAGGTGCGCTACGTCGTCTTATAGGTATATATATATATATATATATATATATATATATATATATATATATATATATATATATATATATATATATATATATATATATATATATATATATGGGTATATATATATTAAAAGCACCACAAAATTTGTTTAAGTGTTTTAATTGGTTTTTGTAGCTTTTCGCCTTTTTCTTAGATGAGACCAGTTTTTCTTGCAGTAACTGAATTCGTAGACTATATTTTTCCATTTCTTTCTCCCCATCTTTTAAATTCGTCAATAACTAACACCGAATTTTAAAAACACTCATCACATTATCTCTTTGGCTTACAGGAAAATCTTCCAACCAGGCACATTCGAAGGTACTAACTTTGTTTTCCTCATAGTCCATTTCTTCTTCCTGACTATCACACTGCATTTGATCAGAGTTTGGATTATTGTTCTTCAAAGTAATAATAATAATAATAATAAAGTTTATTTAAATTAATTACAATTTAAATATGATCTTATATATGTATATTATAAATAAACTTGCTAAAACCCCCGAAGACGTGCTTGTTGGGGGCAAGTCTTCGTCACAGTACATTTTTCTTTTCTTTTATTGTTTTTAAAATACCAACGTATTTATTGGTACCCGGTCGACACTTTAAAATTAAAAACTAACCTATCATTTGCAATTTTACAGGTATGATTAAAAACTACAATTAATTAAATACATATTAAATAAATACTTACTATTTGATCGTATATTTCGGCTATCAATCTTTGTTCGGTACTTTGATGCCGTTGTTGATGTTGGTCTTCCAGTGAGGATGGGGCCGAGGTAGTGTACGCGCATACAGACATCGGTGGCCTCTGTAGTATGTGTTGGTTTCCAACTACTACATTATGCACACCGACAAGTTCATTTCGTATCCACTCCGCCACAACATTTCGCGTGTATGGCGTGTAGCAATTACTACAGGTTGGATAACGCTGCTGTCTTCCCGCCAAATAGTCCATCATGCTCTGCAGATACAGAAGCCACAGTTACAGGAAAATATATAAAGCAATCCTATGCTGCATAGAACACATTGAGCAAAGGATTCCCTGAAACAATAAAACTTCTCATAAGTTAAAATATATATACAACAGCGTGGGTTTTCTTAGAGCTTAATTCTGTACTACCCAGGTTTATTACCTTGCTTGAATAGCAGAACATTTTGAAGCTAAGCATATCAACAAAAAGGTAAGAAAAAAAGGACGATCCTTACGTATTTATTCTAAATCCACGTTTTAACCAGTTATTTATTGTTATTGAAAATAAAGGTAAAAACTAAGAGCTTCCGGTCGGTTATGTTTAATAAATGTTAAATACAAAAGAAGTTTTGCGTAAAACAATTAGTAGACATAATCTTAACGAGGCTGCCAGAATCGTGAACTGAGCTCTTAAGCGCACCCCATTTTCGGTTTTTATGGGTAAAAACGAAATTTTAAAGCAAAAATCAGTAAAAAAATATTCAATAAATTATTTTTTATTACACCAAACAAATAATATATTTTTTTGTGAGTGGAGAATACAATTTTATTCAATTCTTGTTGCTTTTTTGTATCCGTACCACCAAGTGGATGAATCAGCCGGACCGTCATGATCTTCCGGCGGCGGCGGTAGCACCCAATCAGTGCGGGAGTCCGGCTGCACCTCGTCATGCCGGCAACTTTGCATCATCGTTGGGTAGTTCGACTCCCCAATCGCACTCGGGTTCTTCGAGTGGTCGCAGATCATCCTCATCCCTCTCGATAGCATCCAATATGATCTGCTGCATGTCGTCAAAGTCATCAAAGACTTGTTCGTCGACTTCGTTCATGTCGACCGTCTCGTCGCTCCAAACCGACGAACCACGACTTAATGGTTTTTCAAGATTCATATTTAGATCTGGTAACTATCAGATTTAAAAATGAAGTGATTCTGTGACTCGCTCGCAACCGTTTAAATAGAGATAATCTACCCCCTCCACCACTCCATCCCCACCTTTTCACCTCTAACAATCTAGAGTTTATTATACAAATGCCCTCCATCCAAAAATGATACTGGCAGACTTCGCTGTCGAAAACTGCTTTAGTTCTCAAAAATGGTGTAATTGTGTTCTGGAAATGTGACCGACAAAGAAAATTATACTCGATCCGTCTGGACTTACATAATTTCTATCTAATGTCACAGATGCCGTGGCATTAGATAAATACAAGTACGATCAAAATATTCTGAGGTCCTGAAAAGGACGGATTTTGCAAAGAAAATTATACTCGATCCGACTGGACTTATATAATTTTCTATCAAACGCCACATATACTATGGCATTAGGTAACTAAAACTACGATGAAATATTTTGTGGCCCTGAAAAGACCGTTTTTCAAGGTCTGGTCAGCTTATTTGTAATCAGGCTCGATTACAAATAAGGCACACACTCTTATGTTGTAGAGTACCAAGAGGTACCCCACAAGCTTTGCAGTTCGGTATGTGCGCGCGAATACCGAAATCCTGCGTGACATGATAGCTGGCGAATTGGTCATCAGCCGACTTATTTTCAAATTCTGCATAGCAGGCAATACACCAGTTGTCGTCATCACCCACCTCCACCAGGTTTATGGTCCTACATACCCGGTGGGATCGGACGGGGAAACCATTCCTCCGTCTTATTGCCCAATTATCCAAATTCATAGGTACATACTCATCGCTTGAGTATCCGTCATCTGATGCTGCCATGTTGAGATGAACGAAGGTAATGAAGTAAGCAGTCGAGTCGGGCTGCTTTTAAAGACCTCAGATTCCCCCTTCCCTTGAAAAAGAAACCTCATATAAAATTTTATATGAACGAAATAATATAAGGCCCAAGCTTTGCTCGGTGAAATACAGACGGCCCGTAAAGCAATTACTCTGGCGCGCAGAACTCAAACTTTTGTGGTCAATGTAAAGATATGGGCATAATAGTTTTACCATTTAGTAGCCAATGTGTTTAAAAAAAAGTCGTTGTTAATGGTAAAACCAATGTTATACAGTTTTTAGACACTTCTAGTGAAATTAGCGAAAAAAGTAATTAGAAAATGTTGTTTGGAATGTCCATTTTAATCGAAATCCGCTCTTAAAAAGTGAAAAAAATTTAAGATCCGCGCTGTGCTCGGCCAAAAAACTGCACGGGAGTTTTTAGACACTTCTAGTGAAATTAGCGAAAAAGTAATTAGAAAATGTTGTTTGGAATGTCCATTTTTATCGAATTCCACTTTTAAAAATTTTGAAGTGAAAATTGAAAAAAGAGTTTGATTGGGTTTGACACTTTAAAATTAAAAACTAACTTATTATTTGCAATTTTACAGGTATGATTAAAAACTACAATTAACTGAATTGATTCGGCTTTTACTTGGTGGAAATACATTATCAAACTGAAGTTTTAATACTGTGGTAAAATAATTTTAAACTTTCCACTAATTTGAGATCTTTATTTTTAAACACTCGACATGTTTCGAAACACTGTTTCTTCTTCAAAGGAGTAAAACAAAGTGGTATCTTAAAAGTATAAAGGTGTGTACATACAAAAAGGTTCAGGTATTAACAATAAATCTAAATTGAGGGAAAATCCTGTTAAAGTATTTACAAGCTAAGAAAAGATATTCAATAGAGGTGATGAGTTTAAATCTTATTGGTCGTTCAATAAAACATTATTATTTTTAAGTTTGTTTATTTCCAAGGATTCGAGCAAATTCAGCCTTTTTCCCTTGTTCTCGGTATGCAAAATATCATAATTATTGTTGAAAGTATGGTTTTCTTGGATTAAGTGATTTGAATAATTTGAGTCTGTTTTATTATTTGTATAACTAGAGTAATGTTCTTTAATACGTTTATCAAAGTTACGGCCTGTTTGCCCTATATATACTTTAGGGCAATCGTGACATTTTAATTTGTATACACCAGTTTTATTTCCTTTGTTTAGTTTCGTTTTATTGTTTTTAATATGTTTTCCCAGAGTATTGTTAGTTTTGTATGCTATATTAATATTTAAGTTTTTTAAAAAATTACCTACTTTACTACTGATGTGGCCTAAATAAGAAATTACTTTGTAATTATTTTTGTTCTCTTTTGTAGTAGGAAACACTAAGTTAATGGCTTTTTTATATAATTTATTATTTAGCATTTTATCTATCATTTTTGCGGAATATCCATTATTTACGGCAATTTGTTTGATTAAGTTTAATTCTTTTTGAAAGTTGAAATGGTTGAGAGGTAAATTTATTAATCGATGAATCATACTAGAAAAAGAAGCTAATTTATGTTGTATCGGATGGCAAGAACTATTATGTATAGTTGTATCAGTATGAGTAGGTTTATGGTAAACAGAAAATTCATGTTTGTTATCGGATTTTTTAATAGTTAAATCTAGGAAGTTAATAGCGTTTTCAACTTCTTTTTCAATCGTAAATTTTATATTATTGTGTATTTTATTAATAAATTCTAAAAACTGATTTAATTGCCTTTCTGTACCTGTAAAACAAGCAAATACGTCGTCAACATATCTATGCCAATAAAGGAATTTGATAAAAAGTGGATTTTTTGAAATAATAGATTCTATATAATCCATAAAGATTTCTGCTAGTAGAGGACTTAAAGGATTCCCCATAATAAGCCCTTCTTTAATTGTATAGAGTTCATTATTAAATTCAAAATAATTTTGTTCCAAACAAGTTTCCAAGGTGGTTAGAATTTCTTGATTTTTAATTAAATTTACTTTGTTTTGCACTAACAGTTTTTTAACAATTTTGATTGTTTCATCTACAGGAATACTGGGGAATAAATTACAAACATCAAAAGAAACAAATTTGGCATTATTTGGAAGAATAATGTGTTTTATTTTCTCGACGAGTTCGTAAGAATTTTTGATAGCGTATTTTGCTGAAAAATTGGTGTTGGTTTTTATAACATCGATTAAATGTTTAGAAAGTTTATAGGAAGGAGCTGAAAAGAATGAGACTACAGGTCTAATAAGGTTACCTATTTTATGAATTTTTAAAAGAGAGTATAACTTAGGAGTTTGGGGGTTCATAAGTACTAATTTGCTTAAATCTTTTTCATAAAACAAACTTTTACAGGTTTGTATAACGTTCTTTATAGATTTTTGGTATTTATTGGTGGGGTCAATTTTTAATTTTATATATTTAGTTGGATCTAAAAAATCTAAAGTTTTTTGAATATAATCGGTTTTGTTGATAGCAATTACAGTGTTGCCTTTATCAGCTTTAGTATATATAATATCCTTAGATTTAAGTTTAATTTGTTTCAAAATTTGAGTATCGTGTTTTGGAGTAGTTTCATTGAAAAACTGTTTTTTTAATAAAGATGAAGCTTCATATTTATGATTAATATTGTTAGGAACATTTATAAGTGCAAGGTCAATATCAACACCAAGAATCTCTAAAGAATTTATATTAGTTTTTTCTTGAATATCAAAACTACAATTAATTAAATACATATTAAATAAATACTTACTATTTGATCGTATACTTCGGCTATCAATCTTTGTTCGGTACTTTGATGCCGTTGTTGATGTTGGTCTTCTAGTGAGGAGGGGGCCGAGGTAGTGTACGCGCATACAGACATCGGTGGCCTCTGTAGTATGTGTTGGTTTCCAACTACTACATTATGCACACCGACAAGTTCATTTCGTATTCACTCCGCCACACCATTTCGCGTGTATGGCGTGTGGTAATTACTACAGGTTGGATAACGCTGCTGTCTTCCCGCCAAATAGTCCATACATGCTCTGCAGATACGGAAGCCACAGTTACAGGAAAATATATAAAGCAATCCTATGCTGCAGAGAACACATTGAGCAAAGGATTCCCTGAAACAATAAAACTTCTCATAAGTTAAAATATATATACAACAGCGTGGGTTTTCTTAGAGCTTAATTCTGTACTACCCAGGTGTATTACCTTGCTTGAATAGCAGAACATTTTGAAGCTAACATATCAACAAAAAGGTAAGAAAAAAAGGACGATCCTTACGTATTTATTCTAACTCCACGTTTTAACCGGTTATTTATTGTTATTGAAAATAAAGGTAAAAACTAAGAGCTTCCGGTCGGTTATGTTTAATAAATGTTAAACACAAAAGAAGTTTTGCGTAAAACAATTAGTAGACTTAATCTTAACGAGGCTGCCAGACTCGTGAACTGAGCTCTTAAGCACCCCATTTTCGTTTTTTTATGGGTAAAAACGAAATTTTAAAGCAAAAACCAGTAAAACAAAATATTCAATAAATTAATTTTTATTACACCAAACAAATAATATATTTTTTGTGAGTGGAGAATACAATTTTATTCAATTCTTGTTGCTTTTTTGTATCCGTACCACCAAGTGGATGAATCAGCCGGACCGCCATGATCTTCCGGCGGCGGCGGTAGCACCCAATCAGTGCGGGAGTCCGGCTGCACCTCGTCAACCGGCAACTCTGCATCATCGTTGGGTAGTTCGACTCCCCAATCGAACTCGGGTTCTTCGAGTGGTCGCAGATCATCCTCATCCCTCTCGATAGCATCCAATATGATCTGCTGCATGTCGTCAAAGTCATCAAAGACTTGTTCGTCGACTTCGTTCATGTCGACCGTCTCAGTTATGTATTTTGCGGTTAAAATACTGTAATTGTTGGACTTAATAAATTACTCGTAGACTTGAATTATGTGTGTTTTTTATTCAAGAGAAGCTGGTAACAAACTAAGACACTTACAATATGGTACTTTTCTTTATATACTAAAATGATCCTAAAAGTGAAGATAAATCCTGGCATAAATAGATAAAATACGGGAATTACATGAATTAACAAATATCAGAAATTATCATAGTAGATATAACTCAGTAGGAAAAGATAACACCTGGTATAATATAATGTAAGGTAAAATTCGATAATTATCATAAAAAGATAAAGTCCAGCATGAAAAGATAAAATACGGTAAAAAGGCGACGCAGCATCTTCTCGAGTCTTATCTGTTGGTTAGGGTATTCTCCAGTGGCGTATCCTGGTAGTTTGGTTGTGATACATAACTCCTCCCGTCTGAGATAAAGCCTTAGGGTTGAAAACGTTGTCTAAGGCTGCTCTTTCATTTCCAAATCTTCTGTCTTGGTTTTCCTTTTACTTTTACGTTGGTATGGATAAGGGTAACAGGTTCTGTAGTAGCATGTTACCGCCAAGAAAACAATCATTGCGACCATAAGGTATATGAGGACATGAATCCATGTAGGCATTGATTTTTCCTGTAATAGTGTTGGATCTTCTAAAATATTTACTTCATGTTGTGTATTTAACTTTTTGGTCAAATGTTTGATTTCTTCTAAGTCCAAACTGGTAAGTTTAATGTGAGTAGAGCGTTCTGGCAGCAGTGAAAGGTTTAACTGAGGAAGCTGAATTATTACAGCAGGTGAAATGTGATCATTTCCAGCAGAGAACACTTCTTGGTTAATGAAGTAGTGACAATTACTTGGGATAGTGATTATATAACTGCCAGGGATTAGTTCATGATGCTTTTCAACGGAACAGCTTTCAGTGAGGACGATGTCTGCTCCAGTGGTGAAGAGGATGTTGTGTGGGGTAACTTGGTTGGCTATTGCTTTGTCCAAATGAACTGGGACAGTGGTGCAGTTGTTTGGCTTATTGTTCTTTATGATGCTGACAACACAATCGTCTTCTGTTTGCAGGTGATTCAGACAGTAGTGGACGTTTTCTACTTCTTCGCATGGTTCATTTTGATATTGATGGAGAACACTTCTCTCATTTAGGATAAGGTAAGGTTTACAAGGAAGAATTATTTTATTATTAATTGGAATGGGGTAAATAAAATATGTTTTAAAATTTTGAGGCATTAAAATTGGAAAGTGAATCAGAAAAATAATTCGGTCGTCCTTAAAGAGTAATTGAATTCCCAGGAAAGAGTAATAGCTATGATGGTCTGTAAAATTAACTAATTGAGTGGAAGGGTAAGAAACCTTTATTTTTGTAATAATAGAATTTAGGTTTTTTAAAGGCAAAAATACAGGATGAATTTTGTTGACATTAGCAAAACTTATGGCATTAGTTACTTCATTTAAATGAATCTGTAAAATTAAAAGAGAATTTATAATCAAGTTTAAAGTATTTACTTCGTTTATTCCTTCAGAGAATTGATCGATATTTTGGGTTATCATTAACATATTAGATTTTATTTGCGAAATGCTATTATTCGTTATTGCCATAATTTCCTTTGCTAAAGTAATCTGTTCGTTAATCTTTTCCTGAAGTAGATGATCACTTTTATCGAGATGCTTAAGAATTAAGTCTATTCTTCTGCCATCTTCGGCATCTAAGGTTCCAAAAAGCCATTTGGATACTTTACCACCAAGGTCTATTAATCCGCGTTTTGATCTTTTGGGATAAATAATTTCTAAAGAAGTATCAATATAGGATAATAATGTATTTGCTTGTTTTATTAAGTTTATCGTATGAGAGCCAAGATTTTTCTTTGATATTGCAAACGATAATTGTGACTTTAAATGATTTCTTATATTAGTGAATTCTGAAATATTTAAATAAGTAATAAAAGTGTGTCTGCTTGTTATTATGCGTGTGGATTTTAAACTAACAGGTAAAATTGGGTTAGTAAGCTTTTGAATAGAGGCATTAGTACTTATAATTATAAGGGTTAATAATAGGATGAGAAAAAGTCTCATCTGAAACAAAAGAGAAAACATTAGTGTTTTTTGCGTTTCTTTATGTTATGTTTGGAGTATTTTGAGACATCAGTTTTAACTTTGTTTTTTGTTTGTGCTACTGGGATTATTTTTGTAAATCTAGGAGCTAGTTTATCTCTTGGTTGTTCTTTGTGATAAACTGCATCGTTTTCTGACAAGGTAATTGGTTCTTTTCGATTAGCATTTATTTTGTCTAGTTGTTGTTGTTTCTTTTCTTTAACTTTTTCTGTAATTTCTTTATATTTTTCTTTGATTTTTTCTTTGTGGTCTTGCACATATTTAGACACAATATGTTTTTCTTCGACGTCAAATGGGTCTTTAGAGTTAAAGTGACCGGATACTATTTCGAATGGTGTATGATCTGTAGAAGAGTGAATGGAATTGTTGTAGTGTAACAATGAATACTTTATAATGTTAATAAGAGATTCTTTAGGGTTTGTTTGAGTTTTTATTCTTATCTGCTCTAATAGTGTGGAATGAAGTCTTTCGATGTAACTATTCGAGTTTGGATTCTTTGGGGTGGTATAATGGATCTCAATTTTATGTAGTTTGCAAAAATCAGTAAAGCTATTGTTATTGAACTCAATTCCATTGTCGCAAATTATCATTTCTGGCAGACCGTAGTGTGATATAAAGGTCAATAAACCATCGAGAACATTAACTGCATTTACTCCAGGAATGGGATATACTTGGGCAAATTTAGAAAATGTGTCAATTATGGTTACAAATTTTTCTTTTGCTATTGACAGCGTGTCGATATGGATTCTAGCAAAAGGTTTGAATCCTATTGGGATGGGTTGGAATTTAAATTCATTAGGTTTTCTCTCGTATTTTGACTTTTGGCAAATGATACAGTTATTTATGTAGTTCGTAACATCCTTGATCATGGTAGGCCAATAATAGTTTCTTTTGAGAGAATCTAAAGTAGTTGTTATGCCACGATGTCCAGTCTTATAGACATGGTGATAGTTCATCTTGTCTTGTTGATCATTTTGTGTCGTAACATCAGTCAATTTTAAAGAACAAATCATTAATTTTGAAGGGACTCTAACGATTTTTTCTTGAATATGTTTAAGAAAAGTCTTTTCGTCATCTTTATTTGGAAAATGAAGATGATATGTGGTTTTGTTATTTAAGTTTGCTATGTACTCTTCTAAATCTTCTTCCATGTTTCTTCTACGGAGATTAATAAAATACCTTTGATTGTCAAAAATTTTTTCTTTTATAACTCTGGGCACTGGGGATGCGTCAGATATTTTGACGATCATTTGATGTTTATGGTGATTTAACGGTTTATCACAATAGGGGTAGGAAAGTAGTGGAGGTTCGTCTGCAGAGTGTATTGTGGTAACATAGTTCTCATTGCTTTTGAAAAACTCTCGAATGGTTGTATCTATATCTCCTGATTCGTTCATCATTGAACCAACTTTGTCTGTTTGTTTTTGATTTACTGTATTGGTTGCTTCGTTTATGGGTGAAATATTTCTGGATAGACTGTCAGCTACATTATTATCTTTGCCCTTAATGTAATCAGTATCAAAGTCATACTCGGATAGCAATAATTTCCACCTGACCAATTTAGAATTGGGCTCTTTCAGGCTCTCTAACCATTTTAAGGGTTTATGGTCTGTCTTTACTTTGAAGTGTCTTCCAAATATGTAGGGTCGAAAGTACTTAATTGACCAAACAATCGCTAATAGCTCTTTTTCTGTGACTGAGTAATTTATTTCATTTGGATTCAATGTTCTACTTGCATAGCAAACTGGTTTTCCATCCTGACTTAGAACGCTTCCAATGGCATATTTACTTGCGTCTGTAGTGAGTGTAAAGATTTTTGAAAAATCTGGATGGATTAAAATGGGCTCATTACAAAGAATCAGTTTACAGGTTTCAAATGCATTTTTGAAGTCTTCCGTGTGTTCAACTTTTTTACCTTTTCTCAAACATAGTGTCATCGGTTTTGTAATCTTTGCAAGATTGTTAATAAATTTTCTGTAAAAGCCAACCATTCCCAAAAAGCTCTTAATTTCTTTATGTGTTTTGGGTAATGGCATTTTCAGTATAGCGTCTATTTTCTTTGGGTTAGGTTTAATGCCCTCTGTGGTTACAATATGGCCTAAGAATTCCGTTTCGTGTTTTAGAAATTCACATTTATCAGGCTGAACTTTTAAGTTGTACTCTTGAAGTTTTTTAAATATCTCCTTTAAATTAAGTATGTGTTCATCCAATGTTGTTGAAAAAACTATGACATCATCCATGTAAACTAGGCAAGTTTTATTAATAAAATCTTTGAGAACTTCGTTAATCATTCTCTGAAAAGTAGATGGTGCATTTTTGAGGCCAAAAGGCATCCTTAAAAATTCATAATGCCCATGATCTGAAGAGAATGCTGTTTTCTCGATACTTTCCTTATGCATCTTAATCTGGTGAAATCCACTTGCCAAGTCTAATGTGGTGAAATATTGGCATCTGCCAAGTTTATCAAGTAAATCGTCGATATTAGGTATAGGAAATCTATCCTGAATAGTTTTGGAATTTAATTTTCGAAAGTCGATTACTAGGCGCCATTTAGGGATTCCACTGGCATCTAACTTTTTTGGAACTATCCATATAGGACTTGACCAAGGGCTGGTACTATTTCTTATGATGCCATCTTCTAACATTTTTTGAATTTGATCCTTTACTTCCTTTTTGTGGACTTCTGGTAGTCTATAAGATCTTGTATAAATGGGCTCTTCATCTGTAGTTACTATTTTATGAGTTGTCTGAGTTGTTGATGACAAGGGCTCATTCTGATTTTGAAATATTGAAGAAAATTGTCTGCATAGCTTTAGGATCTTGTATTTTTCTTCTTCTTCTAAATGACCTAGTCTTAAAAGATGCTCAATTAGATTTTGATCTGGGGTTGTAGAATCGGTTTCTATTTCTGCTTGGTATATTTCATAGTCATTTATTGGGAATACTTTTAAAGGTCTTGGAAGGTTAAAATAGGTATCTTCAATGTTAACATTGTAAATTTCAACTATAGCATGTCCATTCTCTACAGTGCTTATTCCTTCAGGTATAAAACAATGTGGGTTGATTGATTGGTAAGGGATATAGTATGTACCATCTTCTTTAGCATTTGTTGGGAGTCTCATCCTTAGGACTTCATTTTCGTTTACTGTGATATTAAAGCAGTTATAATCTGAGGGAGAACACTGATAAACCGGAATTTTAAGGTTATGTCTTTCAAGATAATTCTGTTGCAAATTCCAATTGAAACCCATATTTTTAAGATCTCTAAAACTTATTAAACCATCGAAAAAAGGGTGAAAATCAAATAGGGTAAAAATTAAAACTTCATTTGTTTGAAATTCCTTAAAAGCCGGAATTCGCGCTTCATATTTGGATTCTTGTTGACCACAAGATGTTTTGATTATATTGGGTTTTATGACAATAAATTCAGAAAAATACTGTTTTGCAACATGGGGATTTAGTAATGAAATATGACTGCCTGAGTCAATTAATAATTTTAGGGTTTTGTCAAAAAAGGAAATTTTAATAAACGGAAGTTTGCGTGAATCTGTGTCATTTACTAGGTATAATTCATTACAGAGGCTTCTTGATAAAAATTTTCATCTCCTGGGGTTTCTGTGGGTATGTATGACGTCATTGACGTGTATTCTGCAGCGTCAGTATATTGTTCCTCTAATTCATCAGTATTAGTTTGTTCTGGGATATAATTCTGGTTTTCAAAATATTGCTCTTCGAAGTTCTGGTAATATTCGTGTGAGTCGTCATCAGAATTTTCTAGGTTATACAATTCTTCAAATTGAAATTTGGGGGGTCTTGATTGTGGTTGGAATGCATTTGGATTTGGTGATCTATATTGGAAATTATTTGTTGGTCTAAATTGATTTCCTGCCGTGGGTTGCGAGATATTTCTTGGAGCCAAAGTTTGTCTAGTTATTATGGACATTGGAGTTGGTGCTTCTTTCGAAGTCTGTCCAGTCGGTTTGAAAACGTTGGTTTTAGTAGGATTTCCAAATACTTGCTGGTTCGTAAAATATTTTCTTTGTGGTAATTGCCTTGGTGAAATATTTATTGGCTGACTAGGGAAATTTTGTTTAAATCCCGATTGTTGTCCTGTAAAATTTTGTTTAAAACCTGAAAATGCAGGTGTGAAAGTCTGTGGTATGTGTCTTCCATACGTTTGTTGGCATCCTTGATTCGTAGGTGCTTTAAAATTTGGTAAGGGAATATGTTGATTGGTATTCCTTTTAGTTTCGTTACATAGGGACAAAAAATTTTCTTCCTCTATTACATAATTCATCGCTTCTTCTATGCATGTAGGGTTCTTAAGCCTTACGCCTGTTTGAATTTGATGGGGTAGGTATTTTATAAAAGAAACCAAAAGTAATTTTTCTATATTGCCAATTTGTGCGATTTTTGCATTAGCCTGTAGGGTATTATCGTTATTAATAGAGGTGAAAATCAGACTTCTAAAATATTGGCAGCGAATGCCAAAATTATAAGGTGTTTCTCTCGGGTTTGGTTTTAAGTTATGAAGTTCGTTTAACAAACAAGTGAAAGATCTTTGATCACTAAAAGAAAGTCTTAAAACATCTTTTACTTTATCCCAAGTATCTAATTCTGTGCGACTAGATATTAAAGTTAAAGCTTTACCTTTAAGTTTCCCTAAAATACCACGAAAAATAAGTTTTTTAATTGCGTCACTTTCATCTCTAAAATTATTAAAAGTATCATCGCATGCTGCGATAAAATTATTCAGCTCGCAAGGGTCGTTTTCAAATTGTGGTATAATATCCAAGAAAAGTCTTAACTGTTGATAATTGGTATTATTTACTGACATGTTTGGTGATAAATTAATATTGGCAAGATTATTTATTATATCTTCTACTTCAGAATTGGATTCAAGATCAAAATCAAATGCGTTAATTGGGTTATCAACAGGGGATTTCTCTGACAAGGTGTCAGTTTCACTTTCAGATTCTGAACTAATGTTGGCTAAATCCGTAAACTTTTTCCTAAATTCCTTATTTTTCTTAGCAGTTTCTTTTAAGCCGCTAAACATTAAACATTAAGAAAACAAAAAAAATGCAGGAAAAATAAATTCTATACGTATAGGATAAAAAAAAAAAAAATAAAAAAAAGGGGAAATTTTATAAATGAGAGAAATGCAAACAAACAATAATCAAAAATGAAACAATGGTTATTTCTTACCATGCGTCGAAATTTCTTCTTTCTTCTTTGTGTTGTACACTGTGCCACTTAATTAAAGCCAAACAAGGGATATCCGTTCCGTCGAATGACTTGCTGTACCCCACTTTTGGATGTGCAGGCAATGTTCCAAAAATAAGGCCCGGTGTGTCAAGAAAAGAAATATACGGTTTCTTCTTGAACACGATTTTTTTTGAAAGTCCCGTTAAAGATTTGAAAACCACCAGAGTTCGTAAACCACTATCTGTATAGTCAGTACGGCACTATGTTTCGAAATCACTATCCATAAAGTCAATACGGCACTATGTTTCGAAGTTCACTATCCATACAGTCAATACAGCACTATGTTTCACTTATCTGTACAGGACAATCCTACCGACTGCGCCAGTTATGTATTTTGCGGTTAAAATACTGTAATTGTTGGACTTAATAAATTACTCGTAGACTTGAATTATGTGTGTTTTTTATTCAAGAGAAGCTGGTAACAAACTAAGACACTTACAATATGGTACTTTTCTTTATATACTAAAATGATCCTAAAAGTGAAGATAAATCCTGGCATAAATAGATAAAATACGGGAATTACATGAATTAACAAATATCAGAAATTATCATAGTAGATATAACTCAGTAGGAAAAGATAACACCTGGTATAATATAATGTAAGGTAAAATTCGATAATTATCATAAAAAGATAAAGTCCAGCATGAAAAGATAAAATACGGTAAAAAGGCGACGCAGCATCTTCTCGAGTCTTATCTGTTGGTTAGGGTATTCTCCAGTGGCGTATCCTGGTAGTTTGGTTGTGATACATAACTTCTCGTCGCTCCAAACCGACGAACCACGACTTAATGGTCTTTCAAGATTCATATTTAGATCTGGTAACTATCAGATTTAAAAATGAAGTGATTCTGTGACTCGCTCGCAACCGTTTAAATAGAGATAATCTACCCCCTCCACCACTCCATCCCCACCTTTTCACCTCTAACAAACTAGAGTTTATTATACAAATGCCCTCCATCCAAAAATGATACTGGCGGACTTCGCTGTCGAAAACTGCTTTTAGTTCTCAAAAATGGTGTAATTGTGTTCTGGAAATGTGACCGACAAAGAAAATTATACTCGATCCGTCTGGACTTACATAATTTCTATCTAATGTCACAGATGCCGTGGCATTAGATAAATACAAGTACGATCAAAATATTCTGAGGTCCTGAAAAGGACGGATTTTGCAAAGAAAATTATACTCGATCCGACTGGACTTATATAATTTTCTATCAAACGCCACATATACTATGGCATTAGGTAACTAAAACTACGATGAAATATTTTGTGGCCCTGAAAAGACCGTTTTTCAAGGTCTGGTCAGCTTATTTGTAATCAGGCTCGATTACAAATAAGGCACGCACTCTTATGTTGTAGAGTACCAAGAGGTACCTCACAAGCTTTGCAGTTCGGTATTTGCGCGCGACTACCGAAATCCTGCGTGACATGATAGCTGGCGAATTGGTCATCAGCCGACTTATTTTCAAAGTCTGCATAGCAGGCAATACACCAGTTGTCATCACCCACCTCCACCAGGTTTATGGTCCTACACACCCGGTGGGATCGGACGGGGAAACCATTCCTCCGTCTTATTGCCCAATTATCCAAATTCATAGGTACATACTCATCGCTTGAGTATCCGTCATCTGATGATGCCATGTTGAGATGAACGAAGGTAATGAAGTAAGCAGTCGAGTCGGGCTGCTTTTAAAGACCTCAGATTCCCCCTTCCCTTGAAAAAGAAACCTCATATACAATTTTATATGAACGAAATAAGATAAGGCCCAAGCTTTGCTCGGTGAAATACAGACGGCCCGTAAAGCAATTGCGCTGGCGCGCAGAACTCAAACTTTTGTGGTCAATGTAAAGATATAGGCATAATAGTTTTACCATTTAGTAGCCAATGTGTTTAAAAAAAAGTCGTTGTTAATGGTAAAACCAATGTTATACAGTTTTTAGACACTTCTAGTGAAATTAGCGAAAAAAGTAATTAGAAAATGTTGTTTGGAATGTCCATTTTAATCGAAATCCGCTTTTAAAAAGTGAAAATTTTTTTAAGATCCGCGCTTTGCTCGGCCAAAAAAGACTGCACGGGAGTTTTTAGACACTTCTAGTGAAATTAGCGAAAAAGTAATTAGAAAATGTTGTTTGGAATGTCCATTTTTATCGAATTCCACTTTTAAAAATTTTGAAGTGAAAATTGAAAAAAGAGTTTGATTGGGTTTGACACTTTAAAATTAAAAACTAACTTATTATCTGCAATTTTACAGGTATGATTAAAAACTACAATTAATTAAATACATATTAAATAAATACTTACTATTTGATCGTATACTTCGGCTATCAATCTTTGTTCGGTACTTTGATGCCGTTGTTGATGTTGGTCTTCTAGTGCGGAGGGGCCGAGGTAGTGTACGCGCATACAGACATCGGTGGCCTCTGTAGTATGTGTTGGTTTCCAACTACTACATTATGCACACCGACAAGTTCATTTCGTATCCACTCCGCCACACCATTTCGCGTGTATGGCGTGTGGCAATTACTACAGGTTGGATAACGCTGCTGTCTTCCCGCCAAATAGTCCATACATGCTCTGCGGATACGGAAGCCACAGCTACAGGAAAATACATAAAGCAATCCTATGCTGCATAGAACACATTGAGCAAAGGATTCCCTGAAACAATAAAACTTCTCATAAGTTAAAATATATATACAGGGTTAGGCATTTGGTATCACCTATTTTCAAAAATCTGTTATAAGACCAAAAAACATTTTATTGAAACAAAATTATGAAAAATAACAATATTAATATGTGCAATTTATGTTTTAAAAATAACATCCTTTAAATGACTTCCTTGACTATCTATACATTTTTGTAATCGGGATCTAAAATTTTGCATAACTCGTTCCAACAATTCTGCTCCAATATTATTTATTTCTTCCAAAATACGTATTTTAAGTTCTTGGATGGTATTGGGACGCCTGTCATAAACCTTTTCCTTTAGATATCCCCAGAGGAAAAAATCAGGAGCCGTCAAATCGGGGGAATTAGCTGGCCACGTTAGGTCACCAAATTTTGATATCAAGAGACCGGGGAACATTTCTTGCAACAAAATTCGAGTTTGTCGTGCTGTATGTGCGGTAGCCCCATCTTGTTGGAACCAAATATTATTTTGTCCTAGTCTTCGCAATTCGGGCCGTAAAAATACCCGTAACATGTTAACGTAACGTTCGGAATTTATTGTAACAGTGTTGTTGTTTTCTTCAAAAAAATATGGCCCTATGATACCAAAAATTGAAACACCACACCATACGGTGACTTTTTCATCATGGAGGGGTCGTTCATGAAGCTGTTGCGGATTTACGTCGGACAAATATCGATAATTTTGCTTATTCACATATCCGCTTAAATGGAAGTGCGCTTCGTCTGACATCATCAAGAAATTTAACTGGTTTTCATCATTTTCTAAAATTTGTAAAAATTGTCTACAGAAAGCAATACGAACTGGTTTGTCTGCTTCTTTTAACTTATTAACAACTCCTCCGTTGTTTTTCAATCTTTTACAGTGCTAGTTCAATTTGTTTTTGAGCTTTAAAAAAATTAATAAAATAATAAACAAATAATAATAATTAAAACAAATTCTTACTTTTTTGTCTTGAAAACCATACACATCTTCACTTTCAGAAAAGCTTGTACTATTATCAGGTGGAAAAAATCATGGAAGAAATTGCGCCAAGGTTCTTAAGCAAATTTATATCTTGAGCTGACCACTCACCTAACATAAAGGCCCACCCGTACCTTCCAATCTTAAGTTTTGGGCTCGTGGTAGAGGCCTTTGATTGTGAGCGTCCACTAGGTAAAGGTGAAGATCCCCCAGCTTCACGAGGGGGGGGGGGGCGGCAGCCGCCCTTGCTTTTAGGTCTACTCTCCAAAGAATACCTTGTCCCAGCTCGGAACAATTAGAATAAACATTCGTCTCGCAGCATTGAGATGATTTAAAACTCTGGGGATCAAACTGGGCGGTGGATCTCGCAGCATTCAGATGATTTAAAACTCTGGGGATCAAACTGGGCGGTGGAAATACCCATGCCAGACTGTAGATCCAATTTTGACTGAAGGCATTTGTGAACTGAGCCTAATAATCGTTTACATCCCTTGACGCATAACACTTCACTACCTTCGAGATGTTGGTTGCAAACAGGTTTATTTGTGGTGTCCCCCACATTTGAAATATGAGATCGGTTATGGCCGGCAGCAAGTGCCAACCTGGAAGGACGTAGTTCCTAGACGGACTGTCAGCTACGCTGTTGTAAATCCCGGATAAATACTGAACTACTAACGTTATTTTCCAACGATGAGCTAGGTTCATGGCTAAGCGAGTCATTTATAGCAACTTTGCTGATTTCACCCTACCCCTTGATTTCTTAGATAGGACACCACTGTGCACACTTTTTGAGCACTGCATATATCGGAAACATTTCCTTGCAATTTATGTGCCATAACCTCTGAGGTGCTAACCAGATTCCCTTTATCAACTGGTTCTCTACTTGACATCCCCATCCAAGATCGCTCGCATATGTGTACCCCCCTCCCCCTTAAGAAAAATAAAAAGAGAAGCGTCATCTAATTCTTCAGGTGCTGTTAAGTATTGTTCGCAAATTGGACAGTTATAATGAATCTAACGCCTTTTTTTAAATAAATATCCGCATATATATCGCATAAAATTTTTATGTAGGACATCGCTTGTCTGAGAATCTGTATTAACCGTTATGTTTTTTTTTCTGGTACTTCTGCCACAATAAGAGATGGATTCTCCAAAGGACATATTTCTGTAAGGCTTAATAAAATGGAGTCTATATCTGCTCACAATTTTTAGTCTCGGAATGAAATAAATTTAAAACTGTCAACTATTTGAACGTTCTTTGAAACTGAAGTGGTGTTGGGTTCACGAAATTGCCGTTTTGTTGTCTTATATTGCCAAATAAATTTTCTAGACAATCTTGATTTGATCTTCTAGTGAACAGGAAGTTTATTTTTGTAGCTTTTAGATCATGCCAGAGATTTATAATACTATGAATGGATATTTTAAAACATTTTAAAGATTTAATTTTATTGGTTATTACATTACTCTATTATTTTTATCACAAACTTCTAAATTAATGAAAAAATTTAAACATTCACATAAAAACTTTATTTGAAAATACATCCCTTTAAATGCCATATTAAATTTTTTTGCTGCAGTTGTATTGGATAAATTCAGTGGGTCAAATAACTTGTCCATTTAGTCAACAAACTCAGAAGTTGTAACAGCCTCTGCAGGAAGATATCCAAATCGAATATATAAATTCATACCTGCAGATACTGTGACACTAAACAACTGTGTGGCGAATTTTACATTCATTTTGTCAAACCCTGAAGGATTTATATGTGAGTCGGTTAATTTTGGAGCTGCTCTAATAGAATACTGATTGTCATGATTGTAAAACATTTCTACAAAACGCCAAGATATAATTTTACCCTCAATAAAAAAAAAATTATACTTCTGAAGCATGTTACGAATACCTTTATGATATGAGAAACAGAATAATATAGAACAAGATTTCATTTTCAACAACAAATTTGGGATTTTCATGATCAACATTTAATAAACGAGCTAACTCTAGGTTGTTTGAGCCCAAGTCAGTTGTCACAGCACAAATCTTGAAGCTCAACGAGATTGACTTTTGTATTGCATTAATAACAATATTTTTAAGAGATTGTGCTAGGCATGACGAGTGATAAAAGTAGTAAGCAAGAGGTTGCTTCCGTTTCGCACATATGCCTCTGAGCAGCAAAACACAACTATGTAAAGTAGGTTTAAATGCCTTTAAAACTAACTCGTCTTGAGCTAAGCCAATTACTTCATCATTTGGCCGATTATAAAAAAAGTTGACTTTAATGCTCATTTCATCGTACACATAAAATACAATATTTATTTTGATCCTGAAAGCCATTAATTTTAAGTTTTAGCATATCAAATAATTGAGGATTATTTAATCATGGACGTATTGCAATCCCACGAGGTGTTTAAAAAGAGTTTGAGGACTTGAGAAACAACATTTTTTCATTAAAAAGTTTTTATACAACTTAGGTCCAGAATAATATATTGCTAAACATTCCCGTTTAAACTTATTCGAATACCGTTGACCTTTTTTTCTTTTTGACACTGACTTACTTGTAAATTTATAAAACTGGCAGTTTCCGAAGAACTACAAAACTTATATGTAAGTGCAAGGTACTTGTCCACAATATTTTCATATTTGTTTTTAAACACTTCCTCTTCCTTTTCAATCTCTTATTTTCGGTGCTCACATTCTTGATAGTCTCACGGTTTTATCGTTTTGTGGTGAATTAGAAGACAATGCCGTAGATGCCTGAGTTGAACACGAAGACAGAGGCAAGAGAAAGTCTGGGTACTGCGGAGATGAAAGACCAGACTCCGAGGGTCCTTGGGATAGAGGATCATCATTTTCTAAAGGTAAGGACATTTCTAATTGACATATCTGCAAAAATTATTTAAATATTTATATAATTTGTACTAGCACCAGAACATCCTCAATATGCGTATACTAATAACTGAAAAAATGCTCATTACAATGCGCCATGTTTGTATGGAATTTTTATATATAATGTGTGTAGGTGTATTGCAATTAATTTATCATTTTCATAATCATTTACATAATAGATAATTAGGTATTATATATTTTTGTTATGGTTCCAATTGTATAAATAAAGATGGATTTTTTTCTTACAACCCACGAAGGCAGCAAGCCTAAGTACTAAGGTACCGTGGGTTGTATATCACGCAACCGACTCACACACCCAGTGCTGGAAACATCCCTAAGGATTTCACCAGCCCTTTAAGAGGGTATGTACCTCCTCGGTCGAGGAAGAATTCCTCTACCACCTTCTTAGCTGATCAAATTATGCAAATTATTGCACTAGGCACCAAAATAATGCAAATTTTTCCATAAGAGCAAAATAATGCTAAAATTTCATAATAGTCTGCATTATTTCCGCCCTCTACTAATAAAACCAATAGGTAATAATTAAATCTATGAAGTAAATAAAAAATAATAACCTGCTGGGCGAATTACAATGTTTTGCAAGATACGAATTTTCTTTTTGTTGATTTTTTAAAAAAAAATTGTCACTTTTTCTAACCTCAAAATTTCGGGACGGGAGAGTAAATTGGGGTGTTGGGTGGGGTATTTTGTAGAAACCATTGGTCTTAAAGTTTTTGAATAAAAATAAGAACGTGATTAATGAATAATATCTATTTCAGCTTAATAGCACCTACGTAAAATGCTTCAGGTCCTCTTCTTGACCTTTGACACAGATCAGTGAATAATATCTATTATTATCAGCTTAATATCACCATTGCTACGTGAATGAAAATTAAATCATCTTCTCAACCCCCAGAGAAAGAGCCCGGAAACTATTGATTTTTACAATAAACGAAACAATATATACTTATTTAATACAACAATTATTAATTAAAATACATATTTTTCGACAATATGCTCACAAATATTAGTAAATGTGTCTGTAGCTTCTCCTCCATATATCTCGTACCACATAAAATGGTTTTATATGCTCTGGCAAAAGCCTTGAAGCCATTACGTGCATCCTCCTGCAAAATCCCTTGACGCGAGACCAATGGCCTTCGACATAATTTGTACAAACTCCTATCTCTGGATCCACAAAATTTGCTGAATGATTGACCGATTTATGTGTATAAGGAGACACTCCTTGTAATTATTGAGACAGTCATAGGCACGCCACAAGACAAGATCAGAAATACATCAAATACATTACTTCCCCAATTGGTACATGCATTTTCTCCTTGAAAGATCCTTTTATGACACTGTATCGCTTACGGCAATTGGGACAACAAAAAGTATGACAACGTTACTCCATTTTGCATGTTTACGTTGCATTAACGTCTACAACCACGAGTCGGACATCGCACAGTGAATTGAATATATGGATGGAAATTTCAAAAATCGCAACTTCCATATTTATCAAGGGATTTTAATCAAAATAGATATGGTTCCTCAGGGGCACGAATAGGTCCTCATAGAGCCCCTTGTATCTTCATTCACTTTTGCACAGGGTATTATCGAACAAAAAAGTAAATATTCCTTATAAATATGAATTTTTCGGCCCTGAAAGTTCTTAAAATGACATGTTACTTAATAGTTTGGATGTCTGTGGAAGGTAATTCCCCCGAACCCTTTACTATTTCTTACATTCTCCAATTTAAATATATCAGTTTCTGATTGAGATATAACAAAGAAGCTAGTTAGTGCAGCTGTGTGTCTGTAATTAATAACACCTTCAACAATTTTACCTTTTTTTTAACTTAATAATTCGTTCTAGACTTAAATAAAATAACAACTGAGGAATACTCTTATCTAAGCGCTTCATTTTCTTTCCATCTAAATAAAAATATTGTAATATTGGGTAGAAACTTTCAAGGCTGATGTTGGTTTTTACTTCACAACCTTTTCTATAACAATATGCCCACATTGCCCACTCGTTAAAATTATTACAGGAGTTTTGTGAAAAATATGTACCAAAATTATAAGTGTCTGGGTCACCTAGCAATTTTTCCAAAAAATTGTTAATCCTCTCTATACATTTCTCGCGGTTTAAGCTGTACTGAAGTTCCTTTAACATTTTGTCAGTGTAAGATTTTTTCAGCATCAGCCATTTTCCCAATATTTGCTAGCCATGCTTTATCCACATGCCAAAAACAGAACAGTCTATTTTTGGCAGAGACTATTACAGCACACCATGCATTATAAAAAGTATTTGTTATATCAGACATAAATGCTTTAGTAATAATACCAACAACCTCCTGCATTTAAAAAAAATCTCATAGGTATCCTTCCGATTTGAAAACATAAATGCAACAGGGAATCCATTTCGAAATTCGTCTTTTACTAAAACTGTTGTAAGTTCAGTCATAAGGAAAAATCATTAGCTTTTAAGGTGGGATAGTTGTCCATAACTACACCTTGTTGTTTATAAAACAGTATTGGCGATGAATCACCGTGTGATCAAGTCAAGTATTTTAAGGTATTTTCCTATATTGTCTCGAACAGTGTTGATTATGCTAAAATAATACCAGATTAGATAACGTAAAGTTAATTTTATTTCTGTACTTTGTAAACGCAGTGACGTAGCCAATTGCGGGCCAGGGGGGCGACCATTCCTCCCCCCTTTTAATCAACTCCCCCACGCATGTACATAACGAACAGCTATTTGTTTATAACACCCTGTCAACCGTTTTCGAGATATTGACATTTAAGAATTGGCAGGACCCAATATTCCAAATATGTAAAAATGCAGCAATGAAACGGGTGATTTTAAAAAGCAGAATTTTAATTCAAAAATCCAGATTATTTGTAACAACATATAACAAACCTATACTAAAATATAACTGCATATATGTAACTACCTATTATAGTTTTAATTATAACACTTTAGTTTTTTTTACATTGTTAGGCACTAAATATTGAACTGCTCGACTGGACCGCCATGTACCTCAATGCATTTTATTAAAGTTCTTCTTAGCTCTTTAAGTTAATTCCTAATGGACTCTGAATAATTTTGATTTAAGGCACTAATTTCAGTTCTTATGAGATGGGCGAGATGATTTAGGTTCTCCAAATTATTCGCATTTATTTTATCCTTCAAATGACCCCCTAAAAATGCATCCATTGGGGTTAGATCAGGACTGTTCGGAGACCATTTAATAGGAGCATCTCCTCCAATACAGTCGCCAAATCGTTGATTCAGGTAGGTTCTTACCATAAGGACGCACCCCTCTGGTGGAGCTTCATCTTGTTGGAATGTAATATCCCTTCAATTTCGGCAATTCGTCAAGATAGTCTTCAAGGTCATTTTGTAGAAACTGCAAATAGTTATTACCATTTAAAGTTACTTCAAAAAAATGCTGCCCCAATACTTTGTTGTCCAGTATGCCACACCACACGTTAACAGACTGGCGTCCCTAAAGCATTTGATTTTCTGTAGCCCAGTATCTAGTGTTTTTCCTATTTATAGGCCTAAATCGACATTAAAGACCTAGGGAAATCATAGTCAAACACTTTACAATTTTAGGGACACCCTATACAAAATTACATAACTGCATTATACCACACCAATAAGCATTTACAAAACTTACATACACTCTTACTTTTTTAGTCATATTTTCTTCTGGCTGCAATAAAGGAATAAAATAGTAAATAAAAATTAATTTAAATACGTAAATTAAGTTTTACGTAAGAAAAACCGTTTAGACCATGGCGTCGGCAACCTTTTGTTCTAAGAGGACCAAATATTTTACGTGGGGATTAGTGCGGGTCGCACTTGGGCCATATGTCATTACAGTGTACCTACAATATTTGTGTACAAATATTTTAGTTTTAAAAATGAAACGCTAATTACATATATATTTTTACGACATTTATTGTAGTTAATAAAATCAATAAGATTTTTGTGGCTGCATTTGCCTTGCAAGTTTTTTGTATTAGATTGCATTTTTGAAGTAAAGACGCATAGTATTGCGTCTATATGTGAATCTGATAACTGGGAACAGTGTTTGTTTTTTCGGTAATTCAGAATTTAGAAGTTTTCTCATAAATATATGTACTACCAAACAGTAATTATTTGTTAAGCAAACCTTTTTAACTCCTTGTAGTTTTCAGAAGGCAAACTCCCATAGAAATCCACCAAGTTAGCTTTTCCTTACAAGCCATTTTAAGTGTGGTATCACTTTGCAAATCTATTACGTTGATTTTCAAATTGCTTGGCACATTATCGATATCCATAGCGAAGGGGTTTTCGAAAATCTCCATTTTACGTGAGATCTTTTTGAAATCAGCCAACCGGTTTTCAAACTCAGTTTGAAGTTGTATTAATGTACTTTACATTTTTTTGCCAAACAAAATTTACCCCATCTTCTTCTACTGTTTTTTTCTGCAAATTGGAAAATGATAGAGTTTTCTTTTAACGAAATGCTTAATAAATAATGTCAGTTTCATTTAAAATGATTTAACATCTGAATACATATTGCATACCAATTTGTTTTTCCCTGTAAGCGTGTATTGAACAGATTTAGTACTGCAGTCAAATCAGTCAAAAGCTCAAGATCTACAACCCACTGGTTGTTTGAAAGTTTGTGTATTGCCTTTTCTTTCATTTTCATGAAGTTACAAATTTCTTTCCTTAAACCAAAAAATCGTTGAAGTACTGCTCCTCGGCTTAGCCATCTTATTTCACAGTAATAAATCACGTCACCATGTTCAGCTTCCATATCTTCCAAAAACTTTTGGAACTGGCGGTGAGTAGTGATTGCAATCCCGCAGTGTTTTAAATCCCGCAGGGCATTTGCGGTATTGGTTCCAAGCCCGCGGGATCCTGCGGGATTCCGCATAGGTTTTTTAATTTAATAAAATTCGATAAATTAACGTTTATTTATATTGAACCAACTTTAATTTTTTATTATAAAAATCAACAATTAACAGTATTTTAGTTTAAAAAATATACAATTTAAAGTCTAGCATCTCTTAAATATACTACTATGACTATAAATCAATTAAATTTCTTATTAATTAAAGTAACAACTAATTTTGGGCAAATGAACTTGAAATATTTATTCGCGGGATCCTGCATAGGTTTTTTAATTTTATAAATTCGATAAATTAACGTTTATTTAATTAATTGCAATAAGTAGTTACTGTTTTCGCTGATTTTGCTGCTAGTTCCAACCTTGCTCCGCCGCTAGTTTATTGTAACAGTATGTACATCTTTTTCTGACTTTTCTATTCCTTTTGCACTTCTCTTCAGTCTCTTTTATTTCGTTCTGTATTTTTTTCCGCTTCTTATCGTGTTGTGGAACTTCTCCTTCACGTGCAATTTCTAAAAGCGACACCACCAAAGCTTCCCGAAATTTTGTAACAAAAATTTTTGATGTTGGATGCACCACTTTGTTTACAACTAAAGCATTGACTACAGATGTCCGCATCAATAATTCGGCTTTGTGGTACCATCTTACCGATTTTCGGACAGGAGAAAAATATGCGGTCAATTGATCGGATAAATCAATTCCCGCCTTTCCTTCATTGTAATCGATAATGCATTACGGTTTTTGTATCTCGTCACGCTTTCTGTTTAACTTTCCTGGATTTACTACGTCCAAAGTGTGACAAGTAGAGAGCATTAAAACATCTCATTTGTCTTTCCACTTAGAGCCAATGATTCCGTCTTCATCTTCTCTTCCTATTATTCTCCTCTTTTTAGTTTTTCTGACACAACTTCTTTTGGTAGACCTTTTCTGTTTTGTCGGTTTTTTCCGAGACAAACGGTAGTGTCGATTTTGCGCCTATAAATCCCACGCGTTTTATGCATCGTAGTTGGGATAATGCATGTCCACCGGCTGTACAAATGGCAAATTCGAAATGCCAACTTACTTGTACGCCACTTGTGCAGCCGGCTAACAATACAAAATAATGCCTAAATCGTTCTACCATTCAAAAATATGTTATGTACTTCTTAGTTTCATAACGATAGATTGGTGTATACTAAAAAAAAACATAATAATATTTTCGTAATACGCCGTATATTTCGTTCGGCGTTTTAGGAACCATGTCAGCTGACAGCCGGCTGTACAGATGCCGCTTAACGTGTTAATAAGTGGTAAATTTTCGACACTGAAACAATGATCTAAAAAATGAAATTATCCAATATTTAAAGTATAGCACGACAAGGATTTCATGCCTAGATACCTGTACACTACGAGCACTCTAACAAAGAAAAATTCTAAGTGTCTTTTCAGATACATATCTCCGGTAGCTATTCATAACGGGACATTCCGTGTTGCTTAAGATTCTATATACTTGACCATACAAATAAGTAAAAAATAGATAATACCTATAAAATTTTAAATTACAGTTTGAGGTATACCCCACAACTTTAATAATTCTTTCATTTCGAGCTGAAAAAAAGTGATTTAAGGGATACGGGACAAATACGAGAAGTTAATGTGATGCAAGTTTTAGTTTTACAGTCACTTTCATCAGATCCAAGTTTCAGATTTGCAAAGTTTTTATATGGCTACATGAAACTTGAGCCTCCCACTAGGTGTAAATTCAATCGATGATGAAACATCGATGAGAAACATCGGTAAATTTCACTTCTGGGAACAATATATTTTAAATTTGCTGTCTCGCTCTTATTATAATTACAATCATTCATAACTAATCAAAATATAGCACCTTTGCTTCAACAGTATCATAAAACTCAATTTGTACAAATTAAAAAAACTGGTCTATAAACAGCGAATATGTTTTTATTTTATTTTAGGCTAAAATCTAAAATATTTTGTTATACGCAGACAGATTAGTTTTTGTAGCTTTTAGGACTTTGCTTTTTCACTCGGAGCATTTTTTGTATTTTCTATAACCCTTTCGGTTTCGGAAATTATTGAAAAGTTGCTACCATATTCTTCTTGCAAAGTTTTTAAATCGTAAAAGTCTTCATAAGTCATGTCGTGGGTGCGAGGGCCAACCTTTTTTTGCCGTTCTAATTAGAGCTGCATATTGCTCAGGAACATATACAGGGTTAGATTTAAGATGCCTCTTTACTTGTTTTTTGATGTTTATACTGTACGACCAGTTGATAGTATTAACTCGAAAATAATAATTCTTGAGTTGTGTCACTGTTGTAGCAAGGTTGCTTATGGGGTATAAATAAATTTGCAAAACTTACCGATTCACATGTAATGCCTGTCTAAAATTATTATCAAACCAAGAATTTTGATTGATGCTATGTAAATTATCTTTACGGCCTAGTTTTTAGAATAGGTTAAACAAATATTGGCGACATACGAAAAACAAACAAAATATTTAAATTTTAATATCTCCTGAACCATTCAGCCGATTCGAATATTTTTGGGCTCGTTCGATAGAGCATTGTATGGGGTTTTACAAGAATTTTTCTGTTCTAACATTTAGTTTTAAACAGATAAACTGGAGGGCGTTTTCTGCAGTGATCACACATTTTTGCGATTTTCTGAAAAAAAATTAAATATAACCCTACTATTTAGTTAACAGGGTCGCAGGCCTCATTAAATTACTTAAATTTTAGTGAAAACCGCATCTCGATATCTCTATCCATTCTTAACTTATCGCAAAAAATGTTAATAATTAAAACAGTATTTTCTTATTCGTAAAATCTTTACTAAGTAGGCCTTGAAAACAAGACAATAAACTGACAACGGTAACGAAAATACTAGAAAAGTAGTGTTATTAAACACAAATACAGAAAGAAATGGCTTTATAAATGTTCAAAATGCTTTCCGTCATTTTCAATGCAACGGTTTAGTCTACGCCGGGTGCTTAATATGGCTACATGAATTTCTGCCCTTGTAATTCTGGCCATAGCATTTCGAATCCGTTCAACCATATTTTCTGGGGTAGTAGGACGTGTTTCATAAACGGTATCTCTTACTCTTCCCAACAAATAATAATCGAGCACAGTAAGGTCTGGGGATCTAACTCGCCATGGAAACAAACTGCCCCGTCCTATCCAGCGGTTTGGATAATTTTCGTCCAATAAATTACGAGCTCCCTGGAAAAAGTGTGCCGGGCAACCATCATGTTGAAACCACATATCCCTTCTTGTTTGTAAAAGAACATCTTCTAAAAGAACCGGTAGGTCGTTCGTTAAAAAATTTAAATAAATTTCACCGTTCAGAATGCCACACCACACATTCACACTCCATCGATTTTGATGGTCTACTTCACGCATCCAGTGAGAATTAACTGGTGACCAGTTAGCCAGCAGCAGTTATCCACCATATCAGCATCTTTAAAAATTAATTTATTTCTGTCCCATTTTTGTATTTCTCCAAACAGCTCTTCATCAGAGGAGATTATACCAGCATTTGTTGTAATTTCTGTTAACACTTTTGTTTAAGCGCAAAAGAAATAAAACCTGTAACAATCTAGGAGTTATAAAAAATTAGACAAACCATAGCAACATGTTTGTAACAGTACTGTCAAATTAATGACAAGAAACAGAATAAATTATAATTTATAATCATCAATTAGATCTATTTGTACTTAATTAAAAGTAAAATAAAATACCTATATACAGTCCACTAGAAGAGTCTTTTTACCATCCCAAACATTGGTCCAGTCGAGCCGAATGGATTGGTAAAAAATAAACATTCAAGTGATTGCAAGAAAAGTATGCATTAGAAGAAATTATTGGGTTACTTGCATCAGAGAACGCGATAGGACGGGAAGGCAGAGTGCAATAAGGACTGTCGTTCCACCAATTGGTTCATCTCGTTTATAGTTCTGAGTGAGTTTATTCCATTATTACTTGTATTATTTAAAATACCTGATATTTGTGTCAATAACATGGCTGAACTCGCGGTTTTAAAATCTAAGAGGAGTTCTCTTAAGAGTAAAGTTACTCTCCTAAGAAATTATTTTGATTCTCATGATAAAAGTCAATTAACTGATAGCGTGATAAATGGTTTGCAAAGTCGATTAGAAAGAGTACAGCCAGTTTGCGACGAGTTTGATGTGATTCAATTTAAAATTGAACAACAAGACAGCATTGCTGATTCAGATTTTCAGTCTGACGAGGCTGAGAGAAGTGCATTTGAAAATAACTATTTTAAAATATTCGGCGAAATAACGGCCTTAATTAAAAGTTATAATGATAGTAAATTGGAAGATAATGCTTCTGTGGTCAGTTCGCGACACAGTGGGGTCTCCAATTCATTGCAGTCTTTGGTCAAATTACCACCAATTAAGCTGCCAACTTTTGACGGCCAATATTGCAATTGGCTGGAATTCAAAGATTCTTTTACGGCCTTGGTAGACAATAATATGTCACTAAAGGGGATTCAAAAATTTTATTATTTATGATCTTCTCTAACCAAGGATGTTCTTGAAATCATTAAATCAATTGAAGTTTCTGACTCGAATTATGGTATTGCATGGCAGTTTCTTGTAGATAGGTTCGAAAATAAAAAGCTAATAATTTATAATCATATTCGGTCAATTTTTGAATACCAATGTTTAGTTAAAGAGTCTTACACTGATTTGCGTAACCTCTATGATACTGTTACAAAACATCTACGTGCTTTAAAATCATTGGGAGAAGATACCGATTCATGGGATAGACTAATTATTTATATTATGTGTAGTAAATTTGACACTACAACACGCCGTGACTGGGAAACATTTAAATATGAAGGTGAATTACCCACCATGAAGGATTTAAATAAATTTCTCAAGATAAAGTGCGAGGTTTTGGAAAAATTGGAAGTTTCAGGTAGGGGTGAAATTAGTGAATCAGGTAAACAAAGGAAATTAAAGAATTTTAGAAGTATGACTAATAGTTACTCAGGTACAGATGTAAATTTATACAATATAAAATATAAATGTTATTTTTGCAAACAATCACACAGTATTTTTAAATGTAATTTGTTTTTACAGCTACCAATAAACGATCGCATTGCTGCAGTAAAACAGCTTAAACTTTGTTTGAATTGCTTGCGGGATTCGCACCCGTCATGGAAATGTCAAAAATCAAAGTGTGGTAAGTGTAATAAAGCACACAATTTAATTTTACATTCCGAGTCTTACAGTAAATTTCACAATCAAAATAAAGAACCCACCGAGGGTGCAAACAACGTTTTAGCCCAAAATCAAGAGTGTCTCAGGTTCCATGTGGAAAGCAACAACGGTACAGGTAGCGCCGAAGGTGGCCAAACACCAAAAGTAACGTTGAATTCACATATGACGGAGCGCGGTGTTGCCGGCTCTAATCAATTAGCATTTTGTGCGGGATCGTCTGGGATATCAGAAAACTCGCAAGTTTTACTTTCTACTGCAATTATTAAGTTAACAAATGGAAAAAAGACAATTACTGCTCGTGCTCTATTGGATAGCGGTTCCCAGAGCAATTTCATTTCACAAACTGTTTGTAATAAATTAAATTTACAGCAGTCTAAAATAAATCACGCCGTGAAAGGTGTAGGACAAACATTGACTAATATAAATACTCAGGTAAATCTCACAATAAAGTCTTGGGTTAATAATTTTACAAGCAATATTAGATGTTTGGTTCTTCCATCTATTACTGATAGGTTACCAACTATGTCATTTATTAAGATATCCTTAAAATTCCTCCTAATTTGCAAATGGCTGATCCAAAATTTAATGTCTCGGGAGAAATTGATATTTTGCTTGGGTCAAATATATTTTGGTCTATAATGGGTTCTAATCAGGTTCGGCTTGGGCCCAACATGCCCATATTACAGGAAACTGGGTTAGGTTACATAATTGGCGGTAACTTAAATTTAAATTTAATCGCTCCTAAGACATCGGTTAGTTATGTAAATATTTTAAATTATGATACATTTGTCGATAATAAAATAGTTAAATTTTGGGAAATTGAGGAAGTCAACAATAAGGTAGCTCCTATGTCTGATTCTGAGAAATATTGCGAGCGTTATTTTCAAAATACTACCACAAGAGACCAAACGGGCCGATTTATAGTTAGAGTTCCATTTAAAAATAATTTAAATCAACTCGGTGATTCTCAAAGTATGGCAATGAATAGGTTTAATTTACTTGAGAAAAAATTAAATAAAAACCCGAATTTAAAATTAGAATATGAATCATTTATGTCTGAATACGAAAATTTAGGACATATGTCGGAAATTAAGGACATAGAGGGTGAAGGTTGTTATCTTCCACACCACGCAGTCATTAAAAATAGTAGTCTTACTACAAAATGTCGGGTAGTTTTTGACGCGTCGGCTAAAACGTCAAGTGGTCTTTCGCTTAATGACGTCCAATATGTCGGCCCGGCGTTGCAGCAGGACGTATTTTCAATTTTAACTAGATTCCGGAGTTACGAATATGTAATGACAGGAGATATATCCAAAATGTATAGGCAGATTCTTATTAATTCTAGTGATACAAAGAATCAAAAAATCTTTTGGCTATCACAACCGGATGAAACTATTAAAATTTATAAATTAAATACTGTTACGTATGGCACAGCGTCTGCGCCATATTTGGCAGTTAGATGTTTATTTCAGATTGCGACAGAAAACGAAATAAATTTGCCCTTGGCTAGTAACGTAATTAAAAGAGATTTTTATATGGACGACGTATTGACGGGTTCCAATTCTATATCAGAACTGTTGCAAATTCAAAAGGATCTGGTTGAATTATTAGCTAGTTATGGATTTGAACTTAGAAAGTTTTTGTGCAACAGCAAGGATTTGTTAAATAAGTTTCAAACTAAAGATATTATGTATGCCAAATTTATTAATATAGGGGAAACTGAGCAAAATAAAACTCTAGGCGTATACTGGGACGCTAATCATGATCACATAAGATATAGAATTAATGTAAATGATAATTTTTCTAATAATAAATTAACAAAACGTGTTATTTTATCACTAATTTGTCAAATTTTTGACCCCCTAGGTTTATTAGGTCCAATTATAATTATTGCCAAACTTATTATCCAGGATCTCTGGAAACTAAAGTTAGAATGGGACGAAGAAATTCCTTCAAATTTATTGAATACTTGGAACTCATTTTACAATAATCTTTGTGATATCAGTAAACTTAAAATACCAAGATGTGCAATTTTTTCGCAGTTTATTAAAATTGAAATGCACGGTTTTTCCGATGCATCAGTAAGGGCTTACGGGGCGTGTATTTATTTAAGATGATTTAATTCTGGAAATTATTACTCTAGTTTGTTGTGCGCAAAATCACGCGTAGCACCATTAAAGCAGATTAGCTTACCTCGTCTCGAATTATGCGGTGCTCTGTTGCTTGCAAATTTAGCAAAGAGAGTAACAGATGCTTTAGAAATTAATTTTAATAAATGTTATTACTGGACTGACTCTACAATAACTCTGTGCTGGATAAGAAACGAATCTAGTAAGTGGAAAACCTTTGTAGCGAATAGGGTTAGCGAAATTAGGACACTTACCGAATTTCAAAATTGGAACCATGTTAAATCCAGCGAAAACCCGGCTGATCTTCTATCTAGGGGCGCACCTATTGAAATTTTAAATAAATCAAATTTATGGTGGCACGGCCCTGATTGGCTTAATGTTGATAAGTCGAGATGGAATCTTACTGAGCCTGACTTCGAAATTACCGAATTGTGCGAACAAAAAAGTGTTTCTTGTCCCACAATAAATTACAGTAATGAAATAATTAGCATTTTGAATAAGTTTTCTTCTTTTAGAAAAGCGTTAGGAGTTTTGGCGTACGTTTTGCGTTTTTTATCAAACATTAAACTTAAGGCCATTGACCGAAATTATGGTCCATTACTTCCTGAAGAACTTGACAAAGCTTTAAATTGAATAATAAAAAATGTTCAAATAGAGTGCTTTTCTCAAGAGTACACTAGTTTAAGTAATAACAAAGAATTAAATAAAATCAGTAAAATATTGCCACTTAACCCATTTTTACAAGATGGAATTATGCGTGTAGGTGGTAGAATCAAAAATTCAAACAAACCCTTTGAAAGTAAACACCCTGTAATTTTACCTAAAAGTCATTTTTTAACAAATCAATTATTAAAACAGGAGCATGAGCGGTTACTTCACTGTGGCGTTCAAAATTTATTATACTCAATACGTGAAAGGTACTGGCCTATCTCCGGTCGAAATGCCTGCAAACACATAATTCACAGTTGTATTAAATGCTTTAAAGTTGCTCCAAAGGAATGTCAATATTTAATGGGTCAACTCCCTGAGGTACGAGTTAATCCTCACAGCGTATTTCTAAATGTTGGTACAGATTTTGGAGGACCTTTTTTATTAAAGGACAGACAGACCCGTGGTGCCAAAATTATTAAGGCCTATATGTGTTTATTTATATGTATGAGCACTAAGGCCATACATATAGAATTAGTGTCTGATCTGACCACACAAGCATTTATTGCTGCCCTTCATAGGTTTACAAGTAGACGTGGCAAACCAGCAAACATCTACTCTGATAACGGCACTAATTATAGAGGAGCTAATACGGAACTTGGTAAATTATATAAATTTTTAAATAATAAGTCGCAAGAAATTACAAATAAATTGTCGGCTGATTTTATTAGGTGGCATTTTATACCGGCGTCTTCTCCTAGCTTCGGCGGACTTTGGGAATCTGGAATCAAATCAGCCAAAAGTCACATCAAGCGCGTTGTAGGAGAAACTCGATTAACGTATGAAGAGTTCGCCACCGTGTTGACCCAAATTGAGGTTATTTTAAATTCGCGGCCGCTTAGTCCACTCACTCAGGATCCGGACGACATATCGGCACTGACACCAGGACATTTCTTAATTGGTAAACCACTCACTCGCCTTCCTGAAATTAATATCACTGATGTTCCTGAAAACCGTTTAACCAAGTGGCAGCACCTTCAAGCCATGTCCCAACACTTTTGGCATCGTTGGCAGAAAGAGTATCTATCGGAGCTGCAGACTCGTGTCAAGTGGAGACAAAATTACAAAAATTTGTTAAAGGTCGGAACATTAGTTCTAATCAAAAATGAAAATGTCCCTCCTATGAATTGGCCGCTAGGGCGAGTTCTTGCTTTACATCCAGGAAAAGACGGCGTTACGCGTGTAGTGGAGGTGCAAGTCAAGACTGGTGTGATAACACGTGCAATTAACCGTGTATGTGCGTTGCCCATTGACTAAAATTGTTAATAAAAGGGGCAAATTCAGTGACATTTGGTCAATATGTAACACAATTGGCATGAAAATTCTGTTTTTTTTTGTTGATAAGTATATAGTAATAAGTTTTTGTCATATTTTTTGTTAGTTTATATAAATATTTTAGTCATACACCTTTGTATGCCTGTGACATCACTATTCAGTTGCATATTATTATTGTGTAATGATCATTATTTTATAATTACCGCAATGTTTTACACATTTAGTTATATTTGAAAGTACTAGGTACCTTCAAGGCGGGCGGTATGTTTAAGCGCAAAAGAAATAAAACCTGTAACAATCTAGGAGTTATAAAAAATTAGACAAACCATAGCAACATGTTTGTAACAGTACTGTCAAATTAATGACAAGAAACAGAATAAATTATAATTTATAATCATCAATTAGATCTATTTGTACTTAATTAAAAGTAAAATAAAATACCTATATACAGTCCACTAGAAGAGTCTTTTTACCATCCCAAACAACTTTATTAGAATAATAATTACTCTGGGGCAAAATTTCAGGCTCAGTTTTTCTTAGCACCTTAAAAAGCACACTGATGACATATTACTGTACATTTAAATAACATAAAAAGTATTTATTTTGCAACTTAAACTAGTTTTTTTCAGAATGTGTGGAAGTCTCTTGGTTCCTTTCAGTTCACAAGCAAAAGCTACTAAGTGAGGATTATAAATTTATTACTTTCATAATCATTTTCAACCAGAATTTTAGCCTTTTGTTTACTTTAATTGTAAGATATTCTATAATCCTTACACAATGTGTTAAACACATCAGATTACATATTAGACTTTATTATTAAAAAATTAAGCAATTAATAACACATGTCAAAAAATTATAAAAACTGACTAGATTTTGCTTGTAAAGATATAGACAGTATCTACAAACATAAAAATGCAATCCAGATTTCTAAACTTAATCATATCTAAGAACTACTTAAGCTTTATAGGAAATATTTTCTTATTAATCACATAATCACTCTTAATAACAATTTTAAATAATGTAAATTTTACATACCTTTTTCTACTCTGTTTTTCAGATCCAAATTAATAATAGGGGAAGACTGAGGTACTTCCTGGAACTCCAAGTTATCAATACTTGAATGTTCGTAATCCTGAATATCTACAGACCAAAAAAATATATATATTTTTAAGATAAAAACACTGATTATTTCTTCAGAACAAAAATGGTCAAGTGCAAGCTAGACTCGCGCACCGAGGGTTTCATACCTCTGCATATAATTATTATACATACCTTTTTCTACTCTCATTTTCAGATCCAAATTAATAATAGGGGAAGATTGAGGTACTTCCTGGAACTCCAAGTTATCAATACTTGAATGTTCGGTATCCTGAATATCTACAGACCAAAAATATATATATTTTTAAGATTAAAACACTGATTATTTCTTCAAAACAAAAATGGTCAAGTGCAAGCTAGACTCGCGCACCGAGAGTTTCATACCTCTTCATATAATTATTATTTTGTATGGAGCCCTCACTGCAGAATTATTCCTCTGCACTATACTTCATGTAATGTATTAAATAGTCTATCAGTGCGGGAAATACTACGGAGACAAGGGGGGGACATACTTTTTTCATGCTATTTTGATGGTCTCTCTCTCTCTCTCTCTCTCTCTCTCTCTCTCTTACATAATATACAATTATTATAATTGCTTGCGTATTTGCATCATTTAAATAACATAAAATTTTGCAATTTAAACTAGTTTTTTTTCAGAATGTGTGGAAGTCTCTTGGTTCCTTTCAGTTCACCAGCAAAAGCTACTAAGTGAGGATTATAAATTTATTACTTTCATAATCATTTTCAACCAGAATTTGAGCCTTCTGTTTACTTTAAATGTTATTTTTTTATTGTAAGATATCTATAATCCTTACACCATGTGTTAAACACATCAGATTACATAATAAACTATTATTAAAAAAATAAGCAATTAATAACACAAGTCAAAAAATTATAAAAGCTGACTAGATTTTGCTTGTAAAGTAAAGATATAGACAGTATCTACAAACATAAAAATGCAATCCAGTTTTCTAAACTTAATCATATCTAAGAACTACCTAACCTTTATAGGAAATATTGTTTCTTATTAATCACTGTTAATAACAATTTAAAAAATTATAAATTTTACATACCATTTTCCACTCTGTCAGAAAATTTCAAATCAATATTAGTAATGGGGGAAGACTGAGGTACATTTGACATTTCCTGGAACTTCTTCAAGCTATCAATGCTTGAATCACAATCATCTTCGGTATTCTGAATATACCAAAAAATATATATTTTAAGACAAAACCACTGAATATTTCTTTAAAACAAAAATGGTCAAGTGCAAGTTAGACTCGCGCACCGAGGGTTTCATACCTATGCATATAATTATTATTTTGTATGGACCCTCACTGCAGAATTCCTCTGATCTATATTTCATATAATCTATTAAATAGTCTATCAGTGAGGGAAATACTACGGAGATAAGGGGGGACATACTTTTTTCATGCTATTTTGATGGTATCTCTCTCTCTCTCTCTCTCTCTCTCACTCACCCTGTCAAACAACACCCTACTCAATGGGGTAAAAAATATATTTTTCTTTTCATCACAATTTGCCCTACATCTAAAAACTGATTGGGTTGAGACTTTTTCATACTTAGCTTCTGGACTAGATGTGGACAAGCAAGGTTTATTAACTATGCCAAATTTCAAATTGATACCTTTAATACTTCCTGAAAAAATCTATTGTGACATACAGACAAACATCGAAGTCTGAACATAAGGGTTGCTTTGTCCCATTTCTGGTACGGAACCCTAAAAAAATAAACGAATTAACATAATTTTAACAAATCGTCACCTTAGAGTTATACTGTGGTATGTACATAAATGTGTGTTTTGAGTTATGGCCAAAAGAAAATTTTCAATAATGTTACTCGTCTACGACTGCAAGTACTGTTGTTGTAATTGCCAATAATTAAAATCGACTTACTTTTATACGAATTTCATTAAAGAAAATATAAAAATGTTATTAGAAAGGAGTTTTCTGAGTGTTGAAAAGAACACATACAACTTTGTTATCTCATAAAACGTCTGTATTACCAAAAAATTGTTACATACAACTGTGTAACAAAACAAAAACTTTTTATTTAGGCTAATTCAAAATTATAAATATGCACAAATATGTTATTCTGACCTAAACTTACTTACTAAAACTATTAAGAAGGATTTGTAAAAGATCCCACATTATTTAGGCAAGATTACTTCAAAGTACTCTTTATCTACTTGGGGCATCCACGGGTACATACTTTTAATGGCTTTAACTTTTTCTGCGGATAGAGTTTTTTTTTCATTTGAAATTTTTGGAGTTCTTAGTATGAAAATATTCGATCTGGTTCTTTGTAATGGTCTTATTGAAACTTTTTTCCAAGTTTGCGATTGGTGTGTTTCTTTATATTCTACTTCGGTAAAAGAATGTGTAAACTTTATGGCTTTTACTTTTGAAAATGGTATGACTTTATAGTTAAAAAAAGAGGTACATGATTTATAATCTCTAAAGTCTTCCGTGCGCATTTGTATAATCTTATAAGGCTTAGCAGGATTAACCTTTAGAAGGATTCTCAAGAGTGATACTGGTGAAAAATATTCAACTTTGGATAGCACCCTCTCAATGCAGCTATGCACGGAATCTATCTCCTGGACACATGAATGTCCCGGCGTTGAAAATTTCATGGTTATAGACTCGATTGAAGGGTTCATTTGTAAGAAATATCCTATAGCATAGGCCATAAGAGAATTGCGGTTTTGTGGTACGCAACTGTCACTCCAAAGTATTAAACATTTTAAAGTTTTGTTATCTGCACAAACCGCTTCCAAAATTTTACTCAAAGCACTAGCTAAATCATTACCAGCTCTACCCATTAACATTTCATGCCACTCAGCACAATAAACTTGTTTTGTACTTGACAGTATTGCTGTTAAATTATATACATTAAGCTTGCTTTTGTAATAGTAGTTGCTAATTTCTGCTTGGGGACACGGCAGAACATTTTGCAGATCAAAAACCAAAAATGGGCTATCTTTGCGTTCTCTATCTTTTGCTTTTTCATTTCTCGTTGCAGTTTTTTCTTTGATATGGTTCTCATATTCTTTAGCCTTTTCTTCACTTAGCGTACTCTCAGTTTTCAGTAATTTTACCTCTTCACAGACGTCACACCTGTCTTTTTTTGGAACATGAAAGTATAAATTGTACTGTGTAGAAAATATATTTCTGTAAAAAGACTCTTTTACAGGATTCTTATGAGCAGCGGTACAACATTCAACGTAGAGACTGTACATTTTTTTTATACTGAGGGTCGAATCTAGGTACTCCCTTTTTGTGATAGCCCTGCAATAGTGCGATTCGACCTTAGGAAAAGATTCTATGTGCTGTTTCACGAAATTGACGTCCTCGTCAGGTCTTTTATGTTTAATATGTTTGCCGACTTTAGGCGTGTCCGGTATATTTGAAATATTTGTCTTGGAATGGGCGGTATACACTGGGGTTTGACTGATAGCTAAAGTTCCTAGATAAAATACTTTACATACTTGGATTTGATTACTTCCAATTTGAAAATAATACGCAAATGATTGCTTTCTTCTACTATTTGCATCAGTTTTGTTTTTTCTGTGACGCTCAATATTAAACTTTCTTGTTGTAGATAATATAAAAAGTCTTTTTCCGTGTTCGTTTAAAGTATAATATTTATCAAAAATGGATTTTCTTTCGTCTTCAGTAATTTTATTTTGGCATTTAAACAAACAACTATTCCTACAATCTTTCAATGTCTTTATTCGCTTCTCGGGAATTACTTTTTTTCTACTCGAGATATATTCTTTACCAGCCTCGTGGGCAGCTTTTCTCACGTTACATTTCCAAGTTTCCGGTTTTCTTACTCTCTTTCTTTTCGGTGATTTTTTACGCAATGTTTTGCCAAGTTCGACTACATTATCAGCACAAACGTGTCTATCCGCATCAGAATTAGGATCAATAGGATCTTCGATGGACGACTCATCAACAGACTCGCTACTAGAAGACTCTTCTGGTGGTAAATACTCTTTATCAATGTCGGAATCATATCCATCACACTCATTAAACATTTCTGGGTAGTTTTCTATGCAACTACTACTTGCAGCGGCCTCTTTTTTGTTAAGCCTACTTCTAAAACATAACAAAATGCGTACATTAATAAAACTAAAAGTATAATATACTAATTAGCAACAATACCTTAAATTAGCTAGTGTTTCGTTATCAGATCCAGAATCGCTTAAGTTACTTTCCATATCTCCCAAAAGTAGTGTCTAAAATATTTAAATACCCTTTTAAGAAATGTAGCGCAAAAAAAATAATTTATCTAACCTCACTTTTTTTTTTATTTTCTATGATATCTTGTAGATCTTCTTTTAGCACTTAGTTAAAAGGTTAAAAAATATACATTTATGCTCTTTCACAGCTATTTAAAAAGGCTCCGTAATTTTTTAGTAGTTTTAGATAACTATCTCACTATGTTTATTGCACGACGCGCTATGCGGAAGGGGTCTCGTTTGAGTGTAACAAAGTTGTATGTAGTATGTTTTTCAAATATTCTTCGTTACTGCTGTTACAAAGTTGTATGTGCCACATACCACTTTGTAATTCCAACGTGTTCCTGATACAACTATGTAATTCTGGCGATATAAATGTAAGGATGAGGCATAGAACTTTGAAACTCTGTAGGGTCAAAGTCCAATGCGCATACAACTATTTAATACGGAAATCTCAAAATCGAGGAAAATGCGACATACAATAGTGTAACTCTAAGGTGACGAAATAACAAATTTTAAAGCTTGCTTATATTTAGAACATGATAATGCTGATTCCTCACCAGTGGATTCTGTATTAAGTAATTGTTGCACCTTGGGTTCAACTTCTGCAGTAGTTCTCTCTTTTATTAGGTGTACTGTGAGTTGAGCATTCAATAGGTGATTTTTTATTTTCATTAAAATATCTTTATTATCTATAAATAAGCAAGTATATTAGAACTTCATTTTTTCTTTTATTACAATTATGCTATACATACACAACAATTTCTCCACGATACCATTACCTTCTCTATAGCCTGTAGGCTGGGAAGGTGATAATGTAAAAATTGAAGATATGTGAAGTAAAAAAAATAGTTCATAGAAAACAATTAAAACTTACCATGAGAAAAAAGGTAATCTGCTTCATATGTCAAACTTTTGTGCTGTACTGTACAACTATCAGGTTTAATGACAACTTTGTTACTTGGGTAAATACCAATTTCCCCATTACGAAAATTAACCAGGGCATACATTTTTCTTTATTTCTAAACCAGTGTCCTAATTTGCGTAGTCTATGAATACAATTAACATAAAATTTTATACATAATACAAGGTGTAACTTAAAAGTTAGGAGTAAACGGAGGATTAAAAAAAGTTAGTTAAAATTGAAAGAAATTTTTAGAAACTGTTTTATTGCAAATATAATAAAATTTGATTAGTTTTTAAAAAAATTCATTCGAGTTAATTAAAGCATTTAGAATGAAATAATTCTGTCAAAAAATATGCTTTCAGATAAGTAGGTATGTACAATTAAAACTCCTCATTTCAAAACCTAGTAAGTCCTATAACTATATCTTTAAATAAATAACAAAAGACTATTTAGTCTTTTTTTCTGTTGTTTTGTTTTAGAAATATAATAGGAAATATGGCAATTACCTAAAAATGTATTACTGGTAAAGGGAAATTTATGAACAAGAGACATTGTTAGTCAATTTATTAAATAATTTATTAGGTATTAAAATAAGGTACTTAACCCTTTCTGTACCGGCCCTAATTGACAGTGCAATGCCACTATTCCCAAGCTTTTTAATTTGCCACTAGCTCCACTGACGTATATATAAGACATATATTAAGAATACCATGAATAGCAAACATATTATTTCCTAATGAATGTAAACTTCGTACAAACTTCTTAACATCATCAAATAATCTTATAATACCTTAAAAATATATACTCGTATATATATTCGACTTTTGCTGTCGGGAACTAGTGCAGGGAAGTGCCGACACACAATACGTTGAGGATTTCGCAGTGTCGATGTTGTAGCAGGAACTTTCGGTAAATTAAATCTAAAACAAGATGTCATAATGTAAAAATAGAATTTAAATTAAAAAATTAAATAGTGTACCTCTCAAGGAGCTGCCGAGTCAGGTTCAACAGAAAAGTGGCCAAAGGTTGCTTCTCTGGATTTTGTGTCAAGAAGAGGGCATAACTGTTCAAAATACATAAGTCGAGGATGTGAAAGAAAAGTTTCTTGTACCACCTCACCGTTTGTCTGACACATTCAGTGGAACTTAGCATCATATCCGATCTATCTACTGCCCCCATTTTACGGTTGTAATCTACAACACATTCAGGTTTTTTTTATAAATTCGTTGGTCCTTCTGTCTTTTTTGTTCAGTTGTACAATTTTATCTTCGTGCAGAGTGGTCAACATATTTACTTCCCTACGGTCTTTCCATTTTACTGGCAACATATGTTCACTACACTTTGAAGATGTTTGACCTTGTTCTAGTTTTCCTAATAAATCGGGCATATGCTTTCTATTGGACCTAACCGTACCGCATGTGTTGGTCTTATGCCTAAATAAGTAAGTAGATAAACTAGGCGACGTGTACCAGTTATCAGTAAAAATAGAATGGCCTTTCTCCAAGAATGGCTTCATAAGGATAGTGACAACAGATCCTGATAGCCCAAGGTCTTCATATTTTTCTATTTGGGTCTTCTTGCCAGTATAGATTATAAAATCCAAAACATATCCAGTCTCGCAGTCACATAAAAGGAACAGTTTGATTCCAAAACGATGACGTTTGGTCCTTATAAACTGTTTGAATAGCAGTTGACCTAGGACTAAACTTTCATCAATGACAAGGTTTTGGAAAGGTACGAAATTATTATCAAAAGATGTTTTTATGTGTTGAAAAACACCACGTACCTTATGGTAAGAGTCACCTTCCATATGTTCGGCGTTGTCTGCAAAGTGAAGCATATGCAGAATTATTTGAAGCCGGTTTCGTGACACCACTTTTGCAAATATAGGGGTGTAGAGCAGTTCATCTGTTGACCAATTTTCAACTAGCTTGTTTTTTCTATGACGTGCACTTAGTAATACCACAGCGATGAACTTGAAAAAATCGTCCTCTCTGATCGGAGTCCATTTGATGCTTTTGTTCGTACGACTCTGCTCTGCGGCATATTTGTTAGTTTCCGTTATAATATCACTTACAACTTGTTGATTCATAAAGCGAAGGAAATAATCGATTTCTTTAGAAGAATTATTTATATTCTCCAAAACGGCACCAGAATTTGTATCATCGAAACCATGTTTTGTTGTGTGAAATTTCGCTTTTCCCATTTCACAAAAAAGTTCTCTTCTAGAGCTTTTTTTACTTCTTTTATCGCTGTCCCCTCACCTGTATCGTCAGAAATCTCACCTTGACTAATTGTCTTCACTATGGTTTCCATTTTCTTCGCAAATAATTTCACGAACTTCGTTATCACTGCTCATATCACTGTTGTCCGAATCTGGTTGATATTCACTGCCGCTGTCTACAAAAAGCTCATCCTCCGAATCCAAGCATGCCAAAACATCTTCGTATTCTGCTTTTGTAAGACCACATAAATCATTGCCGTTGCCCGCACAACGTTTTCTTTTTTGCGACGGTCCAGGATTAGACGCCATTTTTAGTACAAACCAAGACAAACAAGCATTTGAATCACACTGTCGTTAAACTAGTCGTTTGACATCAACTCGTTTGATAGATCTTCTCCCCACTACACCATCCATATACCGATCTACCGATTTGTTCCGAATTTGGCCGAATTGTGTGTGGTGACGGATTAACACGGCACTGGTTCTGGAGACATTTTTATTGAAACGCATCAAGACGTCGATGGATTCCACGGCACGAAAAAAATGCCATATTTATACGGCAGTGGGGCTGAAGGATGCTGAAATTTAAAAAATGACGGAAATAGATGCCAGTGGGATCGAGAGTGAACGTATATATACGGCAGTGGGACTGGAGGGTAGTTTAGATACTGCCGGATATATCAGTCAGTGGTAAAGAAATAGTTAATTTACCATGTAAAAAAAATAAAAATATCTTACCAAGAGAAAGAAATTTACTCCACATATACTGGATATTTTGCTTTCTGCTTATTAAAATAATATAACGTAGATATTTTTATTACAATGTAGTTTATACGAGTATTATATAACGAAGTTTATCATGATGAAGATTGTGAACCTGCTGGTTCTGTTATTAAAATGACAAAAACGAAGATTTCTTTATTACTACGAAGGTTATGTTATGACGAAGTTTATTACGACGAAGTTAATTTTGTCTTTGAGATGGTCCAGCTGAAGATCGAGATAGCTGGTCTATGTATTCTGTTCGCTTGATATCCCCGCGTCTACACATAGGACACCTAGACACAGACCAGTAGTCATTATGTTCAGCTGCCAACATTAATACACAGTTTTGGCATAAAACGTGTCCACACAATTTCATGACTTGGGAGAGCCCTCTCTTTAATGCAGTGATTTTACAAACAGAACATAAAATATCTAGCTCCTCCACTGCATTCAAATGGTTTTTGTTACAGCTTGCTATATGTGAACTTGAGCCTTCAGTGGAGCAACGTACCCCTTTGTACTGGCTTGTTCTGTCCAGTTCTTGAGCTAAACACTCATTAATTTGTAATGTTTTTCTATAAAAAAAAGTCCTCTCGGACTGAAATATGTAGGTATGGACAATTCAGGCCCCTCTCACATTGGCCTTTATTCTGGAAATCTCTACAGTACACAAATTTCTGATATTTTTTGCACTTAAAAATATTGCAAGTTTCACCATTAGCAAATGTTTCGTATCTTTCTAAGTTAACCCTAAAAAATAACAGAAATTATATCAATTACCGGAACAGCATCCTTTTTAGTCTCTTTAATGCAGTAATTTTACAAACAGAATATAAAATATCTAGCTCCTCCACTGCATTCAAATGGTTTTTGTTACAGCTAGCTAGATGTGAACTTCAACCTTCAGTGGAGCAACGTACCCCTTTATACTGCCTTGTTCTGTCCAGTTCTTGAGCTAAACACTCATTAATTTGTAATGTTTTTTTTATAAAATGATTCCTGTCGGACTGAAATATGTAGGTATGGACAATTCAGGCCCCTCTCACATTGGCCTTTATTCTGGAAATCTCTACAGTACACAAATTTGTGATATTTTTTGCACTTAAAAATATTGCAGGTTTCACCATTAGCAAATGTTTCGCATCTTTCTAAGTTAACCCTAAAAAATAGCAGAAATTATATCAATTACCGGAACAGCATCCTGTTTAGTCGAAACCCTATCATATTTTTATATTATCAAGTAGCTTTCAAATTATTAAGTACTCTTAAATCTTAGTAGGTAAGCATTTAGGAAGCTACATTATTTAATTTAATTGAATCAGCCGATACTAGTTGGAAATCCATAACTACTATTATGGGATACTAGTAAAACTAAGTTGAACTTGTAAAATTTCCACTATATTTAAATGAAAAATGACATGTTTCGCTAACACTGTAGCTTCGTCAGATGACTATGAAATGATACAGAAAATAAATTTACACAAAATAGATCTCAAGGTATAAATTAGGTAATGGGAAGGTACAACACAAGGATTACTGGTGGTTAATAACAGGTATTTCCAACAATTAAGGTAGACGACAATGGTCAATAGAATAAATTTAACAAAGGTGAATTATTTAAATCTATCTGATCATTAAGTAACAGGTCCGTATTTTTAAGTTTGTTTATTTCCATGGACTCTAACAAATTGAATCTTAAGCCTTTATTTTCTGTATGTAGGATTTTAAAAGTTGGATCAAAATTATGTTGGCTGTCATGTAAATGGTTAGCATAATTTGAATCAGTTTTGTTTTTAATAAAACTGTTATAATGTTCCTGTATTCTTTTGCTAAAATATCTACCTGTTTGGCCAATGTAAGTTTTCGGACAATCCTTACAATTTAATCTATACACTCCTGACTTTCTGTTTTTATCGTTTTTTGTTTTATTATTTTTAATGAATTTTCCTAAAGAGTTATTAGTTTTGTATGCTACTTTTATATCGAGTTTATTTATTAGAAAGGTGATTAGTTTAAATTTGTCTGAGGGATTTTTACTGTTACGAAAAACTAAATCGATAGCTTTTTTGTAAGTTTTTTTCTTTAAGATTTGGTCAACAAGATTAGAGCTGTAACCATTATTTACAGCGATCTGCTTTATAGTGTTCAATTCTTTCAGAAAGTTGCTCTTATTTAGAGGTAGTGTTACTAGTCTATGGATAAAACTGTGAAATGACGCTAATTTGTGTTGTATTGGGTGGCAAGAAGATTTATGTATAACAGTATCAGTATGAGACGGTTTATGAAAAACTGAAAAGACATGTCTATCATTTTCCCTTTTTATACTTAAATCAAGAAAATTGATAGAGTTGTCATTTTCTTGTTCTATTGTGAATTTAATATTTTTATGTAAGTTGTTAATGTAGTCTAAAAATCCTTTTAACTGTCTCTCCGTTCCGAGAAAACATGCTAAGACGTCGTCAACATACCTATGCCAATAGAGAAACTGTTTGAAAAGAGGATGTTTACTAATTTTGTTACTTGTTTACTAAAAAGTCCATAAATATTTCAGCAAGGAGGTGGCTGAGGGGGCTACCCATAATAAGACCTTTAATCCGGATCTTTAAATATAGTGGAAATTTTACCAGTTCAACTTAGTTTTACTAGTATCCCATAATAGTACATTATTTAAATTAATCACAAAATTATGGTCATTAAATATTTCCAATATAAGCATAAGTATTTTTTTTGTTTTACTGATTACACATACATAAGTGTCATTTTACACGAACACGTTTTTTCATAAGATCTTAGAAACAATTGGTACCTAATTCGAATTACTGGAAACACCCAACACCCAATTTTTTGCTAACATTTTCCATAGACCCTAATTTTGGGTCGTAGAACACTAATCTGAAATTATTTTTCGGCGGCCTCCTATGGTATTTAAAAAAATGTTTGCTTTTAGGTTAGGATTTCGGAAATTCGATGTCTCCGGTAATCCGAATAATTAGCAAACAGTCCTGTAAGAAAATGGTATAGCTGTTTTACACAAATCCATTTTTTATTTTAAAAAATTTACAGTATTTTTAAATAAAATTTTATATTAAATTGTGTCCAACTTGTAATACAGAAACTTTCATCTTTTTCTCATTAAATTTTATACCAAGCTTTCAACATAATTAGTATTACCTTCATATTGCTATAAACCCTTTTAACATTAGCTACTAAGGAACTTTCTTACAAAGTGACTTAATATTATGGTAAAACCTGTGTTTGAAAGAATTCTACGAAGTGAATAATATTTAACTACACCAAATACTATATGAGTACCTACCCACAGAATATATTACTGTATATTATGTTATTGGTTGAACACTGCCTTACCCCCACTCCCATTTAAATTGACACTGATGGAAAGAGCCGAATCTGTTTGACAAAAATTGGATCGATTCGGATAACTTTACGACACTCCAATCCTTTTTTATCTCAAAGCAAATTGATACTGAAAGTTTGAATGAGGCGATAGTGAATGCTGCAGAATGGTTTTGTCAAACGGACTCCTGCTAAACACGAAAAAAACCCAGTCCATGATGTTTACCCTGAGACCGCCGATAAATAAATAATTTAAGATTCGTGTCTATTAGGGTCTATGCAAAATTTTATAAAAAGTTCAGTGTTTCCATTTATCCAAATAATTACCCTAAATTTAATGTGCATAATAAGGTCTTTATAAAAAAAAACTTTTCCAGATACGGTAGGTACCTACAAAATTATAAATTTTTACTTACCCTGTCAATTGATAAAAATCTTCGAAAAAAGACGCCATCTTTTCCAGAATAGATCACAGAGGGTCAATTAATTAATAATACAGGAACCCCAGACGCCAGGAACTGTACACACCAAATACGACCAGAGCTGTCGACCAACTGAGTTTGTTTGAAAAAAACAATAAAACGGCGCACAGCATTCAAATTCGGAAATAATAGTAAAATGCAAAGTTTGCAAAAATACAACAAATATATTATCATTTTATAGTAATATCATAACCGATCTATCGGAATCAAGGTTTATTTGCTTGGTGAATTGTGCTAGGAGGCAATAACAAATTCAGAAATTTGCACTTCGCACAGATCAGAATTTTCCGTTTTGAATGCGGATAGTATTTACTAATTTTGTTCTTGAAATTGCGAGTACGGATTTTTTGTATCATGGAATTATCAGCATCAGGTAAGGCTTTGTTTTTAATTTAAAATAGTTTCGGCTTGCGTTGTAATAGTTTATATATATATTTTTATTGTGATAAAAAAGGGTATACCTGTTGAGATTTTGTATAACTTAATAGGCAATTTAGTTAACTTCCGGGACTGTCCGGGTTTATATCTTTATGCCATATGTAACTTAAAAATGTTTACTTTTATCCTCCAAAGAAAAAGTTTGCACATATTTGCTCAACTTAAAAAAATATATTTTAATTTTTGTAATGCATTAGCCTAAAAAACTGATTTTATTACTTCCACATTACAAAGTGGAAGTATTGTATCTCCACAAACAATTTCAAAACTATTTTTGTAAAAAAAATTTAGGGTAGCTTTAAAATTACAAATTATTTTACGAAAAAATGTTTCTGTGTCTGTCTGTCTGTCCGACTGTCTGTTCTCTCGATAACTTTCGAACGGTATAAGCTGTTGACTTCAAATTTGGTACATGTATTGTAGATGGAAAAAGAAAGGTCCAGATTGTTTTTGGCAGATATCAATCTATAGGGAGGGGTAAAATGGGGGGAAGGGTTTTTATATTTTTGACAGTATTGCCTGAACTTTTGAAAAGTTTGCCCTAATTTTATTTAATGACAATTTAAAGCTTTTTTTAACGCAACGTAAAAAAGTAGGGGAAATTGGGGAGAGGGGGCAATATTTAAGTAAATTTAAAATATTGCTGCATATTGTTTTCGGGATTTCTTGCATCCAGCAGTTGAAAAATGATGTTATTTATTTATTAGGTTTTAAAATGTGGGAGGAGGTGGTGCAAAATGGTTCAAAATAGCTGCAAATCTAATTACTGTTTTATATCTGGTTTTTTCAGTTGTTTTTCTCGTTGTAAGGAGTCTAATGTTAGGCTAATAACCATCTTAATAATGGTAGGGGAAGGTGGTGCAAGAATTTGCAAAATTGCTGCAAATATAACCTACTCGAACAGAAACAAATATTGATATACTTAATAGACTGTTAATTTCTTCCGATCCTCTTATTTCAAGCCTTCATAAGCCTTCAACAAAGAAACGTAATTTAGATAAAGATATTATAGAGCTACTGGAGGGCTTTGGTACTACCAGAAGTGAGGATATTTCAGAACAAGATTCTTCAGCGAGCAGTTATTTATCGGAATAATTTTTACTTTATTTTTTTTTATTAAAACGCCCTGTATAAACTTTAATTTTCAATTGAATTTATCATCTAAGTTAATTTTAAGTTTTACTTAGCCTAACTGAAGTAAAAAAAATTGAAAAATAATTTTTTCCGAATTTCGATATTATTGGCCCCTCTGTGCGGCGCGCAAATCTAAGAACCAAAAGAATGCGAGGAAGAGGATGGCTGCGATGTTGTCATTTTTATTTTTTTTTTGTCACATAATAATATATTCTGCTTGTGATTGGGTGTGTGTGGCTGCTTGTGATTGTCCTTGATGCTTAGGTGGCCAAATTTTGAAAATTAAAAATAAATTCTTTTGTAACTGGTTGCGTTCCGATTACAACGCCGACAGTTCATATTTATATCTACCGAAAGGGTTCCTGCATTGTAGGCGTCTGAATCAGGCTGGTTCATCCTATGCACATTTTTTCATACGATGGTTTTATTTCTATTATTTTTTTTTTAAAGAGCAGGGTTCGCAAATAAGGTGGTTTGATCCACATTTCAGCATGAAAACGCTATAGTCTTTCACAACCGCAATAGAGACGTAACAACGAACACATCTATGTCTGAATCGTGCGCTGCCGCTTGACCAAGAAGAAGCAACCCGATTACAAATAGTGCATGGCCAAGGGCATTTTTTCCACTTGCATCGCTACATCCACGTTAGCAGCCCCGTTACCACATTTCCTCACAAATATTTGCGAAAATTTGAAAAAATTCTGTTAATTCCTTTTCAATTTGTCTGTTTTTATGTCCGATTTGTAACAAAGGAATATCTTCCTGGGAAGCATGAATAAAGCGACAGCGTCCTGACTTACAATTGGGACTTTCGCACAAAGCATAATAATGCTTAAATGGACAGTTTTGCTTAGCACATATACCCCCAAAATAGTCTCTGCATAAACCTCCACTACTTTTTTGTCACATAATATATTCTGCTTGTGATTGTGTCCTTGATGCTTTGGTGGCCAAATTTTGGAAATTAAAAATAAATTCTTTTGTAACTGGTTGCGTTCCGATTACAACGCCGACAGTTCATATTTATGTCTACCGAAAGGGTTCCTGCATTGTAGGCGTCTGAATCAGGCTGGTTCATCCTATGCACATTTTTTCATACGATGGTTTTATTTCTAGTATTATTATTTTTTTAAAAAGCAGGGTTCGCAAATAAGGTGGTTTGATCCACATTTCAGCACGAAAACGCCATAGTCTTTCACAACCGCAATAGGGTCATAACAACGAACACATCTATGTCGTGCGCTGCCGCTCGACCAAGAAGAAGCAACCCGATTACAAATAGTGCATGGCCAAGGGCATTTTTCCACTTGCATCGCTACAGCATAGCAATGCCCACCAACTCCATCCACGTTAGCAGCCCCGTTACCATATTTCCTCACAAATATTTGGCGAAAATTTGAAAACACTCTGTTTAATTCCTTTTCAATTTGTCTATTTGTATGTCCGATTTGTAACACAGTAATATCTTCCTGGGAAGCATGAATAAAGCGACAGCGTCCTGACTTACAATTGGGAATTTCGCACAAAGCATAATAATGCTTAAAAGGACAGTTTTGCTTAGCACGTCTACCCCCAAAATAGTCTCTGCATAAACCTCCACTACTATTCATTTTGTTCAAGGTTTTAAATGCTATTATTAGTACGACGAAGGGAAATAGTAATTTACGTAACAAGTTCCGAAAGTGATATTTTACGGGAGGAGTAGGAATTTTCCAGGACGAGCCGCAGGCGAGTCCTGGAATCCTGCGAGTCCCGTAAAATCACTTTTGGAGCGTGTTACGTACAATATTTTTTCTGCAGCCGTTTTGCATGTTAAAAAGGATATCGATGGATAATAATGTATGAACTTTATATAGATAATTACATATAACAACCACTCTTATGAATACATTATTTATGAATATTAATTATACAATTATAACAATTACTTATATTAATATTATTAGGGGTATTAACAGAAGTGGCAGTGTTGAAATTAGAATTAGACGTATTAGTAATTGTACTAGTTTTTAAGATATTAATTTCTTTACCGCCCTTCTCAATCTGTGAAGCTATGTGAATTTTGTTTTTTAAAGAATTTTCTATGTATCCCTCTGCTACACTCGTTGATTTCCATCCTCCGTGTCTCTTCAAGTTGGTTATACTACCACCACTTTCAGCGAGTAAAGTGGCTGAGCTTCTACGTAAACAGTGCCCGGTGTATTCTTTGGGATTCGGTAATTTAAGAAATTCAGCAACTGTGCAAGCGATTTTTCCAAAAGTGTGAATACCAATAGGTTGTATAGTACATTTTCCGTTTTTATAATAAACAAATAATCTACGATGTGGTGTGTTTGCTGGACGTAATGACAAATATTTTCTGTATAAAGAAATATTATTTTCTCCAATGACGACAAAGGTTCTTTCCATATTCGTTTTAGAATTAGGAATTTTAATCACTAACATGATTGTTTTATCTTCTATATCATCCAAATTCATTTTACAAAGCTCTTCACGACGGCAAGCGCCTGCTAAACCAATTATTAATGCAACCTAAAGTAAAAAAAAATAGTCACAAGGAAGAAGAGGAATTAGATTTAAATATATTACCTTTGTCATTAGGTAGTCATTATCTGCAGCTTTTGATACGAAGTGATCTATTTCTTCTTTATTCAATATTTTTGATTTTTTGGGTTTATAGCCAACGGATTTTCTTTTAAGGAAAGCAATAACTTTGGGATAGCGGCTTATATCTATATTATTTTTAATATTAATTGTGGACTTAAGCATCGAGTAGTTGCTCCAGAGGCTTGACGGCTTTAAGATTTTAGATTTTTCCATTAAATATGCAAGAATTACTTGTTCATTTATAGTATGCACATTTTTATCTTTGCTCCATTTATGAAATGAACTGTAGACTAATTCATACCTCTCTCTTGACTTTACCGGCAATAATTCATTAGTAGCCGCTTTAGCAGATTCACTAATCTCATCTGGAATTATTTCAGCCTCATTTTCACTACTGGTTTCCATTTCTTTGAATTAAAAAGCGAAAACACACACGAATATTACATGACAAGCGCTGTCATAATTAAATACAAAGTTTTTGTTATTGTTAAAGCCGCCTACTTAGATATCTAAAATCGTCCCGAAAGTGAAATAAATCGTCCCGAAAATGCTACTTTCGGTACGATTTTTTGTAAAAGGGTACTTTCGATTTAATAAATCATACCGAAAATTCTATTTTCGGGACGGCTGCAGAAAAAATATTTTTACGGAGCAATTTTAGTACGACGAAGATTAATACGACGAAGCACGCACTACACACTAAGGCTGTCTACTATCTCTCGGTTTCTTTCGAATCACAAAATTCACAACTGTGTTATGCCGTTATATGCGCACTAAAATTTTAATACCCATGCCAGGGTTGCCAGATGACATTTGTAACGATTTCCGAAGGTTGTTAATCTTTTTTCCCAAAACACACGATTTTAAATACATTTTTCCCAAAAAAATCAACTGAATTTTAAATTATTTTTAAAAGTTATTAAAACATATTTGCAATGGATTTTGCCTTTGTTGTGTGTGTAAAGTGACCATCCTTCCCGATTTTGGCGGAACAGTCCCGCTTTTAAATGGTCAGTCCCGATTTTACAGCTTTTGTTCAAACGATCAACTTTTTGTTCCGCTTTTGCCTAAACCAAATATGGTCACTTTAGCTATTGTGTCTTATAATATCGCGGGTGTAGAATTAAAACTAGGTAACTAAAAATCTTTTCTTTGGGATAACCGAAGTTATTTATTTTTTGTTCAAGGCACATGTGTGTGTGTGTTTTTTTAAATAATTTAGTATAGCATTTTTTTTAGTGAATAAAAGAAATAAAGGTGTATTTTTAAAAACCATTTTTATTAAAAAAGCATGTTTTAGTAAATTTTAAAAATCAGATATCTAGTTTTAGTAGCAAATAATATCTAAGATTTTTCAGTTAACTAGTAAACAGAGTTAAACATAAAAAATTGAAAATGTGTTTTGGTCAAAAAACTTTTTATTAAGATGAAATTTTACAAAAAGTGGGACAAGGAATAATAAAATAAAGTTATTTTGTTTCATTCGTCATCCTCGTTTGTCAATGCATACGGCAGATTGGCATAAAAGTTGTAATAATCTCTGCTCATTGCCGGCGGGGTACTAGAAAACAGTGACATTAAAAATCATCATACTTCGTTTTGCTGATAGCCTTGGGTGTCTTGTACAAAGACTGTAACAAATTGCTAGAAGACCGCCTTTTGGTTATACTACAATCTACTACTCTAAATTCTTTGTCATCAAAGTTCTCTTTAAATTTGAAGCAGTTAGGGAGACTTTCCTCAAATCTGATCCAAGACATCTTCTGCCATTGCACTGGTTGACCATCTGTATCTTTTTTTCTAATATTAAAATTGGTCTGTACAAAATTCTTCCAGTCTTTAAACGCTATGTTCTCAATGACACGGTATGGCTTGTCTCCCTTTCTTCTAACGCTGCGCACAATCGTCTTCCAGTCCCCTGACCAATGTGCTTTACCTACTAGCTTGAATTCAGTACCGACAGCGGAATGGATGGAATCGCATTCCATTTCGGAATGTCCCGATGTAAGGAATTTAAGATCAATGCTTTTAATATTTAGTGTAGTTACAGAATACATGCACATGCCAGCGACAAATTGGTTTAAATTCTGGCCTCCACAACGATTGCTGAAACAGTGAATTTCCTCGACGTTTCCAGATTGGGACTGCAAGTAGTGAAACAGACATGAAGCAATCTCAGAGCTGCCCCTTCCCCCTTCACATTCATGCCACATAAAGCATTCTCCTTCCTTGGAAATTACATTATAGACAGTAAAATTATAAGATGTCAATCGTCTTTTCTAAAAAAGTGCGTTGTTTGTTGGGTCATGTGGTGTCAAGAGCACTTGCTGTAGATCAATATTTACTGAAACAATTTTTTGGTCAGACCCTGCTGCCTCTTCTTTATCCTTTATCTTTTCATTCTTTGCGATATCCTTTTTCATTATGTGATGTTCATATTCAGGAATGGGTTCGCCTTTCTCAAATGACGAACAAATACGGCATTGATCCTTTTTAGGCCGGTGAAATCATAGGTGGTAATCGTTACTAAAAATATATCTATAAAATGATTATTTTGCTTTCGGTATATTGTTATCTTCACACCATTTAATATACAGTCGATACATGACTCGAATGTTTAAATCTGATTGTAGATACTTTCGCTCCGTATCAGAACGGCAGTAGTGTGATGGCACAACTAGGAAACTTTCAATGTGAGCTTTAATACCTGGCTTCATATCCGGAGGTAATACTTTTTTAGTGTGCCGCCCTCTTCCATCACCTAGAGAAGTATTTGAATTCGATCTTTTCCTTAGAGCTATGCCTACAACACCTTTTTTAATGCCCAATGTATTAAGGAACATTGTCTTGCATACTTTAATCTTTGCTCCATCATAAGGTAAATAAAAACTGCAGCTAAACTCTCCTACTAGTACCTCTAGCAGTTTTTGTCTTCGTTTCAGTCTTATCTGTGTTGCTATTTATAAAGTCACGTTGTCTTGTGTAGTTTCCCATTGCCCAATATGAGTTGAAAATGTCCTTCCTTTTCTCGTGTGCAATATTACACTTTTTCTTACAACTGGGTCCACATGGAAGTCTCATTTCCACCTTTGGCTTAATAATCCCTTGTGCACCAATGTACCCTTCCCCACGTGCTCTTCGAATTTTTTGCATTACTTTTCCATTCTTCTGGCTGTCGCTTTCTCTTTCTGGGTTTTTCAGGAGTTTCAGGGTGTTCTTCCATTCCTTCCAAATTACAGTTTTCCAGCACGGGGCCTTGATCTGCGTCATTTGAATCACTATCTTCATCACTAGGTACATACTCAGATTGATCTGGTGAAAAATCTGGAAAAAAATAATCTCAACCATAGCCTTCTCCATGTGCTTCGCTAGACAGAGACAATTTGTCTGTCTAGCAAGCACATCGAGAAGGCTATGATTACAAGTATCAAGAAACATTTTAGTAAAGTGTACCTATGTCAGAATTAAGGAAAATTAAGATAAACCAAGAAAAATTTAATATTATATGTTCAAATTTTCATTGCAGTTCTTGCGAACGCTTATATTAATTTAGGCTGAATTTCGCAAGTAGACGGACCTGTGGAAGGATCTTTGGACGATTTTCCATGCTTCTCTGTTATTTAATTTACCATTCAGTTGAGTAATGAGTACAAATTTGGAACTGCCGGTGTCTTCGGTTTAGCCTCTATAAGTGTCAGATATGTAACTTAACAGCAGTGGCGCTTTACTGACAACGACATCTTGTTGCCTATTGGAACGGACGAGCAAACTAAAATCAATAGTTTGTTCGCGCCGCTAAACTTGTTTGGTAGTTTGAAATTATGATCTGAAAAAGAATCTTAACAAACTAACACAAATTTTATTTAAAATCGATTTCTTTTTTAAATGATGACATTTTTTTCTGGAAAGGTATGTATAATTTATTTACACAAGTACTCATCATTAAATTACCCCATGGTTAATTGCTATTTAATTTATAGCTTTATACATACATACACGCACCTATTCCCATATACACACATACGCAACTATACATATACATACTCACATACACACATTTATACCTATTATTTTTTTAAACTATTATACATAGTTTTTTATTTATACCTTTAACGCCTGGGTAGGAAAGCCTTCAGTCCCCCCCTCTTATTTTGATTGAAGACCAAGTTGGTTGGAAAGAAAAATAAGACATAGTAAAACTAATTTCTATTTAAAGAAAAACAACAACAAAAATACTAACAAAAAACAAAAATACAAGTAGCAACAACACAAATACAAATAGCAACAACAAAAATACAAATAGCAATAACAACAAAATAACAAAACAACAATAAACATCAACAACAATAAATATTAAACAACCTAACTAAAATACAACAAATAACAACGAACAATAATTATCTTATTCTAAATAAACAAAATACACGGAAAAATGGACTTATGGCATGGTTAATCACTTTTCTTTAGGTCGATATTGGTTAAATTTTTAAACTGTTTACGGCAGCGTTTTTTAATGCGCTAAGCTTTCCCATGTCTTTGCTTATGATTAAGGCTGGGGTTCATTTTTCTTTTCCAGTCAGGTCGGCTATTTTCGGTTCTCACAGAATCGCTGGGGGCCCCTGTACCATCACGGGAGATCTCCAGTGGCATTTTTTCGCAGGCCATTGAAGAAACCATCTCCTCTTAATTTTTATTAACACTGTTTTGTGCCAACCCAAGCACAGGCAGTGGTAGATCCAAAACAGCCCGTTCCGCATTACTCGGGGGTTTACGGGGATCTAAACAACTGGGGAACTGTTCGCTCACACCGTTGGTTGAATAAATATAGGAACACGGCACATCGGGCAGGTATTCATACACATTGTTTGTTCATCTAAAGCTGCGAACATTTCATCTAAGTGTGACATTGTTGATGACTAATGGATTTGAGACGCACAACAAAATATCTAGACAACGTTTAGAGATATCCTGAACGGTAAACAACCTACGTTTCCAAATCTTTGTTTCGAGGGTGAATTGAAGATAAAACAGGGTCGGGATTAGCTGAAAATTTTGGGGTTGGCTTACTCGCACAACTAGTGAAACGGATAAGAAAACACATTATGTTGTTTACTAGTCTCTTCCGTGGGTTTTTTTTCCAATATAAATCTTTTACATAGTATAATAGGGTATCAGATTGGTGGTATTGTATGTTCCTTTAATAGAACCTGTAGATATCTCACCAAGTTGATAAGAATTAGGATGATGTTTATTTAGAACCTTAATAGGCCCTTCATAAATTAGACAGAACTTTTTTGATCATTTAAATTTTATAATATCGTTTTAGAGTAATCCTTAATTGTATGATATTGTACATCACCATCTGTCTTTTGTTAGACAGAATAAGTAGTGATAAGGTACAGTTAACTACTAATTTATAGGTTTCAACGCTATCTTCATTATTATGAAACATTTTTGCGCACTCTGTAGCTATTTTCATAACACCATCTCTAAAATTTGTATATCACTTACTAATGGGATCCGATTCAGGAGTGGTTTATCCCAGGTTTTTTTGCTGCATGACTATTTGCCAAAGATGATATTTCGGTATTCCAACGTGTAGTTAGAAGTTTTTAAAATTTTTAACATCCTATTGCCAATTTTGCATTTCCTCCTTAGATTTGCAAGTAAACCCTGGGCTCTCTTTTAAAATTAAATTACCTAATTCGTCCCAGGAAACTTTTAGGTACGTGCCCATGTGCCTCGCCTGTTTCGAATTTTCTAACAAACTTTATACGAATTTTTTTCGAAAGGCATTTAAAATCATAAAAATCATTTACGTTCATGCTGATAACAGTGTATGGTAAATTTCATCTGCCAATTTTAGTACAGGTGGAAGCTGAGCGGCTATAAAGATTTTGGCCGTGGTTGGTTTCAAAAACATAAAGATATTTTTCTAAGGCTTTTTGCATTTGTTACAGTATGTAGTAGCATAGTTAACACAATGATGTTGCGGTTTTGACCGCCACAACCGTCTGAAAAAGCTTTACTTCGCGTAGTCCACGATCTCTAAACACAATTTGACTAACACTGTCCCTAAGCACTTTACACATCTAGCCCCGATTTATCCCATCCAACTAATCTGAATGATTTGTAGTACTAACTTCATTCACTTGGATCGGAGAAGTGCCCCTTTCCAAATTATCAGGGTTCTCCGGTATGGCTCGTATCCGCTGTTCTAGTTGACGGCTTTCTTCTTCTAGCAGCCGCCTTTGCAGATCCAGCTCGTGCAGTTGCTGTCGCAGCTGCTGCAGCCGCAACTGGAGCTCTTCTGGACGTTGCTGATCAACTACAACTCGGACACGATTTCCTACTATTCGCAGGCGACGGCCACGCCAAAATCGGGCTTGATTTTTCTGATTTTCTGCCATTTTTTATGTTTTAGAAAAAAAATAAAGTTTAAGAAACATTGCAAGTCTTAAAGGTTCTGAAGTAACTTGACGAAATGGTTAACAGATAGCTTATGTAGGATTTAAGTATACGAAGATTTTACTGTTACAAGGCGGAGTATAGCCTCCAAATTTCGAGCAGCGGCGTATCAACGTCCAAGATAAGACATTACACATTAATTTAAAGTCTAGCCTCTGTTAACTATACTACTATGACTATAAATCACTCAAATTTCTTATCAATTAAATTAACAAGTGACTGGGCAAATGAACTTTAAATGTTTATTATTTTTCTACCTGAGATAGTAAGTCTTAGTTTTTATAGTAAATCACATTAGTTTGTGGGGTAAGTAAGATACTTATAATACATAAGCAGTCTAATTAATTTTCATATATCATATATCATACCACGGATATTTGGCAGATACACGTTTTCGCGTTATTTTTTAAGAGTTTACGGCTTTTTTATGGCTATGCGGATCCGCATAGCTGGTGCGGGATCCCGCAGGCTGCCAAATGATGCGGGATTGCGGGATCCCACTTTGCGGAATTGCGGGATCCCACTTTGCGGGATTGCAATCCCTAATCCACATATATCAGTTGTCTTTTCCTGTATTAAATATTGTTAAGTTGTTCTTATATATATATATATATATATATATATATATATATATATATATATATATATATATATATATATATATATATATATATATATATATATATATATATATATATACACTAATGGACAAAACTAAGGAACCTTTTTAAATATCTATTTTTCTATATTTTCTTTAAAGTAAATGTATTTTTTTGATAATAATATATGTTTAAGGTGATAAAGCAGACATAGTAGCATATATTTAATATAACTTTTAATGTAAACAAAAAAATTATTGTATTCTATAGAAAAAACGTTGGACAAAACTAAAGAAACTATCATAAATGTAGCAATAAACCGAAAAAAAATTAATAAAAGCATTAAACAAATTAATAATGTGTGGAATACCCATTATTTCTAATAACTTCTTCACACCTTTTGGGCATTGAATCAAGAAGAGTACTGATTTTGGACATATCCATTTTTCTCCATACTTCTTGAATAGCTTGCTTTAGATTATCTTTATTTGTAATATTTTGTTTTCTAAGCTGGACTTTTAACTCATTCCACAAGTTTTCGATTGGGTTAAGATCTGGGCTTTGCGCTGGCCAGTCCAAAACAGTGATCTTTTGCTCCTTTAGCCACTTAGTAACTATTGCTGCTTTGTGCTTTGGATCATTATCGGGCTGGAATGTCCAACTAACTGGCAGATTTTCATCACAAAATGGCTCCATTACATTTTTCAATATATTTAAATAAAGGAATCTGTCCATTTTTTCTTCAATAAAATAAATTGGACCCATTTTATAACCACAAAAACATCCCCACAATAGAATAGAACCTCCGCCATGCTTTAGTGTGGGTAAAGTGTACTTTGGGTCATACCTTTTACCAATTGGACGCCTCACCCATATTATACCATCCGATCCAAATAGATTTATTTTGGTCTCATCACTAAATAGAACCTTTTCCCAAAACGTGCGATCACAATGTAAATATTTATTCGCAAACTCAAGTCGGGCTTTTCTATTTTTCTGAGAAATGAATGGAGTTTTTGCTGGCCGTCTGCTGGGAAGGCCTATTTCATTACAGCGTCTTTGTACAGTCTTATAACTTAAATTTTCCACTCCCAATTGGCTTAGAATACCCCTTGCCGACATGAATGGATTTGCCCCTGCAATCATTTTTATTCGCCTATCTAATTGTTTACTTGTTTTTCTTGGTCTACCACCAGAACGTCTACTAGTAATTACATTTCCTCTTGTCCTATACCTTTTTAAAACTTTGGATACAACAGATTTGTGAAGAGAAAAATTTTTGGAAATATCCTTCTATTTCATGCCTTTTGAATAAGCTTCAACAATTTTTGACTGCAAGTCTTTGGATAAATATCGTCCGGCAGGCATTATCGACACCCTCCAGTATAAAACACTACGAAATAACGAAATATGCAGTGCAAGACTCAAATTTCAACTGATAATAAAGTATGTTCAAACGTGGTTTCTTTAGTTTTGTCCCAGTAAAAAATCTTAAACCAACAAATAAATATTTATCAGTGAGATTAGCAAAAAACAGTAACATACAAACTGACGACTATTTCTTTGTCAACAAGGCAATGTATACTGGAATGATACACAGGGTTCACTTAAATTAATTTTTAAATTTTTACAAAGTTTCTTTAGTTTTGTCCATTAGTGTATATATATATATATATATATATATATATATATATATATATATATATATATATATATATATATATATATATATATATATATATATATATATATATATACAGTGGTGGCCAACTAATTAGAAACATTATGGGCCGATACATAAATGATAAATTTTTCAATCAAAGCAATGTGCATATATTCCTACTTTCTTACATAAATGTGCTTATACCACATGGTTACAAAAAAAAAACTTAAGTTTGTAACTTTCTCTAAAAACTATAAAATTAAAGGTGAAGTTCTGCATCACATACTATTTTTTTGTGGACAACTAATTAGAAACGCAAAATTGTATCCTAAAATATTGTAACCAAAAACAGTTTTAACACTATGAAACATTCTGAAACAATTACTGTCTAAGTTAATATTTTATAGGATATCCCTTGGTGACACTGACATCTCTACATCTTCTCGCCATTGACACCACTAATTTTTTACACACATCAGCCGGTATGCGGTTCCATATTTGTTGAACAAGTTCGCTTAATTCATGTAAATCCTTACTTTTTTCTTGTTTTAATTTTCGTTTAAGGTCGTCCCAAAGGTTCTCTATAGGGTTCAAGTCGGGGCTACAAGAAGGCCAATCAATCACGGTCACATAATTTTCTTGAAACCATGTTTTCACCGTACGAGCGGTATGTTTCGGGTCATTATCCTGCATAAATTTCCAAGTAATTGGCAAATTTTCTTCAGCAAACAGTAGCATATGGTTTTCCAAGATATCTTTATATTGGTGTTGGTCTAAAATTCCCTCAATTTTGATTGACGGACCTACCCCCCAGCATGAAAAACAACCCCATAATTTAATGTTGCCCCCACCATGCTTCAATGTAGTAGTAGTGTCTTTTGGATCATGAGGTTTTCCTTTTGGGCGTCTCACCTTACCTGTTTAGATTTGTGTCAAACGGCTGGACTGTTCTGTGCAAAGTGGATTTATAGTAAAATATTTAGTTTATTATTGGGCGTTTCTAATTAGTTGGCCACCAGTGTATATAGCCGCATCCGTTCTTTTATCGACAATCCATTTTGTACTTTTTTGGGCAATGTTCTTGTTAGGTTCCGCAATTATTGCGAGATCAATTTTTTCCGATATGCACCTATGTATGAGAAGATCAGTTGCTCATTTACTTCGATCTACATTTAGGCCTCTCCATCTTTTCCTTCTTCCATTCATGCACATGTTTGTATTCAGCGCAGCGCATTGTTTCCGGTTTGTGATCTATGCTTCCACACATATAACATTTTTGTTTGTTTTTGCACTCTCTTGTATGCCCTGTTTCACCACACTTGTGGCATGTATTGTCGGCGTCGTTTATCTGGCAGCCTTTTACAGCATGTCCCACCCTGTGACAGTTATAGCATTTAGGTAGGGTGTTTAGTTCTCTTACTCTCCATCTATCCCAGCGTTTTCCAATTTGTTTTTTTTTTAATACTGAGCTGTTTAATCGCAGCTTCATTCATCGATATAAATGCATATTTTACACCATTTGTGTTTTCTTGGGTTATAGATGGCTAAATTCATAGAGTCAAAAAACTAAAGGTAGTTATAGATAAGCAGGTTTGTCCTTCAGTAGTACATTTACCTTTATAAGTTTCAAATATTTCGTTGAATGTTTGAAATGGATATTGTAAATATTGTTTTTGAGTGTCTTCCGGCAATAATGCGAGTCCATTTTGGGCAACAGCTCAAACACTCTTTTAAAAAAGCAATTTGTTTATTTTAATCAGCACAGAATTCTGAACTGTGGCGTTTTTTAGATTTCTTTTTATATTCCTAATTACATTACGAATGCGATCTTTGAGGATATCAAGCGTGCGTGGCTTATCTTTGTACACCTCATTTTTGACATAACCCCAAAGAAAGTAGTCCAGTGGATTAAGGTCGGGTGACCTAGGTGGCCACTCTATTGATCCACGTCTGCCTATCCACCAGTTTGGGAAAACATCATCTAGGAATCTTCTAACAATCGCAGCATAGTGGGGCGGCGCCCCATCCTGTTGAAACCATAACGCTTGGTTTGGCATGTCTGGCATATTTTCATCAGGATACAGTGTAGCCAGTGCTGGAATCAAGTCGTTTACTGAAAAGTCATGATTACGTTCTCCCGTCAAAGATCCTTCAAAGAAGCATGGTCCTATTACTCTGTTATTAATAATCCCTGCCCATACATTCACCTTTTCATTACACTGAGAATGACTTTCCCTAAACCAGTGTGGATTTGCTGGTGCCCAGTACCTAAAATTATGCCTATTTACTTCTCCATTCACACAAAACGTTGCCTCGTCTGAAAAGCAAATCTGTTTTACTAGTCTAGGGTTATTATCAGTTCTTTCGGTCATGGTCTGGCAAAACTCGTTTCTGCGATCTGGATCATCTTGAAGTAGCTCTTGAAGTAATTGAATTTTATAAGGGTGCCTCTTTTCCTTTAAAAATTTTGTTACCGTCGATCTATGAACTGTGTTATCTAAACCGAGCTGAGTACTTGAGAGGTTCGGATTTTCGTTTAGTGAAAGCAGGACATCCAGTTTTTTGTATTTAGGAATGCCGGGCCTACCAGATTTGCCAAGGTCCTTAACAGTTCCAGTTTCTCTCCACTTAGCCTCAATTCTACTGATTGTAGACTGACTTACAGGTTCTCTGTTCGGATATTTATTGTTGAACATTATTCGAACTTCGTTGTGTGTTCTAGTTTTCTTACCACAGCCAAGCATAATTAATATTTCGATTCTCTGAGTCTCAGTTAAACGCATTGTAAATTTCAATTAACAATACAGTTCAAACTTTTAAGTAATTGACACAATGTGAAGACTATGTCAAATATTCACAAACAGAGGTGTAGGTAATTGAAATGTCCGGTGAGCTGACAGTAATTAAACGCACCTTAAGGTGTTATATTGTTACATATTTAAACGTAAATATTTCGTGAACAGTTGAAGATAGGTATAGGACATTATACACAAAACATGTCCAGAATTTTCCGGAGAATCCGAAAATGCAAAAATGTATAGGGGGTTCCATTTAAGAAAAAAATATTTTTTCTGTCACGCTTTTTTGAGGCACCCTGTATATCTACATTTTAAGTCAAAATATGCGCAATCCAAAAACAAAATCGACGTGTCCGAGGATTTTTCCGAGAAAAAATTACACACTCTTTTATTGAATTTATCCGTTATTAAATCACAACCCTGTATAATAATAGCAATCAATCACATTCCAGCGCGTCGCGTGGAAATAAATACAGGTAGATGATACAGCAAAATTAATATGAGATATCTACAGGGGCGATTAAAAGCTATAAATTATCACAATGTTCGGAAAATTTATGACTTAACCCTTTCAAGACGGTATTTGTCTAGCAATATATTAGGAACTTTTTGACACTTTTTGTGGTTAAAACATGTTAATACAAGATATTTTGCTCAAAATATATACATCTTTATTAAGGCGTGGAGGGGGGGGGGGGTGGTGGTTCAAATATGCACCACCAGTCTTTTTACTTGGTACATATGTGAACCAACAGTCCCCTAGATATTGCAATCTTGTCAAAAAAAATTGAAATTATTTTAAGCCAAAGTCATTATAAGGAATACAATAAATGCAAATTTATTCACAAAATAATTCTACAGGGTATTTTATGAATGATAATTAGCGAAACAATTTTTGCACAAAGGTATGTCACATTCCTGGCAAACTGATTTTGTTCTGGTGTGTTTCCTGCGCTCGGAACATCTTTTGCACCGTCTTCTTGTAGCGCCTTCTATGGGAAGGTGCATAGAGACGTTACCATACATTTTTCTTTTCTTTGAAATTCTACCTTTCTTCGCTGATCGTCGGACTATTGCAGTTTTACCTCCTTCTGACATTGACTCCTCTGCCAAAGGAACTAGAAAATCCAAGAAGGGTTTTTTCTTCTTATTTACTTCAATGGACAAAATCCATGCGTTCATCATCATAAGCCTGTAGAAAACTTTTTTCCACCACTTCGATGATTTCCTATCTAAGCCGTACAGTCCAGCCATCTGGTCGGCAAGGTCCACACCTCCCATTTTTTTCTCTGTAGAAAGCTATCATTTCTGGGCATGGAACTTGTAGCTTGGAACCATCTTTCAAGGTCTTAGTTACAGATGTAATGTTGTCATTATGGCAGTTACTCAACATTAGTACCTCTTTTGTATCCTGCCATTTAGAAAACATCAAACCGTCGGACGTGCACCTAAATATAGATTCTCCTCGTTTCAGTTTGTCCTGGATTTTTGGCAGATTTTTTCTGTTAGCCATACATGTTCCCAGAGCTGGATATTTGATTGACTGCAGTAAGTGAACCGTTGTGAAAAATCTATCAAAACAGAGTGTAACATCGTCGGATCTGATAGTTGAAGCTAGGTTATTCACAACCCGTTCTCCCAAAGTTCCTTCAGTGAACTCTCCTTTTTTGCCAGTATATATATTAAAATCATAGGTGTAACCACTGTTTGAATCGCATCTAAGCCACATTTTAATTCCTCTTTTGACTGGCTTTAGAGGCATATATTGTTTTAGTGACGATCGGCCCTTGAACTTGGTCATAGATTCGTCTATGCTTTGAAAACTACTATCTTGGCGACACTTTTTGAAAGTACCTTTCAAACAATCAACTATATCGTCAATATAGTAGGTTTCAGAACAGTTTTCTGGTTTCTCAGGGGGCGCAAAATACATTTTGGATGATATAAGCTTGAACCTGTCCCGCGCTACTGAATTTTTTATTGCCTTATTGCCCAGTGAAGGATGAGTTGACCAATAGTTACTTATAGATGGCACGTGATTATAGGACATGACAAACATACAACCAAGTATCACTTGAATTTCTCCTTTATCTGTTTCTTTTATTCGAAGTCGTTTACTTTTAGATTGTTGATAGATTTGAAGACGTTCATTAGTACATTGGGCAATGTACATGTAAAGAGAAGGTGGAAAAACTTTATTGAAATACTGAAGCGGCGTTAAATTTTTGTCTATATTAGCAGGAAAAGTGCATGGGCGCTGAGCTGGGATTTGTTTTTTTGGAGTAAAATTAGGATTGGGTTTTGACCAAATAACAGGTCCAGGGACAGTACTATCAACGCCGAGTGCTTTATCTGAGTCTTTTTCTGTTGGATTTATGACGATTTCTATCGCAATATCTGGTTCGTCATCATCTACTCGTTTTTCAGTTGTTCCATGTTCACTATTTGTACCTATGGGCTCTGGCTCACTTTCATCTGACGAGGAAGCACTAGAAGGTTCATAGAGATCATCGCTGCCATTAGACTCCGAAAATGACTTCTTCAGAGCCTGTAATGAAAGTAGCATATTAGAATATGCCTATCCTTTATAATAAGTCGCGAAAATAATAACCCGAGGTAAGAGACTACATGGTACTTATTACCTGCAGGGTTATTCTGCTATTTTTATAGCCGGGCAATAAGCCATATTTTAGGCTACTTTGTAGTCAAAGACTAGTTTAGTAACCCTTTCTAGTAATTTGATATTCTGCTAACAGTTATAGCCTTTTATGGGAGACTATAGGTAGTCCTTGATGTAGTCTCCCTTATAACCGGCTTAAGAGGTGGTTATAAGCTCTTGTAGTCCTCGTGTTTCAAAATAAACATATTTACGGTTTAAATTGTGTGTATAAATATCAAAGGAATTTTTCAAAAACAAGGTGAGTCCATGTTAACTTATGTAAAAATCATGAATTAAAGAAAATTTATATTTTAGGTTTAAAAAATGGCTTTAGTAGGGTTGGAGGTAGTTATATATTTAAGGAATCGTCGTCGGCATGATATAAATAATTTTAATATAGAGCGCAGATTTCTAAGGGATGCCTTAAATCCTTTCGAGCTAAGGGACTACGAGTTCATAAGACTGTTTAGACTAGATAAAGAAACAGCTCGTTACATTATTGGGCGGCTGAATCGTCGTTTATCCTCTGCCCGTTCTGGTAGTCTGCCAGTTGAAATAAAGGTATATAATTGTCCCCCTTATCCCGTATGGGCGTAACTGTAATGCTTCCCCGATCATTGTTTTGACTGTGGTTGTTACTTTTTCAGGTTTTGGTAGCCTTAAGAGTTTTTGGCTTTGGTTGTTACCAAAGGGTTATTGGACAAGGCTTTTTTTTAAGCGTTAGCCAACCGACTGTGAGCAGATGTGTAAAAAAAGTATCAAGGGCCTTATATGACGAGTTTTTAAATGAAACTATCCAATTCCCTTCGACTCTCCAGGAAAGAAATGCAGTAGAATTAAGGTTGGTTTATGGTCAGTTACTGATAGTCTAGTCATGTATAGGTAATAAATAAAGCATGTGGTTCGAAGAGTATATGTATATGTGCAACCATATGTCTTAAGTCACTGTAAATATCTCATGCTTAAGTTTTCAAGTATATATGCTTATTAGAATTTTTTTTAAAATTAGAGAGTTCAGTATTAAATGTAATTATTTCATATATAGTAAGTTGTTTTTCAGGTTCCGTGAACCAGCTGGTTTTCCAGGAATTTTGGGATGCATCGACTGCACCCACATAGCAATTGTTACTCCTACAGATGAAGAAGATGCCTACAAAAACCATCATGGATACTATTCTCTTAATGTTCAAATGGTAATGTAGCTTTTATATATCTTTTTTATTCCATAATAATGTACTTATTTGTATTATTATTTGTAACAAACTGAAGATAAATGGACTGCATGTATTAGTAAAAAATTATTTCAGAGAGACAGTCAACAGAACACGATACTTTCTAAATATCTTTGAAAGTAGAGAATTTCAGTACTTAAACTACTGTAATTCAAAGTGAATCGTTACATCAACTGAGCCTCTGTCTCGTGTCATTCCCACAACAGCTATTATGAGAATGTAGATGCAATCCCTGTCTATATGAATTTATTTTGTTTCAGATATGTGACGAAGGCTTAAAGATAACAAATGTTAATGCAAATTTTCCTGGGTCAGTACATGACCAATTCATTTTTATGGCAAGTCAAGTTAGGCAAGAACTTGTTCGCCTGCATGATAATAGAATAGGCACCTTCTTTCTTTTAGGTAAAACAAAAAATAAAATGCTGTTGCAGTTCACTAATTTTCTTTTTTTTTAGGGGATTCTGGTTATGCTATCGAAAAGTATATGCTTACTCCTGTACTTAATGCTTTACCTGGAACTCCACAAGAGAGATATACCTTAAGGCACTGTCAGGTTAGAAACCGAATAGAACGGCTCTTTGGAGTTCTAAAAGCAAGATGGAGATGCCTGAGAAAAGACAGGGTTTTACATTACACACCCAGAGCAGCTGCCTTAATTGTTTATAGCTGTGCTATGCTTCATAATTTATTGTTAGGCAGGTGAGTACCTAGATAAAAACGACAGCAGTTAAATTTTTTCCCTTTGGTGAATTTGACCAGTTTTGGTACCTCTTTGGTTGGCTGACAAACAATGGCTTAAACGTCAAAATGCACCAAGTGGTTAACCAATCAGTACATTTTGTCTTAATCCATTTTTTACTTGTCAACCAAAACCCACTAAATACTACTCTGCATGGTAAATTTGTACTTGCTAAAAGAATATACATCTGTTACAAATTAAGTACTTTATACAATGTATTATATATATATATATATATATATATATATATATATATATATATATATATGCTAATTTAATATGGGAATTAGAGATACATTCATTTATAATTTTAACATGCAAAAGTGAAGAATTTACCAAATGAACTCAGATTAGAAGCTTAAATATACCATATGGAGACTGGAACTTTGGCCACAGCCTATAAGATAGAAAGAGTACGAAGCACTGCATCACCTGCTGGCACCCATCCACACCACAGAGCAGACGCACGCCAGCGGAGGATGCAATACCATTCATTCTTTCCACTCATAGATGCGTGGCCAATTTTCAAGTCTCTATATAGTCTTTTATTTATAAATTTTTTACATTTTTAGGCTTCCTTTACCTGAAGTTGAAGATATTGATCGTGATCACATACCAGTTGATCCGAATGTGGTGGCACCTGCTGGGAATGCACAAGGCCGGAGAGTCAGGGACCATATAATAAATACATATTTTAATTAAAATTACATAAATAAAGTTTGCATCCCAGAGTTGTTTTTTTATAGTGGACGTCCCACGAAGGCTTTTGCCTAAGTACGGAGAGGAAAGATCAACCAGCTTACAGTTCAGGTATGGAAACATGTTGCCAAGAAATATTTCCCAACACTAACGAACTTCAGGATGGTACCACCCCGGACGATGAGATTTGTACCAACTGCCTTCTTTCATATATATCGGCTGCATTACTTTTAAGCCAGATATGTAAAAAAATTGTCTTCGACGTGCCTTTTTCGAGGCCTTTATCATTATAATGTGTCATTTATTTATTTCATCATAATTACAGTCATCCTGCAGTTTGTTAAAGTGTGGTGAAATGTTGCATGGCAACATGTTTCCATTTCTGAACTGAAAGCCGGTTGATCATTCGTCTCCTACTGTCCTTAAAAAAAGCTCCCATGGTACAGTGTACTTAGGCAAATGCCCTTGTGGGAGGTCAGATTGTAGAATTTGTACGATTCTGTTTCATTGAATAGTTATTAAAATATATCTGGCAGTACTTTCCACCTTTGTATGTAGCATAGAATAAAGAGTTTTGATTTATTTATTATTTATTTATAGTAAACCATAAACCAGCACATTTTCAAATACAAATGATTTGATATCACACAAACAATAGTTCAAACAGTCTAACAAAATGACATTCAATAAACAAAATAAAAAAACAGTTCACCTCTTTAAATAAAACAAAAACAAAAATAAACAGTTTACCCTTTTAAGTCATTAACAACTATATAACAAACGTAAATATGACTACGTACTTTAAAATCATTTATCTCTCTTCTCTGCAAGTACTGCTGTCAGTTTATCGATACTGTTAGCAATATTATTATTTGATTCTGCTAGAGCCTCTAGTGCAGGTGATATTTTGGACATACCTTCATTATTGCCTACCACTAAGTTTTCAAGAAGCTCATTTTCTACCTTGTGCCAGTCTGTATATTTTCTCTTTCTCTCTTGTAATGGTTTATTCTGTTGAGTTTTCACTTTGATACGAGGATTTTTACTTTTACTTTTACTGCTACTTTATATCACACATTAAAAACTATTAATACATTTTTACTGTTACTATAAACATCTCTTTTATTCAACTATTTTTATAATATCACTAGATTTCTAGATAATATTTATCTAACCTATTTTAGGACATACTACCAACATTACTTTATGTGTACATCTGCCAGTAATCTTATTAACCTGCAATAAGGTTAATTTCATTTCTGGCAGATGTCACCAAACTTCCATTTTGGCAATTACTAATTTTATTTCTCAACACCTTCTCTTAATTGCCAAAATGTTTTTTAAATATTTACAATATAAAACTTTAAACTATTTTACAATAATTTGTTACAAAATGTTTTAACTAAAATTTTTTTAAATTTTACTCTACCTAATATATTATCCTTTTTTTTTTTTTGGAAATGTCTTTTCATCTTCAATTTCTTTTAACCACTTATATTTTTCTTCTCTATTTACTGTTTCTTGAAATGTTATCATTACATATTCATTGTACTTGACTGGCTTTTTTATATCTCTCTTCGGTCTATTCTCTTCTTCAATTTGTTCTGTTTCTTCTAGTTGCAAATCTGTTTCTTTTTCTTGTATTTCTATTTCTTCAGTACACTCTTGAATTTTTACTTGTTCTTTAATACTGTCCTCTTTGATTTTAATTTTATTTAATGTCTTAAAGACTACATCTCTATATGTTACAATTTTCTCATGTTCTTCATCCCATAATCTATAACCATTTAATCCATAACCCATAAAGATATATTTTTTACTTCTTTCATCCAGTTTTTTAAGGTGACCCATAACTTTAGCATAAGCTTCACACCCAAATATCTGTAAACGAGATAAATCAGGCCTTCTCTTAAACCATTTCTCTGCAGTACCATTTACAGACAAAACATTTTTACTTACATCAGGTACAAACAACACTTCATTTAAAACACAATTTTTGCCTTCAATTTGTACTATTCCTTGTGCTTTCTTACTTTCACTAGTTTTTACCACTTTAATGTTCATTTCTTGTTCTTGTATCTCATTTAATAAGTTTTTATTATCGACCATATGAGAAGATTCTCCAGAGTCCACTACCAAATTTATATCACTCATACTGTCAACTTTTCTTGTCAACAATGACACCTGTCCTTTGTTTGATTTATTTCCTGTCAAAAATGACAACTGTCCTTTATTTGATTTATTTCTGAAAAAACAGTCTTCTTCTTTGTGATTTAATTTTGTACAAATACCACATGGTTTAAGCTGAGTTTTAAAACATGTTCTAGCAAAATGTCCAGGTACACCACATTTAAAACATTTTCTTTCTTCAGTTTTACTTGTTAAATTCTTACGTTTCTTATCAATTTTACAGTACCTTGAAATGTGTCCATTTTTCTTACATTTGAAACAAAACCTTTCTGTTTTGTCATTATTAAAAGACCTTTCTTCATGTAGTTTTATTGTGTATAAACCATCTTCTTGTTTCTTTCCTTCTAATATCCGCTTTCCATCTTTTAACACTGTTACTTCATTTTCTTTGAATGTCATTTCACCACCTTTCTCTGTCACAGCATGAACAGATAAAAGATTTTTACTCAATTCTGGAACATACAATACATCTTCTAAAATACACTCTTCACCGTGTACAGTACCAATTGCTTCAGCTTGCATTCTTTGGTTTTTCTTTGATATTCCAATTTCTGTTTTTACTTCTTGTTTTACATTTAATATTGTTTTAGTGTTGACCATGTGTGAAGTAGCACCTGAATCTATAATAAAATGCGTCATTTCCTTTTTTTCTTCTTCTTTTTTGGTTCATCGTTTGCAACAAATGCTATTTTACTTTTATTTTCCTCTGGTTTATTCTTTTTTCTAAAAAAACAGTCTTCCTCGGCATGGTTTGTCTTTTTGCAAATTGAGCAAGATTTATATTTTGTAAAATACTGAGATCCTTGATTGAATTTTCCTCCTTTCTTACATAACTTTGCTATGTGTCCCAGATTACCACACTTGAAGCATTTTATTTTACTTCCAAAATTTTGCCTTTCTCTTGAATTAAAAGCAACTGTTCCTTCGCTTTCAATGACATTTTTGTTTCTGGTTTCCTCTGATAACAATCTTGCAATTAGATTTGTAAGGGTTCTTTCACCTGGCTGAGTAGATTCCCATGCTGTTGCAAAGAACCTATATTGATCAGGCAATGTAGTCAATACTTTCGATATCATCATAGCTTCATCTATTTTATGCCCCAAAGACTCCAGACGATATGCAATGTTTTCTAATTTTCCTATATGCGTGGACATCTCAGTTCCCTTCTTGTATGTATAATTAAAAAATTCTTGCATTAGATTACATTTCTGTTCTTCATTATTTTGTTGAAAAATAGTACATAGTTTATCAAACATTGATTTTGAATTTTTGCAATTTAACACATGAACCATTAGTTTCTTGTCTAATGTTGTTACGATGACCTTTTGTGCTTTGGCATCTTGTCTTATCCATTCAGCCTTCTCTTCATCTCTTGTCCTTGTCTCAAACAATTTTTCTCCATTGACTATTTCCCATAAACCTTGAGCTTTAAATAGCACAGTAACTTGAAACTGCCATATTTGGAAAGTCTCTGTATTTCTTAATTTTTCAATAATTGAAATGTCTTCTGAAGTCGTTGCCATTTTGTTTGATTTGTTTCCCAAAATCTTCAACTTCTCTTCACTTTAACAATTATTTTCGAATTTTAATTTTTACACCAGGAGCTTCCTGGGCCAAAATCTTCAACTTCTCTTCACTTTTACTATTATTTTTGTGATTTTTAATTTTTACTCCACGAGCTTCCTGGGCCAAAATCTTCAACTTCTCTTCACTTTTACTATTATTTTTGTGATTTTTAATTTTTACTCCACGAGCTTCCTGGGCCCATAACCTGTTGAGTTTTTACTTTGATACGAGGATTTTTACTTTTACTTTTACTGCTACTTTATATCACACATTAAAAACTATTAATACAGTTTTACTGTTACTATAAACATCTCTTTTATTCAACTATTTTTATAATATCACTAGATTTCTAGATAATGTTTATCTAACCTATTTTAGGACATACTACCAACATTACTTTATGTGTACATCTGCCAGTAATCTTATTAACCTACAATAAGGTTAATTTCATTTCTGGCAGATGTCACCAAACTTCCATTTTGGCAATTACTAATTTTATTTCTCAACATATTCTCTTTCTCTTTTGCTGCAGATGAAACTTTTTTATTTTCTGTACTTCCTCTCTCATTATTTTTGTTACATTCATTTTCTATCTCTATAAAATTGTTTGATTCATTTCTATTGAAGCTAAACAAATTAGTTAACTCTTCAACATCATCGATACTATTTGCAAAGCTGTTATTCTCACTATCACATATTATTACTTCTATATGTTCTTCTTTCGAACTGTCATCTATATTTGGTACGTTACTCAGGTCATCGGTATTAGCTGAGTCGTAAGCCACACTACCCTCACTAAATCCCAGACCTTCACTACTTGTAGTGCCAATTACAGCAAGGATCTTTTTCTCTTTTTCGCTTAGTTCTGAGAGTACACAAATATTCCCTGTTTTTTTCTGTTCACTTTTAATTTCACTGTTTTTCTTTCTTGTCAGTAATTTTTGGTTCTTCCAAACCTGCAAAACAGAATGTAAATTATTTCACTGGTAAGAAAAGTTTAATCAGAAAAGTTACCTTTTTCAACTGCTCTGTGGTTTTTCTGGGTCCTAGTTCATTTAGCTCTTCGGTAAGTTTTTCCCACATACTATTTTGTTTCTTCTTTCCTTGAATACTAAGAAATTTTCCGCTGGCAAATTCTTTGTTTTGCAACATGTAGTCGACTAAGAAATCAATCTGTTTCTCAGTGCTCCTATGTTTTTTATTATCCATGTTGGAAAAAATCAACCATAAAAAAAATACAACGATATAGTGAGGTTACCTTCTCAACTTCTCGACTTTTTTAACTAATTTTCAAGGTTGCCAAACTTATCTGGCCATAACTTTCTAGCCCTTTTACCCAGACTACTTTAATTATAGTCGGACATATTTTTTCAATAGCGGCATAGGACTACACTATTATTTGGGGTCTACAGTAATAGTCGGCTACAGTAATAGCCCCCTTTATAGCTTTTTAGCAGAATAACCCTGCTGATCTGTTTCCAGTGGTTTTATCATTGTCACTTTCTTCGGACTCTAAAAATAATTCCTCAGCACATTTCTCTAGCTCAAAAGGTTTCAATGGCCTATTATCATCATACCGTTTTTTACTCATAGCTAAAATAAACACACGCACCTTAGTAAACTGCATTTCGCAACAACATACGTATAAATAAAAAAAAAATCAGGCAGTTTTGATTGAAGCCAAAATACTGTAGGTGCATATACGTACCACCTGTAGAGACTACTGGTACATATATGAACCACATAATAACCTAGCTACAAATCACTGCCCAAACCTGAATATGAACGTAAAACTACACTTACCTAAATAATAAAACTAACTGTCCAAGTATTTTTATACATTTTGTAGAAGAAATTTACTGAAAAACACTAAAAACACCTTTAGAAATGCGTAACCTTGCTACCGGCAGCAAACAGAACAAAAAGTTAGGTTAACTGATAGGTGGCGGCACTGAAAAATCAACAAGAAACTAGCCGGTACAAATATGAACCGTTTTGTATGCTTATTTTCGTTGTCAGTCCTGGTGTAACTTCTAGTGGTACATATATGTACCTGGAGTCCCGAAAGGGTTAAAGGGGCTAAAAATAATGGAACATATGTAACATGTTATACATGTATACTTATTATTATGGTGATAACAATCACAAATTTTTTAAAAAAACAGCTACGAAGCAAATTACAGGTTTCTACGTCCCCACACGGGTTTGTGTGTCAGAACGTTGACGGACGGACGGACGGGCGAGCAAACACACGAGTGATCATAACGATATAGATATCCACAGGACCAAGTTAAAATATCTAAAAGTAATATAATAAATTTGCATTACTTTAAAAACCCGAACAAACTTAAAGGGATTAAAAATATTAGAATATAAAAATATCTGTACTAGCAGGTTTTATTATTACCAAATTAGCTCACTATCCCTTCTCTCGATAAATACAACAGCTTCGCTGATCTGCATTTACAAGCACATAGAAATCCTTAAAATTATAAAATATATAACTATTCACTCCATCATTGTTTTGCTGCATCTGTAGAATTTCTGAGAACTTAAAGTAATGATAATATTACAATGAACGAAATTGTTTTTTTAATTTTTTCACATCTATTAGGAGGAGAAGTGTTTTTCTAAGTGAATAACATCCCCTTTTTTAATTTTGATGTAAAGTTGTCTATATAAAAATGGGCATTTATGTTTTTTAAAGAGAACAATTTTCTTGAACCGTTTTTGACATCCGGCACAACGAAGATGTTGCCTATAATGTGATGTATATCCCGCGGGGGTAAATACCCTATAATACCAACTGCACACTATAACACGCTGTGTTTTTAAAATTCGAAATAAATTCATTACTACTACACAAGCAAAAAGAAGTTTAGCACACCAGTTTATAGAAAAATATGCGTAAATAGAAAAAGGGGTGCGCATGATTTTTATTTTAACTAGAGGCAACAAATAACATTTTTACTATTAACTGAATTTTACTATTATTACTATTAACTGAACAAATGTAACATCATAGAAACAAAAGGATAGGGAAATTAGTATTAACATAAAGAAGACACATTTATCAACTCCGTCCAAAAATTTAACATTTTTTTCAGTCCGAGTGATTATTAATATTATCATCAAGTAAAAGTAGAAGTTCAGATTGTCCTTTTAAAGTATTATCTGTGGTATAAGTTTGCATAGTGCCTAGTTTGTCTATCTTTTGAGGTATATTATAGTTTTTGCAACACAGACCCCTTAATTTTAATCCAAATTTTATAAAAAGTATACCATTTAAAGTAGTTAGAGATATTTTGTTTCTAATTCTGTTTCTTCTTTAATTCCACCCACTGATCAATGATTATTTTCATTGCTGGCTCTATGGATATCCAACGAGTATCTGCTAATTGAGGAATTTTTAATGGCTTTTGAGTCTCACTATCGTTGATCAACAACCAATAATCAATCTGCAAATATGCCTTTTGCCAAAGATGAATGAGAAAACCAATTGTATGTTTCTCTTATCATAAATTCTATGTCTCAGGGCACAGTTTCTCTTGTAGTAGCAGACAAAGCTAGTTGTAATGAATGGCAAACACATCGGACGAGTCCTAGATGCTCTAGGCCATACTGATTTTTTAATTTTTCATACACACCATTGTTTGAGCCCACCGTAACTGAGGCATAACTGTATAGTGTTACAGTAAAAAATGACGTTTTCTAGTAGTATAGTTATCAACTATAAAGAAGCGGAAGTGTTATAAAAGTCACGTCACATGTAAACATTCCTTCTGATTTTTTAGTCATCAAAGTTATGACAACCCAGGTATTTTTGTTGGGCAAACGGATGCATTTGGAAGCTTTTTTACCTCTTAATAAATTTTCGTTGGATGAGCGATTTTGCTAAAAAAAAAATATTTTCAATTACCTGCATATTACACCAATTAACTGTTATAAAAAAAACAATGAGAAAATGTTGGAAGTACATGTATTGTAAAAAAAAAAATAAAAAACTAAGTAAAAAGAAAATATTAATTAAGCAAATGTGCAAAATGGTCGCCATTTTGCTGAATACACTTATTAAAACATTTTAAAAAATGAAATTGGACTCTGTCTAATGTCTCTGGATTATTAAATTGGTTGCCAACATTTAAAATTCACGCTAATAAATCATTGCGGGTGTTTAACGGAATCTTGTATATTTCTTTTTTAAGAGCGCCCCACAAAAAGAAGTCACACATATTTAAATCTGGAAAACGTGGTGGTCATCTTACTGGTGCATCATTGCCTCTTCCAAGCCATCGGTTGGGATATTGGTCCTGTAAATATTGTTGAACAGCAACGGAAAAATGGGGTGGGGCACCATCATACATATACCATAGTTCTCGCCGAAGTAAAAGAGGCAGATTTTGCAGAAGAATTGGTAATGTGTTTTGCATAAAAATTTAGATAAATATTTCCATTTCACCTATCGGGAATTACAATAGGACCAACAAGGTAGCGATCAATAATGCCTGAGTAGTGTGCGAATGGGAAGAGTAATGCCCCCACTCCTTGGCCTTGACCTTGTAACGACCTTGAAAAGTTTGTTGTATTAGTGGCTGACATTGAGCGTTCAATGTGACCTTGAGTGAATTTTGGCCCTTGACATTGGTATGACCTTGAGCATGACTTTGAAAGTATCTAGTTATGTTGACCTTGGGTAATATTTTTGACCTTGACATTGATCTGGTGATGTAATGGTTTTGAATGGTGCTTATATGACATTGAAAGTTTGTATGACTTTGAGATGTTGACCTTGAAGTTTGGCCTTGCTTATAGGCGCTTCCCCCTACTAGTTTACTGTGACTTGACCTTGAAAAGGTGTAATATAAATGCCATTCACAGCCGAAACAATATTAGAATTAAACGAGTATCAGTTACATCAACATAGAAATTTTGTGTTCGTGTGGTGCTCTGAAAGTGTATTTCTAAGGTATGTTAAAAATTTATATTACATTTTTTAAAGATGGCTATTTCAAAAGAGGTTTTAGATAAAATTAATAATTTGCTTGGTAAAGAAGATGTATTTTTGGAACGTAAAAGAATTACTCAGTTAACTGTGGAAAAAATTATATAATTCAAGCGATGGTTTCAATGGTTACACGTTTTGGAAAAACTATTCTCGTAACTTTGTGTGATAATACTCAAGATGTTAAATTTCAAGTATTTTTGCCCAAATGTGTTGCTGAGACCATATCAGATGATATTGTGGATATTATGAGTAATTCTGGTGGTCAATACACTCTAATTTATTTGGGACAAGGCACTAATGTTTATGCTGGTAATAATACTAGAACATTAAGGTCGATTCTCACTTGCGCTTCACTCAGCTCGGCGACGCGACGCGACGCAGCGATGCAAAGTGTAGTAACGCTGGTCGGGTATTCTCATATATACGACAACGAGCGACAGCGACGCGACACTACTCGCTGTATATTTTCTTTTCTTTGCTGATTACTGTAAGCTGTAGGTTTTGTTCTTAAGATCATAAAATTCTACATATTCTGCCACAAGGATAATCAATTTCTCTGCCTTTTCATCGTCCATAGCAAAACATTTTTAATAAATATCATGTAATGTAAACTGTCAGAATCAGGAGAAACGTCACGGAACAATTCCACCGTTGCCGCGCGACGAAGCGACGCGACGCGTCGGACAAGTGAGAACGTATTCATTTAAAACTATGAAATATTTATCCAGCGACAATTTGTAGCGTAGCGTCGCGTGGCGTCACCGAGCTGAGTGTAGCGCAAGTGAGAATCAACCTTTAGTAAATTTCGGTTTTTTGGAATAACATTTTTATCTGTAAAGGTACTTTTTAATAAACATACAACGTAATAAGTAAATAGCAGATGTTTAAAAAATGTAATACTCTTTTCAAACAAATAATCACCTCAGATCACCTACACGTTCCTTTATTTCATTAATAGATGGCTGATTATTCATTTGCCAGTGAAAATAGAAATTTATATCTGAACTGGTTGTCACGTGCATTAAAGAGAATGGCACAAGATATATTGCATTATTCAGCGCATGCTGCATCAGATCCCGACTTAGCAGAAAGTCAGTATAGAAGATATATGAAGGATTTTGTCAATTTCACGGCAGGAACACATCTGTGTGAAAAATATTTGTATGGTTCCATTAGTCTAGAAAATTTTTGTGCTGAAATGGTTGGTGAAGACCTGAAAGCATTCCTTGTTGAGGTGCCAAATTTACCAAAGGAGTTAATAACGAAATATCAATTGATTCCTGAAGCCGACCCAGACGATGTTAATGCTGGTGATGCTATGATGAATACACAAAAATAGGAAGACCACAACATTTTATAACATTGTACAAAGCAAATTAATATGTATTTCCCAATAAATATTTTTTTAAATTTTTGTGTTCGTATTATTTTCTATGGTATAAGATATAAAAATAAAAACACATTACGGTTTAAGTAAAAAAGATATTTTCTGAGCGTATATAAAACTTGGGACTAAATTAAAAATGGTATAATTTACATTTTCTCATACATGTAGTCCAAAATCATTATTCTTCATCGTCGTTAGCATAATATATTTCCTCCAAATCTTCTTCGTTAGCGTAATCAAGTGTTGTAAAAAAAGTCGGTTTTTGAATAAATTGTTTAATGTGTTCTTGCTTTTTTAACTTTTTTTATAGTTGAGCCAGATGGTGCACCTAATGCACTTAACGATTCAAATAAAGGCTGATAGTACAATATTTTCTGAAAAACTTCCATTTTTCTTTAATTTCCCTATCGTTTTTGTATATTAATGGTAACAGATCTTTATTAAATATGGAAGCAATTGTCACAGCAAACCTATGAATTTCTTTTTTAACAAATTTTTGCGTAGCGGCATCATCATTATTTGTTGGTTCTTTCAAGTTAGTTAAAGATTTTCCTTCAAGGTCATAATTTCCATCGGGTGTAAGTTTAAAGCCTATTCCTGGTGGCCCACGTATTAACCATTTATTTTGAAACATTTTTTGGCGTCCAAATTTATCAATAGTGTTAACGCGACTCATTTTTAAATTGAACTAAGCTGCTTTTGCATACACCACCTGTTTTATACAAAATTTTAAGCAATGCTGTGAAACTTGTTAGACAAGAAGATTTTACACATTATTTTGCGACATTCACTTGTTAATTTCACATGATTTCTTTTTTCGACAAATTTGACCCTGTAGTTCCTTCTTTCCTTGTCGTCTTTCTCCGCGTTTGTGAAAACTTGTTCCCTTTCCCTAAACTAATACACAGTGTGGTATGACCTTGAGCATGACTTTGAAAGTATCGAGTTATGTTGACCTTGGGTGATATTTTTGACCTTGACATTTATCTGGTGATGTAGTGGTTTTGAATGGTGTTTGCTTGGTTGACATTGAGCGTTCAAGGTGACCTTGAGTGAGCTTTTGCCCTTGGTCGACCCTGAAGGTTAACCTTGGCCTTGTCTTTGATTATTCTTACTTGACCTTGCATGTGTCGGGGGTATGTGTGTGGCTTCGACTTGCCAGTCTTTTATATATAAAGCAGGAGAGTTGGTTTTGTTCCGTAGTTTGCGACTAAACTGAGTGGCTACGTGTTAAGCAATATTAAAAAATGTCTTTTGTGTGTGATAAGTGTGGAAGTTCATTCACCCGCAGTTACAATTTGATACGACATAAAAAAGAATCTTGTGTTGCAAGATTTGATAATATGGTTGGTGGAAAGCGGTGTAAAATTGATGGTGCTGCATCAACATCTGCTACACATACTTGTGTGACATGTAATGTAACTGTGCCACTAAGTCAGATGCTAGCTCATCAGAGAACACTTGAACACAGAAGTAAATCTTGTGTACCAGTATCTCACGGTGTTGAGCTTATTCACAGTGCGTTTAAAAACAGAATTATATCATACCGTGTAAGCAGCGATAACACCCATGTGGACTATACAATATTTTTTAATGAAATTAAGTCAGTGGTGGTTAATTTGATCAGTTAAATATTGAGAGCACAAAAACCATTTAAAATAAACATGGTTGTATATTCTGGCAGCGCAGGATACATTTAGTGAAAAGTGTTTTAATACTGCCAATGAAATAGTGACTCTGGGAAATGATTTGAGCGATATTTACGAATCTTTTGTGGAGGCCATGAAAGTTCAAGCAACCGAATTCCAGGAAAAAGATTCAGGTATGTAAAAGTAAAAATTGGTATAACCAAATTTGACGTTTATTTTTAAAAATACTAAACAAACTTATTGATCTTTTTCAGGATGGTCTTTGGAAAAAATTCTGTATCTGGAGGTCAACATCAACAAGTACTCGTCTCTAGGTGGATCATCATACATTAAGTTGCCGAAATTCATCGAAGCTAAACGAGCGGTCGTCAACGTGATAAACCAGGATGAGTGTTGTTTTGCCTGGGCTATAACATCAGCATTATTTCCAGTAGTCAACATGTCTTCACAGCTTACATCTTACCCGCATTTTTCAAGAGTATTAGACTTAACAGGTATAGATTTTCCAGTAAAATTGTGTGATATTACAAAATTTGAATAGTATTTCGGTTAATGTATCCAGTTTGGAGACTTGCTTCGAAGACAGTAAATTAAAATACGAGGTTGTTGGCCCTTTGAGATATGCACCGAAAAAGTGTAAATTTGCTGCTTTTAACGGAAGATTGTAATATTAAAGAAAATGATAATGAACATGTTTGTGATGCAAGCTGTTCAAAAAATCATTATTGTTGGATAAAGAATTTGTCTCGTCTAGTTTCTAGTCAGATTTCAAAACATCACGATAAATTATACTTTTGTGATGGTTGCTTAACTTATTTTAGATCACCATCAGCTTTAATATTACATCAAAAACATGACTGTAAACACATCTTTACATTAACGCCCTCGACTGACTTAAAAGTAGATAAATTTGGAAAAGGTGTACCGGAAAATATTTTAAAATTCGATAGCATTGAAAAGCAGATGCGGGTTCCATTTGTTGTTTATGCAGATTTTGAATCTGTTTTAAAACCCATTAAAACAGTCGAACCAAACCCACAAAATTCTTACACCGTCAAGAGCTTAAAACATGAGCCATACTCTTTTTCCTATTTAATTAAGTGCTCTTTCGATGATTCTATTTCCAAGTTTGAGCTATATCGGGGAAATGATGCGGCTAAAGTTTTTGTGGATCGCATTGAAACCGATTTAAGGTTTTTTTATAACACATATTTGAGAGATATTACACCAATGCATCCTCTAACACCTGATGAACAAAGAGAATTTCAAAATGCCAAAGTTTGTGGAATTTGTGAAGGTCCCTTCGATGAGGCAGATATTAAAGTAAAAGACCACTGCCACATAACGGGAAGGAAAAGACAAGTAAATTATAAATTACCCAATTTTGTCCCCATCATATTCCATAATTTAAGCGGCTACGATAGCCACATGTTCATTAAAGAATTATGCAGATATGGGGATAAAATTGATGTAATAGCTCAAAGTAAAGAGAAATATATATCATTTACAAAGAGCATTTACATGCACGACTACACTGATAAAAAACAGGGCAAATAAAGAAAAAAAAATTAAAGTTGCGAATTATTGATAGCTTTAAATTTTTATCAACCTCATTGGAAAATTTGGGTAATGGCTTAAGTATTAACGAATTCAAAGACACACGAAAACACTTTGTCGATGATGATAAATTTAATTTAATGCGTAGAAAAGGTGTTTTCCATACAATTTTGTTGATTCCATCGATAAGATGAATGACCCAAATTTACCAACAAAAAATCAATTTTATGATCACTTACGTGAAGAACACATTAGTGGTGAGTATTATGAGAGAGCTAAAGAAGTTTGGCACCTGTTTGGGTGTAAGAATTTGGGGGAGTATTCTGACTTGTATTTAAAGTCGAACGTTTTATTATTAAGCGATGTTTTTGAGCAGTTTCGCGACACGTGTTTAAACGTTTACAAACTGGATCCTGCGCAGTATTACACTATTCCAAGTTTATCATTTGACTGTATGTTACGTAAGACTAGGGTAGAATTAGAACTTTTAACAGACCTTGATATAATTCATGTTTTTAAAAAAGGTATTCGGGGTGGTATAAGTCAGTGTACCGAAAGAAAACATATTGCCAATAATTCCTATTTACCAGACTATGACCCTACAAAACCTTCTTCATTTATAACGTATCTCGATGCAACAAATCTGTATGGTCATAGTATGTCCCAAGCATTACCGTTTGGTGGTTTTAAGTGGTTGTTAGAGCGCGAAATTCTCGATTTAAATATTATGGATATCGGTGATGAGAGTCCGCAAGGATACGTTTTGGAAGTGGACGTGCATTATCCAGTAGAATTACATGATGCTCATTCCGATCTTCCTTTTTTAGTAGAAAATATCAAACCACCTACAGAAAAAGCAAAATTATCGAAATTTATTCCGAACTTAAATGATAAAAAAAGATATATTGTTCACTACAGAACGTTAAAACAAGCCATAAACCAGGGACTAATGGTAATGCGGACGCATAGAATTTTAAAATTCGACCAGTCAAAGTGACTAAAAAATACATTGATTTTAATACTGAATTACGAAATTTATCAACTACAAAATTTGGTAAAGATCTCTTTAAATTAATCATAATCGCAATTTTTGGAAAAACGATGGAAAATGTGGAAAACCGTAAAAACATAAAATTAATAACGCATTGGGAAAATGCTAGAGGGAAAGTCGGGGCACGAGCATTAATTGCACGCCCCAATTTTAATAGTAGATCTATTTTCTCCAAAGATTTTGTTGCCATTCATATGGACAAATTAAAAATTATTTACAACAAGCCAATATATATTGGGTTTTCCATATTAGACTTTCTTTCAAAAACTGTGATTTATGATTTTTTCTATAATTTCATTAAGGAAAAGTTTGGTACTAATGCTTCTTTACTTTACACTGACACCGATTCGCTTATATTAAAAGTTTTTACAGATGATTTTTATCGCATAATATATGATACGTCCAATTACCCCGGACAAAATGACTTTAATATAACTAAAAGCAAATCGGTTTTGGGTAGGATGAAAGATGAATTTCCATGTGATCCGATAATAGGTTTTTATGGTACCGGGGCCAAAGCTTATTATCTAAAGTCTTTAAATAGCGAATTAAAAAAAGTAAAAGGTATAAAAAAATCAGTTATCGAAAAGGAACTTCATCTAGATGATTATCGAAAAATAGTAGAACACGGTGGATTAATATTTAGAAAAATGAAAACTTTTCGAAGTGACTTGCACGATGTTTATACAGAAATAATAAATAAAGTTGCCCTAACCCACCACGATGATAAACGTTATGTAATTCCCTCGTCTACAAAAACTCTACCTTGGGGGCATACAGACATAGACTTTTATAGGTCGGATCCTGAGCAGAATTTAGAAAATTTACTACAAGTTATTCAGTCGTTTTTGTAATTATATGAAATTGAACTGGAAAGTCTATATAGGGTTAAAAATTACTCCATAAGTACAGCTTTTATAATTGTTGCTTGAACTGCAAATAAAAAATTATTTTGTAAAGAAGTATAAGGCTGTGATTATAAACGAATTTTTAGTAGCACGTATTGCATAAACAAAAAAAACATTCTTTAAATATGGTACACTGTATATATTCTAAATCTTAACATGTATGTATTCTTTTATACGATCAACCTATCCCCACAAAATTATATCATATTAAAAGTTAGGGTCGTGTTTTAATTTTAACAAACTCGACCGTTAGCCCTACGAAATCATAACCTTGAACGATTGTGAAGGGTCGACCGTTTGCACTACGAAGCCATAACCTTGAACGAGCGTGAAGGATGAGAATCGGTGGTCGACCGTTTGCCCTACGAAGTCATAACCTTGAACGAGTGTGAAGGACAGTAAGAATCGGTGGGAGCAGAATGTCTAGGGGGGGGGGGGGGAATAGACAAGCATAAAAGCGGGTTGCTTGCGAGAAGTTCTTCAGTGTAAAATACACATCTTCACCTTACGCGCTTAAAAGTTAACAGTAAAAGTGAAGAAATTAGAAGAATGGCCAACCAACTAAACCAACTGATTGGAAACGCAACCCAGGAATTTATCGGTGAACAAGATGTGTTGGAGCTCCTAACGCCGGCTGCTTTCCAGGAATATTGGCAGACGAATGGAGTGGAGCAACAGCAAGAAGTGGACTTTCTGGACGATGGGATGGACCAACTATTAGAGCAGGTCGTGGACTACCAGATGGCGGCAGAGGTGGTGGAGGTAGCGGAGGAAGCACCTAAAATCGCCGTCATAAGCGACATAGTGGTGAAACCTGCAGCACCCACCACAACATCGGCGCTGGAAAGGCTCTTGACAGCGTCAACAAACAAGGACGCTTTTTATAAGAAAAGGAACCAGACGCGACAAGAGCCTCAACCATCGACAAGTTGGGCCAAACCCGTTTCAGTTGTGGCTTCCCCGTCGCCCGTGGCCAACCACAAAAAAAGAAAGTCTACTAGGAAGAACGTTACAGTGACCACTGTAACAGCAGCGGCTCCGAACATTCAAGCAGACCTCGAGGAGGAGCAGTTCCCTGATAGAATAAAAAATCTATCGGGGGAATATCGTGTGATGTTGTCTGGGTTGTATGGTGCGTGTGGTGAGTTAAGAAAGCGCGTAATGGAACACGATGCGGTAGTTGATGAGTGTGAGCGTCGCGTTAACGAACTGCAGAGACGGCTGCAAGAGGCGCAAGATGAACTGAAAAACTTAAAAAGTGCAGCCGCCCAAAGTAAAAAAATATATAAAATTCCAAACATCGAACAAAGTTCGATATTATGGAATGTATATCAGTTTTGATTTCTCTCTGGCGCCTCATCCCCGGACGCGTTTCGCCGTATCACGGCTCATCAGCGAGGCTAGAGACGACGGAGAGAAATCAAGCTCGAAGGTACTAATAGCTGTACCAGCATAAATATATGATGTGTGTGTATTACTTGGCCTAGATTTGCCGAGATGGCGCTACCCGTAGCGTTTTGCCAAAGTAAAAAAGACTTGGGAGATACTAAATGAATATTGTATATAATATTTATTTGTACATACAGTATTCATTTAGTAGCATTTAGTGTAGTAAAATAAGTTTATTTGTAATTTTGTATATAATTTAATTGTAATTAGACTGTACTCAGTATATTTAAGTAAAAAAAAAATGTGTGTAATTTTTTTTCTTTGTACATACAGTATTCATTTAGTGCAGTAAAATAAGTTTATTTGTAATTTTGTATATAATTTAATTGTAATTAGACTGTACTCAGTAGATTTAAGTAAAAAAAAAATGTGTGTATTTTTTTTGAATAAACGATTATTTCAAAATATTCTGTTTTTTTTTATAAATAATAAGATCCTTTTCTACCGAACAACAGTGAACGGCAATCAATGCTAAAAATCATCGAGCTCAAAATTTAGGCATAAAACACAGTTAGTTTAAAATTAGGAAAATAGTTGAGTTAATACGTCTTTTAAAAATCGTAAGGACTAGTGGTTACTTCCACAGTATTAATTAAATTATTGTATTATTTTTGAAGTCGTTTCCGCACCAGCTTAGTTATGTTTTTATCCACAAACATAACAGGAGCTAAACTTCACCGGCGCGTTATAATTGTATACGTGCTCTCCCCGGTAGGCCTATATGCACGGTCCTTAAAAACACTATTATGGTTGGTTGCGTTGGTTGCGTTCTTGTTGCCTCCTCTCCAGCACGCTTCGTGGTGCTGGACGGTACCTTGGCTGCGGTACCGTAGGAGACTCTATTGCCGGCAGGTGCTCTTCGTCTTCATCAGATGATATTACTAAAGCAATATCATCTGATGGATTCGCGACACCAACCTATATGTTCGCCGGCGTAAGAGTTACACAACCTGTACACTTTTTGTTTTTAAATGCGTATTGTTGGCAGTCTGGGCATTCTTCGTACCCATTAACCGAAAACGGTTTCACGACGGCTCTTGACTGTTCCATTGCTGACGAATAAATGATGCTCCTCTCGAAGCGAGCGAGACGCGTTAAAGTCAACTATAATGGAAACGACGGGACATTATTTCTTTACAAAATATTCTATTTTTTTCATTTAATGTATCCAACCACCCTCTAATTCCTTTAGCACCCATCTAAATGTTATTATATCTCAACAGATGGCAACTTTTTCTGTAATACTTTTACAATGACAATGTGATATTTTCATAGAATATAATAGAAATAGAGTTGCGTAGGGTGATAATATAATGACACTATTCAGTAACGCAGTCGTTTCTAACAATTGGTCGTTTACCCGACATTCAAATGTATCTGACACATAAAAGCATGATATATTAGCTCTTAAATAACTTTTAGTAAACGTGCCAAAGAGAAAGATACTATTTATGTATCCCGAACACAAAATAAATAGGTAATCATATTTTATACAGGGTGTTGAATTTTGATGGGTGAAATTCTCTTATGGCCCAAACAATAGAGTGATTTGTCATGACATTAATCTTACTAGAAAACCGCCTGTGCCATCATCTGAAAGACGATCCGTAGATGATTCCTGTTATATTTCCAACTCTGAAATTTTTTCCTTTAATTTGTTATAAACATTTTTAAACAAAAAAAAAACGAAAAAATAAACCTGATTTTTTTAGTTTTTTGCTTATAAAATGGAAAGTAGTGCAGCAATATTAATAGTGTAAATGGACGATTTGTAGAGAATAAAAATACGAACAAAATGAGAGGTCGAACGCCCCGATAGTAATAAGTAGCAACGGAGAAAATCCGGAAAAACCGAAAAATTAATAGTTTTTTTTAAATTCATAAACCACCCATTTTTAAACGTAGAAGGCTCAAACGTTGGGAGAAAGTAGCAGTTTATAGCTACTTTATGTGTGCAAAACCCCGACGCTGTCCGACGATTAGTTTTGCCACAATCGTCATTTTTAATTTTTCAGCACACTATTTTGCAACAGGTGTGGATGCTCTATGGATCGTCCAATTTTAATTATTGAAACGGATTTGAAAAGTAAAAGTTTAATTGAACAATATGTATATTTTAGTTTTTCCATAAAATGCTACGAAACCGGTTGAAAATGCACGTAAAGATGCGTGAAAATGGCCGAGCGCGCGAATATTGGCTCCCCTTCGCTCCGCTGCCTCCGCTACGCAAAAAAAGTGATTTTTTTGTTTCTTGCTTATAAAATGGAAAGTAGTGAAGCAATATTAATAGTGCAAATGGACGATTTGTAGAGAATAAAAATACGAACAAAATGAGAGGTCGAACGTCCCGATAGGATAAGTAGCAACGGAGAAAATCCGGAAAAACCGAAAAATTAATAATTTTTTTTAACATAAAGTGTTGGGAAATGCCGTTTCCACACCAGGTTAGTTATGTTTTTATCCACAAACATAACAGGAGCTAAACTTCACCGGCGCGTTATAATTGTATACGTGCTTTCCCCGGTAGGCCTATATGCACGGTCCTTAAAAGGACTATTACTGTTGGTTGCGTTGGTTGCGTTCTTGTTGCCTCCTCTCCAGCACGCTTCGTGGTGCTGGACGGTACCTTGGCTGCGGTACCGTAGGAGACTCTATTGCCGGCAGGCGCTCTTCGTCTTCATCAGATGATATTACTAAAGCAATATCATCTGATGGATTCGCGACACCAACCTGTATGTTCGCCGGCGTAAGAGTTACACAACCAGTACACTTTTTGTTTTTAAATGCGTATTGTTGGCAGTCTGGGAATTCTTCGTACCCATTAACCGAAAACGGTTTCACGACGGCTCTTGACTGTTCCATTGCTGTCGAATAAATGATGCTCCTCTCGAAGCGAGCGAGACGCGTTAAAGTCAACTATAATGGAAACGACGGGACATTATTTCTTTACAAAATATTCTATTTTTTTCATTTAATGTATCCAACCACCCTCTAATTCCTTTAGCACCCATCTAAATGTTATTATATCTCAACAGATGGCAACTTTTTCTGTAATACTTTTACAATGACGATGTGATATTTTCATAGAATATAACAGAAATAGAGTTGCGTAGGGTGATAATATAATGACACTATTCAGTAACGCAGCGGGAGACCAGTCGTTTCTAACAATTTGTCGTTTACCCGACATTCAAAGGTATCTGACATATAAAAGCATGATATATTAGCTCTTAAATATCTTTCAGTAATCGTGCCAAAGAGAAAGATGCTATTTATGTATCCCGAACACAAAATAAATAGGTAATCATATTTTATACAGGGTGTTGAATTTTGATGTGTGAAATTCTCTTATGGGCCAAACACTAGAGCGATTTGTCATGACATTAATCTTATTAGAAAACCGCCTGTGCCATCATCTGAAAGACGATCCGTAGATGATTCCTGTTATATTTCCAACTCTGAAATTTTTTCCTTTAATTTGTTATAAACTTTTTAAACAAAAAAAACAAAAAAATGTGATTTTTTTAGTTTTTTGCTTATAAAATGGAAAGTAGTGCAGCAATATTAATGGTGTAAATGGACGATTTGTAGAGAATAAAAATACGAACAAAATGAGAGGTCGAACGCCCCGATAGGATAAGTAGCAACGGAGAAAATCCGGAAAAACCGAAAAATTAATAGTTTTTTTTTTAAATTCATAAATCACCCATTTTTAAACGTAGAGGACTCAAACTTTGGGGAAAAGTAGCAGTTTATAGCTATTTCATGTGTGCAAAACCCCGACGCTGTCCGACGATTAGTTTTGCCACAATCGTCAATTTTAATTTTTCAGCACACTATTTTGCAACAGGTCTGGATGCTCTATGGATCGTCCGATTTTAATTATTGAAACGGATTTGAAAAGTAAAAGTTTAATTGAACAATATGTATATTTTAATTTTTCCATAAAATGCTACGAAACCAGCTGAATATGCACGTAAAGATGCGTGAAAATGGCCGAGCGCGCGAATATTGGCTCCCCTTCGCTCCGCTGCCTTCGCTACGCAAAAAACGGATTTTTTTAGATTCTTGCTTATAAAATGGAAAATAGTGAAGCAATATTAATAGTGTAAATGGACGATTTGTAGAGAATAAAAATACGAACAAAGTGAGAGCTCGAACGTCCCGATAGGATAAGTAGCAACGGAGAAAATCCGGAAGAACCGAAAAATAATAGTTTTTTTTTACATAAAGTGTTGGGAAATGCCGTTTCCACACCAGCTTAGTTATGTTTTTATCCACAAACATAACAGGAGCTAAACTTCACCGGCGCGTTATAATTGTATACGTGCTTTCCCCGGTAGGCCTATATGCACGGTCCTTAAAAGGACTATTATGGTAGGTTGCGTTGGTTGCGTTCTTGTTGCCTCCTCTCCAGCACGCTTCGTGGTGCTGGACGGTACCTTGGCTGCGGTACCGTAGGAGACTCTATTGCCGGCAGGCGCTCTTCGTCTTCATCAGATGATATTACTAAAGCAATATCATCTGATGGATTCGCGACACCAACCTGTATGTTCGCCGGCGTAAGAGTTACACAACCAGTACACTTTTTGTTTTTAAATGCGTATTGTTGGCAGTCTGGGCATTCTTCGTACCCATTAACCGAAAACGGTTTCACGACGGCTCTTGACTGTTCCATTGTTGTCGAATAAAGGATGCTCCTCTCGAAGCGAGCGAGACGCGTTAAAATCAACTATAATGGAAACGACGGGACATTATTTCTTTACAAAATATTCTATTTTTTTCATTTAATGTATCCAACCACCCTCTAATTCCTTTAGCACCCATCTAAATGTTATTATATCTCAACAGATGGCAACTTTTTCTGTAATACTTTTACAATGACGATGTGATATTTTCATAGAATATAACAGAAATAGAGTTGCGTAGGGTGATAATATAATGACACTATTCAGTAACGCAGCGGGAGACCTGTCGTTTCTAACAATTGGTCGTTTACCCGTCATTCAAAGGTATCTGACACATCAAAGCATGATATATTAGCTCTTAAATGTCTTTTAGTAATCGTGCCAAAGAGAAAGATGCTATTTATGTATCCCGAACACAAAATAAATAGGTAATCATATTTTATACAGGGTGTTGAATTTTGATGTGTGAAATTCTCTTATGGGCCAAACAATAGAGCGATTTGTCATGACATTAATCTTATTAGAAAACCGCCTGTGCCATCATCTGAAAGACGATCCGTAGATGATTCCTGTTATATTTCCAACTCTGAAATTTTTTCCTTTAATTTGTTATAAACATTTTTAAACAAAAAAATCGTGATTTTTTTAGTTTTTTGCTTATAAAATGGAAAGTAGTGCAGCAATATTAATGGTGTAAATGGACGATTTGTAGAGAATAAAAATACGAACTAAATGAGAGGTCGAACGCCCCGATAGGATCAGTAGCAACGGAGAAAATCCGGAAAAACCGAAAAATTAATAGTTTCTTTTAAATTCATAAATCACCCATTTTTAAACGTAGTGGGCTCAAACTTTGGGGAAAAGTAGCAGTTTATAGCTACTTCATGTGTGCAAAACCCCGACGCTGTCCGACGATTAGTTTTGCCACAATCGTCATTTTTAATTTTTCAGCACACTATTTTGCAACAGGTCTGGATGCTCTATGGATCGTCCGATTTTAATTATTGAAACGGATTTGAAAAGTAAAAGTTTAATTGAACAATATGTATATTTTAATTTTTCGATAAAATGCTACGAAACCGGTTGAACATGCACGTAAAGATGCGTGAAAATGGCCGAGCGCGCGAATATTGGCTCCCCTTCGCTCCGCTGCCTCCGCTACGCAAAAAAAGTGATTTTTTAGTTTCTTGCTTATAAAATGGAAAGTAGTGAAGCAATATTAATAGTGTAAATGGACGATTTGTAGAGAATAAAAATACGAACAAAATGAGAGCTCGAACGTCCCGATAGGATAAGTAGCAACGGAGAAAATCCGGAAGAACCGAAAAATAATAGTTTTTTTTTACATAAAGTGTTGGGAAATGCCGTTTCCACACCATCTTAGTTATGTTTTTATCCACAAACATAACAGGAGCTAAACTTCACCGGCGCGTTATAATTGTATACGTGCTTTCCCCGGTAGGCCTATATGCACGGTCCTTAAAAGGACTATTACGGTTGGTTGCGTTCTTGTTGCCTCCTCTCCAGCACGCTTCGTGGTGCTGGACGGTACCTTGGCTGCGGTACCGTAGGAGACTCTATTGCCGGCAGGCGCTCTTCGTCTTCATCAGATGATATTACTAAAGCAATATCATCTGATGGATTCGCGACACCAACCTGTATGTTCGCCGGCGTAAGAGTTACACAACCAGTACACTTTTTGTTTTTAAATGCGTATTGTTGGCAGTCTGGGCATTCTTCGTACCCATTAACCGAAAACGGTTTCACGACGGCTCTTGACTATTCCATTGCTGTCGAATAAATGATGCTCCTCTCGAAGCGAGCGAGACGCATTAAAGTCAACTATAATGGAAACGACGGGACATTATTTCTTTACAAAATATTCTATTTTTTTCATTTAATGTATCCAACCACCCTCTAATTCCTTTAGCACCCATCTAAATGTTATTATATCTCAAAAGATGGCAACTTTTTCTGTAATACTTTTACAATGACGATGTGATATTTTCATAGAATATAATAGAAATAGAGTTGCGTAGGGTGATAATATAATGACACTATTCAGTAACGCAGCGGGAGACCTGTCGTTTCTAACAATTGGTCGTTTACCCGACATTCAAAGGTATCTGACACATAAAAGCATGATATAATAGCTCTTAAATATCTTTTAGTAATCGTGCCAAAGAGAAAGATGCTATATATGTATCCCGAACACAAAATAAATAGGTAATCATATTTTATACAGGGTGTTGAATTTTGATGTGTGAAATTCTCTTATGGGCCAAACAATAGAGCGATTTGTCATGACATTAATCTTATTAGAAAACCGCCTGTGCCATCATCTGAAAGACGATCCGTAGATGATTCCTGTTATATTTCCAACTCTGAAATTTTTTCCTTTAATTTGTTATAAACATTTTTAAACAAAAAAATCGTGATTTTTTTAGTTTTTTGCTTATAAAATGGAAAGTAGTGCAGCAATATTAATGGTGTAAATGGACGATTTGTAGAGAATAAAAATACGAACTAAATGAGAGGTCGAACGCCCCGATAGGATCGGTAGCAACGGAGAAAATCCGGAAAAACCGAAAAATTAATAGTTTTTTTTAAATTCATAAATCACCCATTTTTAAACGTAGTGGGCTCAAACGTTGGGGAAAAGTAGCAGTTTATAGTTACTTCATGTGTGCAAAACCCTGACGCTGTCCGACGATTAGTTTTGCCACAATCGTCATTTTTAATTTTTCAGCACACTATTTTGCAACAGGTCTGGATGCTCTATGGATCGTCCGATTTTAATTATTGAAACGGATTTGAAAAGTAAAAGTTTAATTGAACAATATGTATATTTTAATTTTTCCATAAAATGCTACGAAACCGGTTGAACATGCACGTAAAGATGCGTGAAAATGGCCGAGCGCGCGAATATTGGCTCCCCTTCGCTCCGCTGCCTCCGCTACGCAAAAAAAGCGATTTTTTAGTTTCTTGCTTATAAAATGGAAAGTAGTGAAGCAATATTAATAGTGTAAATGGACGATTTGTAGAGAATAAAAATACGAACAAAATGAGAGCTCGAACGTCCCGATAGGATAAGTAGCAACGGAGAAAATCCGGAAGAACCGAAAAATAATAGTTTTTTTTTACATAAAGTGTTGGGAAATGCCGTTTCCACACCAGCTTAGTTATGTTTTTATCCACAAACATAACAGGAGCTAAACTTCACCGGCGCGTTATAATTGTATACGTGCTTTCCCCGGTAGGCCTATATGCACGGTCCTTAAAAGGACTATTACGGTTGGTTGCGTTGGTTGCGTTCTTGTTGCCTCCTCTCCAGCACGTTTCGTGGTGCTGGACGGTACCTTGGCTGCGGTACCGTAGGAGACTCTATTGCCGGCAGGCGCTCTTCGTCTTCATCAGATGATATTACTAAAGCAATATCATCTGATGGATTCGCGACACCAACCTGTATGTTCGCCGGCGTAAGAGTTACACAACCAGTACACTTTTTGTTTTTAAATGCGTATTGTTGGCAGTCTGGGCATTCTTCGTACCCATTAACCGAAAACGGTTTCACGACGGCTCTTGACTATTCCATTGCTGTCGAATAAATGATGCTCCTCTCGAAGCGAGCGAGACGCGTTAAAGTCAACTATAATGGAAACGACGGGACATTATTTCTTTACAAAATATTCTATTTTTTTCATTTAATGTATCCAACCACCCTCTAATTCCTTTAGCACCCATCTAAATGTTATTATATCTCAAAAGATGGCAACTTTTTCTGTAATACTTTTACAATGACGTTGTGATATTTTCATAGAATATAATAGAAATAGAGTTGCGTAGGGTGATCATATAATGACACTATTCAGTAACGCAGCGGGAGACCTGTCGTTTCTAACAATTGGTCGTTTACCCGACATTCAAAGGTATCTGGCACATAAAAGCATGATATATTAGCTCTTAAATATCTTTTAGTAATCGTGCCAAAGAGAAAGATGCTATTTATGTATCCCGAACACAAAATAAATAGGTAATCATATTTTATACAGGGTGTTGAATTTTGATGTGTGAAATTCTCTTATGGGCCAAACAATAGAGCGATTTGTCATGACATTAATCTTATTAGATAACCGCCTGTGCCATCATCTGAAAGACGATCCGTAGATGATTCCTGTTATATTTCCAACTCTGAAATTTTTTCCTTTAATTTGTTATAAACATTTTTAAACAAAAAAAAACACAAAAATCGTGATTTTTTTAGTTTTTTGCTTATAAAGTGGAAAGTAGTGCAGCAATATTAATGGTGTAAATGGACGATTTGTAGAGAATAAAAATACGAACAAAATGAGAGGTCGAACGCCCCGATAGGATAAGTAGCAACGGAGAAAATCCGGAAAAACCGAAAAATTAATAGTTTTTTTTTAATTCATAAATCACCCATTTTTAAACGTAGAGGGCTCAAACGTTGGGGAAAAGTAGCAGTTTATAGCTACTTCATGTGTGCAAAACCCCGACGCTGTCCGACGATTAGTTTTGCCACAATCGTCATTTTTAATTTTTCAGCACACTATGTTGCAACAGGTCTGGATGCTCTATGGATCGTCCGATTTTAATTATTGAAACGGATTTGAAAAGTAAAAGTTTAATTGAACAATATGTATATTTTAATTTTTCCATAAAATGCTACGAAACCGGTTGAACATGCACGTAAAGATGCGTGAAAATGGCCGAGCGCGCGAATATTGGGTTCCCCTTCGCTCCGCTACGCAAAAAAAGTGATTTTTTAGTTTCTTGCTTATAAAATGCAAAGTAGTGAAGCAATATTAATAGTGTAAATGGACGATTTGTAGAGAATAAAAATACGGACAAAATGAGAGCTCGAACGTCCCGATAGGATAAGTAGCAACGGAGAAAATCCGGAAGAACCGAAAAATAATAGTTTTTTTTACATAAAGTGTTGGGAAATGCCGTTTCCACACCAGCTTAGTTATGTTTTTATCCACAAACATAACAGGAGCTAAACTTCACCGGCGCGTTATAATTGTATACGTGCTTTCCCCGGTAGGCCTATATGCACGGTCCTTAAAAGGACTATTACGGTTGGTTGCGTTCTTGTTGCCTCCTCTCCAGCACGCTTCGTGGTGCTGGACGGTACCTTGGCTGCGGTACCGTAGGAGACTTTATTGCCGGCAGGCGCTCTTCGTCTTCGTCAGATGATATTACTAAATCAATATCATCTGATGGATTCGCGACACCAACCTGTATGTTCGCCGGCGTAAGAGTTACATAACCAGTACACTTTTTGTTTTTAAATGCGTATTGTTGGCAGTCTGGGCATTCTTCGTACCCATTAACCGAAAACGGTTTCACGACGGCTCTTGACTGTTCCATTGCTGTCGAATAAATGATGCTCCTCTCGAAGCGAGCGAGACGCGTTAAAGTCAACTATAATGGAAACGACGAGACATTATTTCTTTACAAAATATTCTATTTTTTTCATTTAATGTGTCCAACCACCCTCTAATTCCTTTAGCACCCATCTAAATGTTATTATATCTCAACAGATGGCAACTTTTTCTGTAATACTTTTACAATGACAATGTGATATTTTCATAGAATATAATAGAAATAGAGTTGCGTAGGGTGATAATATAATGACACTATTCAGTAACGCAGCGGGAGACCAGTCGTTTCTAACAATTGGTCGTTTACCCGACATTCAAAGGTATCTGACACATAAAAGCATGATATATTAGCTCTTAAATAACTTTTAGTAAACGTGCGAAAGAGAGATACTATTTATGTATCCCGAACACAAAATAAATAGGTAATCATATTTTGTACAGGGTGTTGAATTTTGATGTGTGAAATTCTCTTATGGGCCAAACAATAGAGCGATTTGTCATGACATTAATCTTATTAGAAAACCGCCTGTGCCATCATCTGAAAGACGATCCGTAGAGGATTCCTGTTATATTTCCAACTGTGAAGTTTTTTCCTTTAATTTGTTATAAACATTTTTAAACAAAAAAAAAACAAAAAAACGTGATTTTTTTAGTTTTTTGCTTATAAAATGGAAAGTAGTGCAGCAATATTAATAGTGTAAATGGACGATTTGTAGAGAATAAAAATACGAACAAAATGAGAGGTCGAACGTCCCGATAGGATAAGTAGCAACGGAGAAAATCCGGAAGAACCGAAAAATTAATAGTTTTTTTTTTAATTCATAAATCATCCATTTTTAAACGTAGAGGGCCCAAACGTTGGGAAAAAGTAGCAGTTTATAGCAACTTTATGTGTGCAAAACCCCGACGCTGTCCGACGATTAGTTTTGCCAGAATCGTCATTTTTAATTTTTCAGCACACTATTTTGCAACAGGTCTGGATGCTCTATGGATCGTCCGATTTTAATTATTGAAACGGATTTGAAAAGTAAAAGTTTAGTTGAACAATATGTATATTTTAATTTTTCCATAAAATGCTACGAAACCGGTTGAAAATGCACGTAAAGATGCGTGAAAATGGCCGAGCCCGCGAATATTGGCTCCCCTTCGCTCCGCTGCTTCCGCTACGCAAAAAAGTGATTTTTTTAGTTTCTTGCTTATAAAATGGAAAGTAGTGAAGCAATATTAATAGTGTAAATGGACGATTTGTAGAGAATAAAAATACGAACAAAATGAGAGGTCGAACGTAATAGGATAAGTAGCAACGGAAAAAATCCGGAAAAACCGAAAAATTAATAGTTTTTTTTAACATAAAGTGTTGGGAAATGCCGTTTCCACACCAGCTTAGTTATGTTTTTATCCACAAACATAACAGGAGCTAAACTTCACCGGCGCGTTATAATTGTATACGTGCTTTCCCCGGTAGGCCTATATGCACTGTCCTTAAAAGGACTATTACGGTTGGTTGCGTTGGTTGCGTTCTTGTTGCCTCCTCTCCAGCACGCTTCGTGGTGCTGGACGGTACCTTGGCTGCGGTACCGTAGGAGACTATTGCCGGCAGGCGCTCTTCGTCTTCATCAGATGATATTACTAAAACAATATCATCTGATGGATTCGCGCACCAACCTGTATGTTCGCCGGCGTAAGAGTTACACAACCAGTACACTTTTTGTTTTTAAATGCGTATTGTTGGCAGTCTGGGCATTCTTCGTACCCATTAACCGAAAACGGTTTCACGACGGCTCTTGACTGTTCCACTGCTGTCGAATAAATGATGCTCCTCTCGAAGCGATCGAGACGCGTTAAAGTCAACTATAATGGAAACGACGAGACATTATTTCTTTACAAAATATCCTATTTTTTTCATTTAATGTATCCAACCACCCTCTAATTCCTTTAGCACCCATCTAAATGTTATTATATCTCAACAGATGTCAACTTTTTCTGTAATACTTTTACAATGAAAATGTGATATTTTCATAGAATATAATAGAAATAGAGTTGCGTAGGGTGATAATATAATGACACTATTCAGTAACGCAGCGGGAGACCAGTCGTTTCTAACAATTGGTCGTTTACCCGATATTCAAAGGTATCTGACACATAAAAGCATGATATATTAGCTCTTAAATAACTTTTAGTAAACGTGCCAAAGAGAAAGATACTATTTATGTATCCCGAACACAAAATAAATAGGTAATCATATTTTGTACAGGGTGTTGAATTTTGATGTGTGAAATTCTCTTATGGGCCAAACAATAGAGCGATTTGTCATGACATTAATCTTATTAGAAAACCGCCTGTGCCATCATCTGAAAGACGATCCGTAGATGATTCCTGTTATATTTCCAACTCTGAAATTTTTTCCTTTAATTTGTTATAAACATTTTTAAACAAAAAAACACAAAAAAACGTGATTTTCTTAGTTTTTTGCTAATAAAATGGAAAGTAGTGCAGCAATATTAATAGTGTAAATGGACGATTTGTAGAGAATAAAAATACGAACAAAATGAGAGGTCGAACGCCCCGATAGGATAAGTAGCAACGGAGAAAATCCGGAAAAACCGAAAAATTAATAGTTTTTTTTTAAATTCATAAATCACCCATTTTTAAACGTAGAGGGCTCAAACTTTGGGGAAAAGTAGCAGTTTATAGCTATTTCATGTGTGCAAGACCCCGACGCTGTCCGACGATTAGTTTTGCCACAATCGTCATTTTTAATTTTTCAGCACACTATTTTGCAACAGGTCTGGATGCTCTATGGATCGTCCGATTTTAATTATTGAAACGGATTTGAAAAGTAAAAGTTTAATTGAACAATATGTATATTTTAATTTTTCCATAAAATGCTACGAAACCGGCTGAACATGCACGTAAAGATGCGTGAAAATGTCCGAGCGCGCGAATATTGGCTCCCCTTCGCTCCGCTGCCTTCGCTACGCAAAAAAAGTGATTTTTTTAGTTTCTTGCTTATAAAATGGAAAATAGTGAAGCAATATTAATTGTGTAAATGGACGATTTGTAGAGAATAAAAATACGAACAAAGTGAGAGCTCGAACGTCCCGATAGGATAAGTAGCAACGGAGAAAATCCGGAAGAACCGAAAAATAATAGTTTTTTTTTACATAAAGTGTTGGGAAATGCCGTTTCCACACCAGCTTAGTTATGTTTTTATCCACAAACATAACAGGAGCTAAACTTCACCGGCGCGTTATAATTGTATACGTGCTTTCCCCGGTAGGCCTATATGCACGGTCCTTAAAAGGACTATTACGGTTGGTTGCGTTCTTGTTGCCTCCTCTCCAGCACGCTTCGTGGTGCTGGACGGTACCTTGGCTGCGGTACCGTAGGAGACTCTATTGCCGGCAGGCGCTCTTCGTCTTCATCAGATGATATTACTAAAGCAATATCATCTGATGGATTCGCGACACCAACCTGTATGTTCGCCGGCGTAAGATTTACACAACCAGTACACTTTTTGTTTTTAAATGCGTATTGTTGGCAGTCTGGGCATTCTTCGTACCCATTAACCGAAAACGGTTTCACGACGGCTCTTGACTGTTCCATTGTTGTCGAATAAATGATGCTCCTCTCGAAGCGAGCGAGACGCGTTAAAGTCAACTATAATGGAAACGACGGGACTTTATTTCTTTACAAAATATTCTATTTTTTTCATTCAATGTATCCAACCACCCTCTAATTCCTTTAGCACCCATCTAAATGTTATTATATCTCAACAGATGGCAACTTTTTCTGTAATACTTTTACAATGACGATGTGATATTTTCATAGAATATAATAGAAATAGAGTTGCGTAGGGTGATAATATAATGACACTATTCAGTAACGCAGCGGGAGACCTGTCGTTTCTAACAATTGGTCGTTTACCCGACATTCAAAGGTATCTGACACATAAAAGCATGATATATTAGCTCTTAAATATCTTTTAGTAATCGTGCCAAAGATAAAGATGCTATTTATGTATCCCGAACACAAAATAAATAGGTAATCATATTTTATACAGGGTGTTGAATTTTGATGTGTGAAATTCTCTTATGGGCCAAACAATAGAGCGATTTGTCATGACATTAATCTTATTAGAAAACCGCCTGTGCCATCATCTGAAAGACGATCCGTAGATGATTCCTGTTATATTTCCAACTCTGAAATTTTTTCCTTTAATTTGTTATAAACATTTTTAAACAAAAAAAAAACAAAAAAATCGTGATTTTTTTAGTTTTTTGCTTATAAAATGGAAAGTAGTGCAGCAATATTAATGGTGTAAATGGACGATTTGTAGAGAATAAAAATTCGAACAAAATGAGAGGTCGAACGCCCCGATAGGATAAGTAGCAACGGAGAAAATCCGGAAAAACCGAAAAATTAATAGTTTTTTTAAAATTCATAAATCACCCATTTTTAAACGTAGAGGGCTCAAACGTTGGGGAAAAGTAGCAGTTTACAGCTATTTCATGTGTGCAAAACCCCGACGCTGTCCGACGATTAGTTTTGCCACAATCGTCATTTTTAATTTTTCAGCACACTATTTTGCAACAGGTCTGGATGCTCTATGGATCGTCCGATTTTAATTATTGAAACGGATTTGAAAAGTAAAAGTTTAATTGAACAATATGTATATTTTAATTTTTCCATAAAATGCTACGAAACCGGCTGAACATGCATGTAAAGATGCGTGAAAATGGCCGAGCGCGCGAATATTGGCGCCCGTTCGCTCCGCTACGCAAAAAAATGATTTTTTTAGGTTCTTGCTTATAAAATGGAAAATAGTGAAGCAATATTAATTGTGTAAATGGACGATTTGTAGAGAATAAAAATACGAACAAAGTGAGAGCTCGAACGTCCCGATAGGATAAGTAGCAACGGAGAAAATCCGGAAGAACCGAAAAATAATAGTTTTTTTTTACATAAAGTGTTGGGAAATGCCGTTTCCACACCAGCTTAGTTATGTTTTTATCCACAAACATAACAGGAGCTAAACTTCACCGGCGCGTTATAATTGTATACGTGCTTTCCCCGGTAGGCCTATATGCACGGTCCTTAAAAGGACTATTACGGTTGGTTGCGTTCTTGTTGCCTCCTCTCCAGCACGCTTCGTGGTGCTGGACGGTACCGTGGCTGCGGTACCGTAGGAGACTCTATTGCCGGCAGGCGCTCTTCGTCTTCATCAGATGATATTACTAAAGCAATATCATCTGATGGATTCACGACACCAACCTGTATGTTCGCCGGCGTAAGAGTTACACAACCAGTACACTTTTTGTTTTTAAATGCGTATTGTTGGCAGTCTGGGCATTCTTCGTACCCATTAACCGAAAACGGTTTCACGACGGCTCTTGACTGTTTCATTGTTGTCGAATAAATGATGCTCCTCTCGAAGCGAGCGAGACGCGTTAAAGTCAACTATAATGGAAACGACGGGACATTATTTCTTTACAAAATATTCTATTTTTTTCATTTAATGTATCCAACCACCCTCTAATTCCTTTAGCACCCATCTAAATGTTATTGTATCTCAACAGATGGCAACTTTTTCTGTAATACTTTTACAATGACGATGTGATATTTTCATAGAATATAATAGAAATAGAGTTGCGTAGGGTGATAATATAATGACACTATTCAGTAACGCAGCGGGAGACCTGTCGTTTCTAACAATTGGTCATTTACCCGACATTCAAAGGTATCTGGCACATAAAAGCATGATATATTAGCTCTTAAATATCTTTTAGTAATCGTGCCAAAGAGAAAGATGCTATTTATGTATCCCGAACACAAAATAAATAGGTAATCATATTTTATACAGGGTGTTGAATTTTGATGTGTGAAATTCTCTTATGGGCCAAACAATAGAGCGATTTGTCATGACATTAATCTTGTTAGAAAACCGCCTGTGCCATCATCTGAAAGACGATCCGTAGATTCAGCACACTATTTTGCAACAGGTCTGGATGCTCTATGGATCGTCCTATTTTAATTATTGAAACGGATTTGAAAAGTAAAAGTTTAATTGAACAATATGTATATTTTAATTTTTCCATAAAATGCTACGAAACCGGTTGAACATGCACGTAAAAATGCGTGAAAATGGCCGAGCGCGCGAATATTGGCTCCCCTTCTCTCCGCTGCCTCCGCTACGCAAAAAAAGTGATTTTTTAGTTTCTTGCTTATAAAATGGAAAGTAGTGAAGCAATGTTAATAGTGTAAATGGACGATTTGTAGAGAATAAAAATACGAACAAAATGAGAGCTCGAACGTCCCGATAGGATAAGTAGCAACGGAGAAAATCCGGAAGAACCGAAAAATAATAGATTTTTTTACATAAAGTGTTGGGAAATGCCGTTTCCACACCAGCTTAGTTATGTTTTTATCCACAAATATAACAGGAGCTAAACTTCACCGGCGCAAAGAATATAATAGAAATAGAGTTGCGTAGGGTGATAATATAATGACACTATTCTGTAACGCAGCGGGAGACCTGTCGTTTCTAACAATTGGTCGTTTACCCGACATTCAAAGGTATCTGACACATAAAAGCATGATATATTAGCTCTTAAATATCTTTTAGTAATCGTGCCAAAGAGAAAGATGCTTTTTATGTATCCCGAACACAAAATAAATAGGTAATCATATTTTATACAGGGTGTCGAATTTTGATGTGTGAAATTCTCTTATGGGCCAAACAATAGAGCGATTTGTCATGACATTAATCTTATTAGAAAACCGCCTGTGCCATCATCTGAACGACGATCCGTAGATGATTCCTGTTATATTTCCAACTCTGAAATTTTTGTCTGTCCGACGATTAGTTTTGCCACAATCGTCATTTTTAATTTTTCAGCACACTATTTTGCAACAGGTCTGGATGCTCTAAGGATCGTCCGATTTTAATTATTGAAACGGATTTGAAAAGTAAAAGTTTAGTTGAACAACATGTATATTTTAATTTTTCCATAAAATGCTACGAAACCGGTTGAAAATGCACGTAAAGATGCGTGAAAATGGCCGAGCCCGCGAATATTGGCTCCCCTTCGCTCCGCTGCTTCCGCTACGCAAAAAAAGTGATTTTTTTAGTTTCTTGCTCATAAAATGGAAAGTAGTGAAGCAATATTAATAGTGTAAATGGACGATTTGTAGAGAATAAAAATACGAACAAAATGAGAGGTCGAACGTAATAGGATAAGTAGCAACGGAAAAAATCCGGAAAAACCGAAAAATTAATAGTTTTTTTTAACATAAAGTGTTGGGAAATGCCGTTTCCACACCAGCTAAGTTATGTTTTTATCCACAAACATAACAGGAGCTAAACTTCACCGGCGCGTTATAATTGTATACGTGCTTTCCCCGGTAGGCCTATATGCAGTGTCCTTAAGAGGACTATTACGGTTGGTTGCGTTCTTGTTGCCTCCTCTCCAGCACGCTTCGTGGTGCTGGACGGTACCTTGGCTGCGGTACCGTAGGAGACTATTGCCGGCAGGCGCTCTTCGTCTTCATCAGATGATATTACTAAAACAATATCATCTGATGGATTCGCGCACCAACCTGTATGTTCGCCGGCGTAAGAGTTACACAACCAGTACACTTTTTGTTTTTAAATGCGTATTGTTGGCAGTCTGGGCTTTCTTCGTACCCATTAACCGAAAACGGTTTCACGACTGCTCTTGACTGTTCCACTGCTGTCGAATAAATGATGCTCCTCTCGAAGCGATCGAGACGCGTTAAAGTCAACTATAATGGAAACGACGAGACATTATTGCTTTACAAAATATCCTATTTTTTTCATTCAATGTGTCCAACCACCCTCTAATTCCTTTAGCACCCATCTAAATGTTATTATATCTCAACAGATGTCAACTTTTTCTGTAATACTTTTACAATGACAATGTGATATTTTCATAGAATATAATAGAAATAGAGTTGCGTAGGGTGATAATATAATGACACTATTCAGTAACGCAGCGGGAGACCAGTCGTTTCTAACAATTGGTCGTTTACCCGACATTCAAAGGTATCTGACACATAAAAGCATGATATATTAGCTCTTAAATAACTTTTAGTAAACGTGCCAAAGAGAAAGATACTATTTATGTATCCCGAACACAAAATAAATAGGTAATCATATTTTGTACAGGATGTTGAATTTTGATGTGTGAAATTCTCTTATGGGCCAAACAATAGAGCGATTTGTCATGACATTAATCTTATTAGAAAACCGCCTGTGCCATCATCTGAAAGACGATCCGTAGATGATTCCTGTTATATTTCCAACTCTGAAATTTTTTCCTTTAATTTGTTATAAACATTTTTAAACAAAAAAACACAAAAAAACGTGATTTTCTTAGTTTTTTGCTTATAAAATGGAAAGTAGTGCAGCAATATTAATAGTGTAAATGGACGATTTGTAGAGAATAAAAATACGAACAAAATGAGAGGTCGAACGCCCCGATAGGATAGTAGCAACGGAGAAAATCCGGAAAACCGAAAAATTAATAGTTTTTTTTTAAATTCATAAATCACCCATTTTTAAACGTAGAGGGCTCAAACGTTGGGAAAAAGTAGCAGTTTATAGCTACTTTATGTGCAAAACCCCGACGCTGTCCGACGATTAGTTTTGCCACAATCGTCATTTTTAATTTTTTAGCACACTATTTTGCAACAGGTCTGGATGCTCTATGGATCGTCCGATTTTAATTATTGAAACGGATTTGAAAAGTAAAACGTGATTTTTTAGTTTTTTGCTTATAAAATGGAAAGTAGTGCAGCAATATTAATGGTGTTAATGGACGATTTGTAGAGAATAAAAATACGAACAAAATGAGAGGTCGAACGCCCCTATAGGATAAGTAGCAACGGAGAAAATCCGGAAAAACCGAAAAATTAATAGTTTTTTTTTAAAATTCATAAATCACCCATTTTTAAACGTAGAGGGCTCAAACGTTGGGAAAAAGTAGCAGTTTATAGCTACTTCATGTGTGCAAAACCCCGACGCTGTCCGACGATTAGTTTTGCCGCAATCGTCATTTTTAATTTTTCAGCACACTATTTTGCAACAGGTCTGGATGCTCTATGGATCGTCCGATTTTAATTATTGAAACGGATTTGAAAAGTAAAAGTTTAATTGAACAATATGTATATTTTAATTTTTCCATAAAATGCTACGAAACCGGTTGAAAATGCGCGCCAATATTGGCTCCCCTTCGCTCCGCTGCCTCCGCTACGCAAAAAAAGGGATTTTTTTAGTTTCTTGCTTATAAAATGGAAAGTAGTGAAGCAATATTAATAGTGAAAATGGAGGATTTGTAGAGAATAAAAATACGAACAAAATGAGAGGTCGAACGTCCCGATAGGATAAGTAGCAACGGAGAAAATCCGGAAAAACCGAAAAATTAATAGTTTTTTTAAGTGTTGGGAAATGCCTTAAAAAAGTTATGAAAATGCTAAAAAAATTAAAATTTTTATTTCTGATTTCATTCAAATTTAAAAAATGGCAAAAATAGAAGTTCACTAGAAGCTTAGAGGAAATTAAAAAAAACATGAATACTACATAATTCTGTCTTTATTGTGGACACGAACAAATATAATATGTTTAAAATTATGGGATCATGTAATTAATGTATCATCGAAATAAAAATAGTGACTAAACGATGGTATAGTTAAAGTTGTTTCGGGCCATCTTGCTCTAACTTTCCAATGTTACCTCCATGCGCTTTACTCAGCTCACTATCTATGTATTGTTTCATTTGTCGTATAATTTCATTTATTCTAGAATGGATGTGTCCTTCAAGATATTTTTTTGCAGTATCAATAATAATAAATGAAGACTCTTTCACAGCTTTGTGCGTCTCTTGAACACATTGAGCAAGGTGCACATCAACATCATTTCGTGTAACCCCGTCTTCTCCTTCTAATGGTTCTCCTAAATTACATAATCTTTTTCGATTAATATCATAATTTCCGTCCGGTGTAAGCATAAACCCTATTCCTGAAGGACCGCGAAGGATAGACTTGGTGTCATTAAATTTTCTTTTGCGACCAAACTTATCAATAGTGTTTACATTCGACATTGTGAATATAGACTGACAAAATCATCAACTCCGGTTTTAATAAACTGCTGGCCACTCGAACTTACACATAGAGATTTTTAGGCAAAATTTAAAGTTCAATATTTTCAACAGGAATGCAAATTTTTGAACGCGTCTTGCAGATTTTAAGAGCGAATTTTTTTCGGATTAAGCTGCATGACGTATATTTATCGTACGACCATAGGTTTATTATATACGGGGTGATCAATGAAGTTATGCAAAAAATCAAAAAGTTTGTATGAGTGAAATTTTCGCACAAAATTTTTTTGGTCGTTGCAATATGGGTCGTTACTAAGGTAACATCAAAATCTCTAGACGTTTTTGTCACTTTGTGGATTAAGGCCCTTAGGTCTTGTACACACTACTAAACATAAAATTTGGGTAGCAAAATTTTTAAAATGCTATAACTTGACATTGGATTGACGGTTCTTGATGATTTTTACGGATTTGGAATCCTTATTTCACGTAGATTTTCTATAATCTAAGCATTTTATTTGGGGGTTGAAATATACGGGTTGAAATTTACACATTATACCGGGTCGATAATAGACAAAAACGTAGCGACAAGAACAAGTTTATTACATTATATTCTACAATATGCAAGATTGGTTAACAACGGCCAAATGTCAATTCTTACAAAATTTCTAATTCTAAACCTAATTTAAAGGTTCCTGCAATCCCTAAAAAAAACCCGGCAAATATCAATGGAAAATTGCCAAGTGTCCTATCTTTAAATACCTAATCTTTGGTAATAATTCATCCGAAATGAAGTAGGTACATTAATAAAAAAAAGAGAAACTAATATTTTGTTGGTCCTCCTGCTGTAAGAATTGACTTCTGGCCGTTGTTAACCAATCTTGTATGTTGTAGAATATAATGTAATAAACTTGTTCTTATCGCTACGTTTTTGTCTATTATCGACCCGGTATAATGTGTAAATTTAAACCTGTATATTTCAACCCCCAAATAAAATGCTTAGATTATAGAAAATCTATGTGAAATAAGGATTCCAAATCCGTAAAAATTATCAAGAACCGTCAATCCAATGTCAAGTTATAGCATTTTAAAAATTTTGCTACCCAAATTTTATGTTTGGTATTGTGTACAAGACCTAAGGGCCTTAATACAAAAAGTGACAAAAACGTCTAGAGATATTGATGTTACCTTAGTAACGACCCATATTGCAACGACCAAAAAAATTTTTTGCGGAAATTTCACTCATACAAACTTTTTGATTTTTTGCATAACTTCATTGATCACCCCGTATATAATAAACCTATGGTCCTACGATAAATATACGTCATGCAGCTTAATCCGAAAAAAAATCGCTCTTAAAATCTGCAAGAAGCGTTCAAAAATTTGCATTCCTGTTGAAAATATTGAAGTTTAAATTTTGCCTAAAAATCTCTATGTGTAAGTTCGAGTGGCCAGCAGTTTATATACAAATTTCTTTCGTAAATGTGTGTAAGTAAAGTATTACATACAGAATTTTTTAATAAAGTACCATGTTTGCACAAACACGAACTTGACAATAATTTTTTAAATGATAATGTATATCATTACAAATGTAGTTCTGACTTGTAAGATTTTAAGATATTTCCCCTAAAATATAAAATTTCTTAAAAATAAGGATGGGTGGCCCTCCTCGCACTCATCTGTGTTTAGCAACCATTGAAATCTAAACTCCTATTACTAATTTTTAAGAATGGCTCACCCTATTCGCATACACATACTTTCTGTGTCTAGTTACATGGATAAAATAAAAACACAAACAATTTCATTTTTTTATTTTATTGTGGGCCCCCAAATTTTGCTTAATACATGTAAATTGTAATACATAAAACAAAAAACTTAAAACTAATAGATAGATCTGTTTGTAACTGAACCATTTAAAACATTGTAAGTAAAATAGGAGTCGTGAATTATTAATGCATACACTTTAGTGTCTTTTGGAAATTTATTGTTACGTGTTTCAAACTCTATTTTCACATCTACCGTAGAGGACTTCACTGCTTCTGGCTGATGACTACAGTCAATTACAAAAATTGGGTTTTCCAAATACTCAGACAAATACATCATGGGGTCGTTTATTTCACGTCCGTAATAACTAATTTGAAAATTTTCATAATTATAATACGCCGCGGCATACAGCTTTTTAGAAAAATCCAAATTCCAATCCAATCCAAATGTTGGCATTAGTAAACTTGGTGGCATCCTTTTCCCGCTTATCATAATTACTGTTACTCTGGAAACCGATAATGACATAACGAGGTTTTTTCCAAGCTCGTGCTAGTTCTCAAAGCCCACACATCTGAGGAAGTTTCTCGCAGAGCAGGTAGTTCATAAAGGTCCCAATTCCGATAAGCCATTTGAATATTTGCGTTATTTCCACTTTTATTAATACGAGACATAATTTTTAACTTTTGGCGATCATCAGGAATAATATGCCGTATTTTCCATTCGATCTTATTTATATTTATGTCTGCATCTGTTTCACCAATATACGAATTTCTAAATGTACGGGCAATGATTAAAATCAGCTCCTGTTTAACATTGAAAATACCCTTGTTATAATTTTCGGCAAATCCCATTAAATATTTTAGTGGTAATTTTCCTGAAAACGTGTGACTTGTGGGATCTAGGATATCTTGCTTTTCTTCGTTTAGACCCCAACCACATGTTAAGAGAGCCTTTGAATGTGAAGAGCCAAATGAAGTAATTGTTCAAACAACAAAAGAGTCTTCTAACTGCTGGCCCATTGGCATCATCTTCACCCAAATTATGGCTAATATAGGGTTCGGTACAATACTGGTACTTCAATATATCAATGTCGTTTTTGAGGTGTTCTGGCAACTTTTCCCATACAATTGCGATATCATTCGGTGCACAAGAAATCATTACTTCTTTAGGCATGTTTTGTAACTCTTCCCTAGTCATTTTTAATAATCCACCACGATCGGCGAATGCTTTAAGAGATAAGTGCATCTTTTTATAATTGTCACGATCCATCTTCTATTTAGCTTAATGCGTAGAGAGAAACTTCAAGCACCAATGCCCACACCACACTGTTCCAAATTTCTGTTGACGGTCGTATGTATAGTAAATATTCTGTGCTGCCTCAGAACCAGTTTTTAAATATTGTATTAATTCCAAAGGTGGGGTTAAATCGCCGAAGCTATCGTAGTAAGTTACATCTGAATTAACCTTTTTATATGCTACCCAGTGAGTCCCTATTTCCTTTATACTATCCAAATTAATTATTGCTGCTTCGTGTTGTCGCGGACCGCGTGCTGGTAGAGCATCTCTCATAAATACGCCTCTGAAATATGGAATTTTCATTAGCAAAGCATACTTTTCCAGATCAGTATTGGATAGAGGTCGTTTGGATAGTAAATTAATTAGTTTTTTGTTTATTGTTGCTCATAAATAATCCTAGACCCGATCTATATGGTTTTAGGAACAAACCATTTCCTTTCCAATTTAAACTTAATGACCCACCTGTTTTCTGTACATTTGCGTTTTTTACTGTTTTTATAGCTCGCACTATTCCAGCTGCCCCACCTGCTAGAGACCCTAATGCTGACAAACCTGCAAATATCGGTATTAAAGGCAGCACCCCACCCACTTTGGGTATAGGTATTATTCTAGGTGTACGAATTTTTCGTTTTCCACCAACATTTTTCACTGATTTTCGAGCGGCCGCCAATGCCACTTTAGAAGCTTTAATAACATTTTTTTCAATAAATTTTTTACCTCCAGCTTTTAATAGTTCTGCACGAATGGGTATTCTAATAGATGATCCAAAAGAAACTTTTTTTACACTTTTATTGGGTTTCGGTCTACCTTTCCTTGGTTTTCCTCTGACTGATTTTTTTTATTCAAACACGTGATACACCCATCCCAAATCGCTGTTTCGTTTTCATTATATTAGTTACTAACCAAGCAGCAGCTTTTTCACTTAAACTTGCTTCTTTCGATTTAACTCTTTCCCAAGCACGTTGTTCAAGTTCGTTATCGGCTTGATGTCGCGCACTTAAGTTATTGTTATTTAGATACGACAAATCGTGTTTCTTGCAGGCTGCGTCTAAAGAATTAATTCCTTGATCCCCTCTTGCTACACGTTTTAAAATTTTTGTACCAGGTCCACAAAACTGGTAGCCGGGTATATGAAACTCGAAAGGAAGCTTATTAATAATCGAATTCACTAAACCGCTTCCAGTCTTCTTCAAAATACGGGACCGTCCACTTCGTTTGGTGGGTGACATTTAACTGAGAAGTAACACCAACAATCAATTATAAAATAGTAACTTCTATTGTATGTAAAATGCAAATTGTTAAGGTTAAAGAAAAACTTGATATCGACAACTTGGATGAAAAAGTTGGATCCGGACATGCGCGCCAAGTCATAAGACGACATGATTCTTTACTACCATTATCAATTCGTGGACTAGTAATAGGACCATCAAATTGTGGAAAAACAAATGCTATGATTTCTCTGCTTACTCATCCTTTAGGACTGGGTTTTGAAAATGTTTACATATATTCCAAATCATTGTATGAGCCAAAATATGAATATTTAAGGAGCATTTTGTCACCGATTAAAATATATGAAACACCATCTTCATCAAGAACATCGATTGAGAAATTGGACTATATAACACCCCATTCAGCTACGACAAAATTTCATCAATCGCTGGATAAATCATCACACAAAAAAATCTCTTCGTATTTAGGCGGATTGAAACGGTATCCATCTCAGTATGATACCATTTATGGGGTACGTTTCGGTTCCAAATCGGATAAGAAAAAGATGTCTGTTGGCAATTCAGAAGTACGTTTTCACGAAGGAAAAGTAGCAATATTTAAAAATGATGGCAATGTCGCCATATTTCAGGGCACAAAGGATCTTTACGACTTACTTTTTCTAAAGAATCCACCAGTAATAAATAATGAGGACAGGATAAGCCCAAAAATACTTCAAGATTATAAAGACATTTTAGGGCTAACAAATGCTGCCCATAAACACTATAATAAAAATCAAGAATTAACAGAGACCCGATGGCCAAAATATGTTCGTATAATAAAACCGTTAATAACAGGAACTAAATTGGGGGGTGCTATTCGAAAAATGCAGGTAACAAATTACCTGCAAAGAAACACGTCTCTTCCTGTACCACCTATGTTTACTGGAACAAGCCAAAGGAATTAGTAGATAGATTAAAATTATTATGGAGTTCTAAGATTGCTGGTCACACCTGACACGATAATGAAATTATATCCATTATAGCAGAACTTCGAGAAGAAGGTATCATTTATTAAGTAATACAATCGTATCTTTTGATCAGGGTTCGCTGAGACATGGAGCATAGCAATGAAAAGCTCAAAATAGTTAAAGAACTTCATAAGAATGCAAGACAGAAAATTTTGGCTTGCATTTTTATAGGTGCTCTGCGTAATTGAGGAAATCTCCTTAAGCCGGCTACGGGTTTATCTTTTTTTCTTCTAGGAAGATCTTCAAACTTTCCAGAAAAGTTAATTTTAATTTAAATATTTCCATCCGGTGTGTACTTTATTACTTCATCATTATCTGTTGGGTCATTTAAACGCGTACCCGGCCTTATGGAATCAAACTTTGATGTGAAGGAATAGTCTTTCACAAAATCAAAACTAATGTTTTTACTTCTTAGGGTTCTTTTTTCTTGCTTCTTTTGTAATGCTATAGTAGTCACTTGGTAAATAAATTGATTTGTTCTTTAAATTTCTTTCGATAAGCGCATAATGTACAGAGTCTGCCTTCATTTGCGTATGCCCACGTTCCAAGTATTTTCGATGAATATTTATGTTCAACTTAAGCTTAACAAGGCTTTAGAGAGAACATAGCTGCACGCATCACTCCATATTATAAGATGCTTGGATAAATCCTCAAGATCCAAAATGTAGTCAACGATGCAGCTGGCAAACGTGTTAGGAGTTAAATCTGCTTCTGCCTGTTGTAAATAAATATCGTCCCATCCGGAGCCAATCTTCATGAAATTGTTTACCTTCTTCCTTTCTCGCATAAATTGGGAGCGAATAGTGTGCATCCTGACTTCTACAATATTTCCAGGTAATCCCGTTTTCGTCCGCCATTTTATTCCAGGTGTCAGATTTCTCATTTCGATTTTTATAATTCATATGTTGCCCATTCCATAAACATTCACAGTTGTGAACGAGCTCAATCAATTACAAAACTAGATCTTTTGTCCACGATACGGCACTTATAATTCACAAACCACACGTATCGGCACTTCAAAAAAATCCTGGGACATGCTGCGACTTTTGCCGGCACATTAAGTGACTTTGTTGTTATCTTGCTTTTTACTTTCTACGTTTCCTGTCGTTCTGTCATTTGTCATGTTTGGAATAAGAAATTCCATTTGTTTATAATATGCCCCAACCTTTATTTTTTTAGCCTTGTCTGTACTTTTGAACTTTTTTGCCGCCACAAAGCATCGCGATGACAGTTTCTTAGTTTTAGCCACATGTCTTTTACTGTTTGACCTGAAAAAAATATAAATCGCATCATAAAATAAGAAGTTATAATTACATACTATATTTATTAAACAAAGTAAATTATTTTAGGTATCTAGCAATAGGAGATACATTCAGAAATATTGGATTTTCTTATAAAATGCGAGAAAGAAACGTTTCTAGAATAGTAAGTGAAGTGTGTAAGGTACTTTGGAAAAACTTGCAGCCAATATTAATGCCAAATCCAGCAGTATATACTTGGAAGAATATTGCAGAAGGATTTTAAAGAAAGTTGAAATTTTACAACTACTTAGGTACAATTGACGGAAAACATGTAACTATTAAAAAAAAAACGCCGAAGTGTGGGTTGCCTTTTTTTAATTATAAATAATACTGGTTTATCGTCGTTGTGACTACGGTGGATGCGAATTATAAATTTACCACATTCGACCTAGGTTCAGTGGGCCGATTCAGTGATGGACATGTATATTAGAATATAATTCCTAATCTGCTGTAGAACAACAGATTAGGAAAGAAGCTTAACAATGACACATTAGAAATACCACCACCTAAGTCATACGCATACCATATGCATTTGTGCATGCTTTTTTCTGTCCAAAAATTTAATGCCACCTTTTCCAAAGCGTCAAGTTACTAATAACTATAGGAATAAAGTGTTTAACTAGGGGCCGTCCATAAAATACTTACGCAAAAATGGGGAGGGGGGCAATTTCCTAGCGTGATGATATGAGATGAGGAAGGGGGAGGGAGTTCGAACAAACGTGACGTGACGCGACGTTTGAAATACCCACATCAATTTCTGTACCCAAGAGCAAAAGTGTATTAAGTCACATTTTCTCAATTTTCTAGGCGAAGCAATTAAATTAAAGTTCTTTCCCAGCATATATTCTGGTCCGTTCGTCAATACTAGCGTTTTATGAGTAGATTTTGTTGCTAATATTTTTAAATGGGTTCTCTGTATGTTTTAATAAAATTTATTACAAAAAAAATATTTCAGGAGCGTCAATTAAAAAAATACAAACGGGCTTAACACAGTTTTGTCAACCAAAAATTAGGTTTAGAGATCTGGTACTATTATTATTAAAAATATAAAAAAGGAATCCTGATTTGATTCACTTTTCTGCTAAACAACTAAATATGGGGGTTACCATGTCGCTATGAGCCAAATTTTTGTAGTAGTCATGAAACTGTTTTGGAACCCATGTAAGGAGATTTTGCAGGTGTTTTTGTTTTTTAGTGGATATGATATTTGACCCATCGCACAAAGGAGAAAGTTCGTTGGGAAAATCAGTACATCGTCCAGATCTGGCCAATCAATGCTTTGAAAATTTTCCCATTCGAAATCGGTTTTGTAGAATGGTTTCCCACTGTTATTTGCCCTTACTTGTAAAAAAACCGCTTTGATATGGAAAAATCGTCACCTGGTTTGGATTTTTTGCGCGATTCAAAAGGGGATGTTGAATTGTTATTACTTAAAATCTAAAGTCATCCGCTTGCATGTTAATTACTTCAAACGGATTGGTAATACTGCACATTTAAGCCAGTTGTTGCCAATCCCAAGGCGTTATTATTTAGAAACTCACAGTTTTCTTTCGTGCCCTTTCAATTATTAAGTGACTACCATCCACCTCAAGATGAGTATGGCCTCGTAGCAAAAATTTATGGTGTATTGTTTTTAGGGTGGGGAATATTTTCAAAAGCCAAAAGTATACTATAGCCATTATCAGATTTCTATTCTGGGACGGGCAGTTATCAGACCAGATACTGATAGTGATCTCTTCATGGTGTGGAGTAACATTTGCTAACACCCATTTAATCATCCTAGAAGCCATTTCGTCTGACAGCTTTCGCTTGACAAAATAATGTACACTTAGATTATGAGGTTTTTGTCCTTGATGAAAATGTGAATTTGTCCGGTTTGCTTTGAGAGGCCTCATATATAGTATATATATTTAACAAAAATCAAAAACAAGTAACATACAAGTACCTACTTATAGGCACCAAACAATTTTTCCTCCCAGGTAAAAGAATATCTAATTTCTGAAAAAAAAACAAAGCTGCATTTCTACTATTTTATGTTATATTATGAAAGTTTAAAAAAATAAGGTGCAAAAATCTCGTCGCTCGACGATAATAATGAAACTTAAGAAAAAAATTAATAGGTAGTGAAACCTCAAAGCAAAGCAAGCTCTTTTAGAAAAATGCGTCTTTGCGATATAACTGCAACATTGTTATTATTAGCTTTGTATATAATATAGCAGTTTACACCTCCTATATTGAGCATTGAGAAAAATATTGTCAAAGGCCATCTACAGCTCACACGAGAAACTGAATACAAACTTTTCATCTCATCGACCACGTCTACACCACCTTTCGTCAAATTATAAAATGTATTAATTTCTGGTTTGAATTTTCCCTCTGTCTGTGGATCTATCGCATCATCATCATGCATTGTCGACACTAACAAAACATTCCTGTTTTTTTTTTTTTGGAACATAGGAAACAAATACGCAGTTCCCTGAAAAGGCACACATGCTACTACAAGGTTTCCTTTCTTTGACGTTGAGAAATTCTGGAGAAATTTCCTTTTTATTTTTCCTCAGTGTCCCTACAATTGTTGTTCTATATTGGTTTGCAAATTCTAACGCTAAAGGCACTGAAGTAAAATAATTATCTATAGTAATATTTCGGCCGGAATTCAATATCGGTTGAGCTAATCGCTTGACAACAGAAGCAGCCCTGTTATCAAAGGTGAATGGACCATCGGGTTGTTTGCCGGCATATATTTCTAAATTGGTGGTATAGAAAGTCCGTGCATCTACCATCGCGTAAATTTTGATACCGTATATTGTAACGTATTCTCCCACTTGATAGTTGGCTTTGCATCGTTCTACGAAACCATCAAATAGCGTTCTTATAGGAGCCAGATTAACAGTTTTTAGGCGGCCTTTTCTGTCAAACATATAATCAAACCGTAAAGCTTGTAAAAGTTGATAAAATCTACTTTTACTCATTGTAGCACTAAAACATTCGGGAGCAGTTCCATTGTTGGTCCATAGTTCATCAATATTGCTATGCTGACATTTTTTAATTCCAGCCAAGTAAAGTAAACCCAGCAGAGCATTTATCTCGTCAAAATTAGTATCTTTACAGTCCCGTTCGCGGGAAAAACGCTCACGTTTTAAAAGTAGGTAATTATTGGTACAATCTACAATTTGTTGTATTACATAGTCGAGAAAAAGAGCTTCCAACATTCTAACTCTAATTAGCTACATTTTTTACACCAGGTATAATATAATATATAATATAATATATAAATATATATTATTTAGCGCGTTCGGCAATTCAATCTTTTCCATCGTTTTGCTCGGAATTCTTGCCGGACATATGACCTATCATTGTAAACAGTACGACCGATCACGTGCCGGTCAAAAATTCCGAGCAAAACGATGAAAAAGTTTGAATTGCCGAATGCGCTAATTGTCTATCATAAAATCTTGAATTTCTGCTCTTGTACTGTTAGAACTAGGAAATTTTTTTACTTGACGACTATGATATCTAGCATTGTTCATTACAATAACGCTATTTTTCGGTATATTTTTAAAAAGTCGATATTCAAACCAATCTTCAAAAAGTGGTGCGTCAGTGTCTTGGTGGTAATCTAGAGAAGAATCTCCTACGTTTTTAGCTGAAAGCAGCAGACAGTTCGGAACAAATCCATTTTCGGAACCTGCATGTATTATTGTTACTCTTTTGCCTTTGTTAGATGGAGCTTTGGTCTGACATTTTTTTTAAAAATCATTCCATCCTTTTCTTGAAGTGTCGTGTGTATCGAACCATGTTTCGTCAAGGTAGATAATTGGTCGATTTTCTACTCTATGTTGTTTAATAGCCGTTAAGTATTTTTGGCGCCATTCCCGTAAGCGTTGAGATTCCATTAAGGTTTGTCTTTTATCAATTGTGTGATATTTAAAACCCATTTTAAGCAAAATTTTTCTTAGGCTCGAAATGCTGCAGAAAATGTTTGTTTCGTCGTTGGTCAGCCTTTTTTTTTTTAGGGGAAAGCAGGGTAGGTACAGATTGTTCCTCATACATTTTATAGATTTTCCTTCTTAATAAATCCAAGTCGTCCTCGTCAATACTTCTAAATGTGCCAGAGCCACTTCGCTTTTTTCCGGGAATGATAAGTTTCAGTACTATACCCTTTACTGAAGATAAAGAAGTACTTGTTAAAGCAGACGTCTCGGATAAAGCATTACTTGAATTAAAATCTCTTTGTATCAAAGATTGGTACACATTTTTAATGATTTGTTTAGCATCGGGAGATAAATGCTTTCTTTTGAATTTGACACTACAAGATGTCTCACTATCAGCACAAGCCCATGGACGCCACATTTTTATACTAATACAACAAATGTCACTCATCGGAAAACCACTTATAAATGTTTATACCCATTTATATAGGACGACTTTGCACCCATTAATAAGTCATTAGTTATAATTAGGGATGCAGGTAAAGAAAATAAATTATACTCCGGCCCTGCCCGAAAATATGTAAATAGGGATAATTAGGGTTTTATGGCAGTCAAAAGATCAACGGTATAATGTCAACCATACTATAAATGCGTAACCAAGTTTCGGCGTCTTGTCCGACTCAACGTAGGAGGAACGTGTTTCATCCACTGAAAGGCGTTATCTTTCCCATAGTACACAGGATGGCCCTTTAAATTATTCGGTGGAATCCGTGCTACAACTGGAACCGGTTCTTCTAAATTATCTTCTTCGCCAGATTGCTCTGTGTCTGTATTGTTGTTACTGTGCATACTGTCTGCGTCACTTTCGGGGTCGTCTGCTCGTTGATCTTCACCGTTTAGGTCTAAGGATAGTTCAATTTCTTCCAGACCTATAAAAAAAGCTTTTATTGACGGAAAAAGGCGATGCGGTAAATCATGCCATTTTACTTACCTCGATTATTTGCCTGATCAGCTTGCAACAGCGCTAACTGACCTATCCGTCTAGCACGGTTCATAGTGACACAGTTAGTCGCGCGAACACGTTTGAAAAACTTAGTCTGTGAAATTCTAACGCGATGCACTTGTAACACGTCGCTCTGTCATACTAAAGGCGACGGTATTGTAGGAGACTAGACGAGGTCAGGCGTGATCCCCTCCATCACTTCAAAAAATATCTGCGTTTTGCCAGAAATGTGAGCAAAATGCTCATGTAGCGACTAATGCCGGGTTAAAGCTGCAATATGGCTTGTAACATTATTTACAATTCGGCTTACACTACATTGGGTGACATTAAAATGATCGCCGAGATTAATTTGAAATAATTGATGGCATAATATCGCAGACATATTAACATCTGGTTTCTTTTAGAAACGGGCTGATTTCTATCGTTAATTGGTTCAAGTTAATGACCTAGTAAATTTTCCAAGCGTTGAAATGTTACCTGGTTTATTCGAAACCTTTTTTTAAATTCGATATCGTCCTTTTCTTCAACTAAATCATTCCTTGGTTTAACAGGTCGTCCAGCTAACCAGGAACATGTTCATCTTCACTGGTGCTCGAATCCGAAGATGAATCTAGTAAATTATTAAAATCAACGCTATCAATTCTCTCCATTTGAAAAAATAAATTTTCTGGTCTTGAAACTTTATTACAGGACTTTTTTAATTAATACTTTTAACCCCTAGAACAAAAAAGCACGCACTCTAAAGGAAACAAAAATACGGTTAAAAACATAAATTTCTAATAACTTTTGATTAACCGCCTTTTTTGTTATCGGGGCGCCGATTTAAGTTGGCGAATAAAGAATTTTCTTAACAAACTGTTTGGCGGTATCTTCCTGATACTTATCCGATTGTTAAAGGTAATGATGGTGAATACGGCCGTAAGTCATTTGGCTGTTGAATTTCTTTTTAGTTGCCTACATAATTTGATTCGGAAAAATGGAGAACTAATTTTCAAAGCACATTTTGCCAAGTTATTTTCTTTTAATCCCTAGAGGTTTAAAGGAAAACATAAAAATTAATTTTAAAAGTTGATTACAAAACCTAAGTAGTCAAGGGCAGCAAATAGCATATGAACCAGAACAACTAAACAGTTTAATTTTTGTTTAATTAGGTAGGTATTTATTATGAAATAAAAATTGAGTTTTGTTTATTACCTTTCTGTTGAAACAACTTCTACTAATTTTGACGCAATTTGCCATTTATCTGCATATACTTATACTTAAAAGTTCAACATCTGTAGAATGACCATAATGTGAAATAATTCTGTGAACGTCAAATTTGCTGTTGTTCCTTGTTACGGTAATTTTTCTAACGAAATTATATCCTAACTTTGAGAATCCCTGTGTTTTAATGTTCCTTTTCCTATTCACTAAGGGTGTGTTCCACTAAGGAACTGCAATGCTCGTGATGTCCACCGAGTCGTTCCAGAAGGCGACCGCGGACTTTGTGATCGTGTTTGAAACGTCATGGATGATGTCATTGTTGAAGACCGCTTTGAGTCCACAACGCTTATGATTTTGCGATGGGTCAATGCGAGCGTTTTATCATTTTGCGCGCTAACAATCAAACGAAAAATGGCTACGGAGGTACTTTCACTGTATAATTCTGAAAGAGATGCAACTATTGAGATAGAGGCGTCGCGACGCTCAATGTCCTCGGAACGGTACATATATTAGTTTTTTTTTTATTTACATAAAAATAAGTGATAATTCATTCAAAGTTACATAACCTGATTGTTGTTGAATATTACATCAGTGAATAAGTTGTATTCCAATAATAATAATAAGTTAATGTAGACCATTTATAAAAACATTTTATGGACCGACTATAAGCTTTCGACGTGACTTCGTCCGCGGTATAACAATGTTACTCCATTACAAACTGAACCCCCACTTCACCCCCTTAGGGGTTGATTTATTAAAAAAATAAAACACGTGTCTAAACATTATTTATTTTATAATGTTATTAATTAGTTATTCTGTATATACCAAATAAATAGATATGTTATCAAATTCAATTTAGTAAGTATTACTAATATGGATTTGATAACATCTTCAAGCTACCATGCCAACTACACGCTCGATCGCACCAAAGCCTTTCCACTTAGTTACCAACAAGAACGCTCACAAGCTAGCTGATCTCCGGCGGCCGAGTTGGTACGGCGCCAGCTTTGCAGCTGAGAGGCGCGGGTTCGAATCCCGCTTCGACCATGGATATTTTGTGATTGTTAACTGTTGGAAGGTGGTAGAGAAATTCTTCCTCGACCGAGGTGGTACCCCAGTACACCCACGGTACATAGTACTTAGACTTCGGTCTTCGTGGGCTGTCAGAAGATAAAAAAAAACAAAAAAAAAACAGGAATAACTGTGATCGCGAGTGCTAACGTTGCGATCGGCTAGTAGAACGCACTGCTAGAACATGTTGTCTTAAAGAACAGAAATGTTATGCTGTAGATTCAACCATTTTACAGAACAAGGCAAAATACAAAATAAAAATTCAATGTATGTTTTATCCAAAATTTGTTTGTTAAAGTGTTTAGTACAATTTTACATCTTACTATCGTGTTACGCCTCCCCTAGCAAGACGACTCTTCGCGGCATGCTGTCTCTAAGATTATCAAGGTCCTGTTGGTTTAGTTAGATTCTCCCATTTTTCAATTGCGGCGATACGAAGCTTATACAATGTTGATGGAGGATTTCCTCGACGCCATATTGCCCTTTTCAGCTGATCCCGTGCATGTTCAATTGCATTCATATTAGGTGATGTAGGTGGCCACTCCAGTGTGTTAATATAAAACAATCTAAGACAATTCGAGCACGATGAGGTCGTGCGGTATCATCTTGTAAGATGAATTGATCGCCATTGTTAATGTACTCAGACATGAACCTTTTGACCCCAGTGGCCTTTTGGGACATGTCCTCCTTTTTTTTGCATGTATTTTCTTTTTAAGTATTTAAACTTATTCCTGCATTGTTCGGATGTATAGTTTAGGCTTGAACCTATAATCTGCCACACTTTTTCATTCCAAATTGTTATGCTCTTAAACAGTGGTGTGTTTTCTTTATATAGATATATTAATTGTAACATTTGTTTTCTACTCCTCCTTGTTTCTGTATTTGCCATTGCAGAGACTGATGCTTTGGTGTCTTGTGCATCTAAAAAAAGATAATAAATTTAAAAAATGACACTATAAATAGAAATAAATTTAAACTGTGTATCTTAAGGTTCCATACAACTTAACATAATATTTGTGTAGCTCCAAAGCTAGACAATGTTCTTCATCCTATTCGGACACACTTTAAGTATATTGTATAGATCATACCTTCTTTCCTCGCTTCTTCCTCTACTAGAGCTGATGGGTTGGTGTATACACTGTATTTACATTATCCAACAATGCTAAAGTTTCTCCATTGGCAATGAGTGGATCGACGCCTTTTTTTCAATAATGATCTCTTTATTTGAAAATAAAAAAAATGTACTTTAAAATATAGGTAGGCAACTGGATGAAATTACAAGAATCTAAGAAATTTTAGACTTATCGTCCTTTTTTGACTTTTTTATTACTGAATGAAACAAAGCTTTGTATTAAGTGCAAACATTTTTTTTTTATTAATTCATTAGCAGCTCTTTCGACCCTACATGGCATCATCAGTGCTTCCTGAAAGTAAGGAATAAACAAGTTTAGATGAAGATTAAGAGTTTAATTTAGAGTCAAGTTTAATTTTGAAATTTAAAGGTGATTTTTTTTATTTAAATTTATTTTATATGTTATATTTGGTTTATCACTCACTTGTCAGGATGCCAGTCAGAAATTCATTTGAACGAACAACAGTAGAACATATTAAAATATTTTTATATCAATTAAAATCAAACAATTATTTTACAAAACCATTGCAACAATTCGGCTTAAACGATCACATTTTTGATGGTGTAAGATTTGATAAATGATCATGAACCACGAGGTTGTTAAATTGTTAGGGGAAAAAATTGTAATTAGAGAGACCTGGTGTGAAATTTGGATATAAATGCGCCAAATTCAAATTTTGATATCAAAGACTAATTATTTGTAAATTTTACTTCTTTGAAAAATGTTGGTGGTGAGTTATGTTATATTTAAATATTAAATTAAAGGGGAACGTCTTAGGGATTCTGGAAATACGAAAGAAATCAAACTAACTCAAAATACCTAACCCATTAAAGAAATGTTATCAGTCGTATAAATGTGTAATGTTAGTAGTATGTATTTAGGGGGAAGTAAGTAACGAAAGGAAGAAGTAGATGGGTGGTGGAGTTGGTTTATGCAACAGAGAGAAAGAAATTAATATTAAAGTATCAAGAGTTTAGAAACTCCAAAAAATTTGAACTCTAAGAACTCTCTTCTGCATAAAAATAATACAATTATATTTTAATAACGCTATTTTGCTAAAAAAACAAGTTTAAATGTTGTTTTACATAATATATATAATAATATAAACTCCCCTGCAAAAAAAACCGCCACCCTGAAATTTGGGCAAAGTTTGATGCTTCATAATTTTTTTATTTCTTATCCGATTTTTATGATTTTTTTGCAGATTTGTAGAATATTTTCTTGAGATTATACTGTACTGCTCTAAAAATAAGTTTCTTTTACGGAAAACATATTATACAGGGATGAAAAGATTTGTGTTTTTCTATACTAAGTTTAAAACACCCTGTAGATGATCCAAGCCATTTTTTTTTCATCCAATTTTTTTTGTACGAAAGTCTCATGAATTCCTAACCATCGGGGTTTTGAATGATCTCGATATCTAAATTTTTAAAAGAGATATTCAAGTTTTTAATAAAACTCCCAAGTTTGTATATTTTTTTATTTAGTCGTTAACAAAAAAAAATACATAAAAGTATACAAAATGGTGGACATCTGTTCTGTCAATAGCGTGTATGTCCCCCTCTAGCTACAACGAGAGCGCGTATTCTTCGAGGCATCGAATGAATAAGATGGGTTATTCGCTCTTGGGGAATATTCAGGTACTCCTCAGTAAGAGCTACCCTCAGCTCTTGAAGAGTACTTGGTTGTAAGGGACGACGGCGAACAGCTCTTTTTAATTCATCCCACAGATGCTCGATGGGATTCATATCGGGGCTACAAGCAGGCCAATCCAATGTCCTAACACCAACTTCCTCCAAGTACTGTGTCACCACATGTGCTACATGAGGCCTTGCATTATCCTGCATTAGAATAAAATTTTCTCCGATTAAAGGTGCGAATGGAATAACATGTTCTTCAAGAACGTCTTCAATATATCTGCGTGCATTCATAGCCCCATTCTCCACAAATACCAGATCAGTCCGCGCTGCGGTAGAAATTCCTGCCCACACCATAACAGAGCCACCTTGATAAGATATGCGTTCTGTTATAGTACATTCAGCAAATCTCTCATTTGGTCTTCTGTACACTCGCTCACGACCATCTGGTGACCAAAGACATACCCTCGATTCGTCTGTGAACAAAACATTGCTCCACTGTTCCACAGTCCAATTTACATGTAACCTTGCAAATCTTAATCGGTCTCGTCGATGTCTTCGAAGAAGTCGTTGTTTTTTTGCTGGCCTAAGCGAACGAAGCCCAGCTTCATTCAACGTTCTTCGAACCGTATCCTCACTTATTCTAACTCTTCTTACCATCTGTAGGTCATTTTTCAATGAAACGGAGGTTGTTCGCCGATCTCTTAAAGATCTAATCAGAAGAAAACGGTTGTCAGCCACTGTTGTTATTCTTGGTCTTCCAGACCCTCGCCGTCTGTTAAAATTGCCTCTCTCTATATACCTATCCCAGGTGTCTCGGACCGTAGACCGGGGAAATCCCAATGTTCGGGACACATAACTTTTATTGTGCCCATCCTCTAATAAGGCAACAATTCTTGCTTTATCTGTAATACTTAGCACCATGGTGAAAACAAGAAATTATTTTATTACTGTCAGATATGCTGTCAGAACATTACTAACAATCACCTAAGCCTACTTGCTTTCAAAATTACTGCATTAAATCATAGCTGCAAACTTGGGAGTTTTATTAAAAACTTGAATATCTCTTTTAAAAATTTAGATATCGAGATCATCCAAAACCCCGATGGTTAGGAATTCATGAGACTTTCGTACAAAAAAATTGGATGAAAAAAAAATGGCTTGGATCATCTACAGGGTGTTTTAAACTTAGTATAGAAAAACACAAATCTTTTCATCCCTGTATAATATGTTTTCCGTAAAAGAAACTTATTTTTAGAGCAGTACAGTATAATCTCAAGAAAATATTCTACAAATCTGCAAAAAAATCATAAAAATCGGATAAGAAATAAAAAAATTATGAAGCATCAAACTTTGCCCAAATTTCAGGGTGGCGGTTTTTTTTGCAGGGGAGTTTATATGCAAAAACTTTAATCGTCATCAGCTTGTGTGGTAGTATTGGGTCATGACTTATGGGTGTATTTCACATAACGGAACAATTCCAACATTAAAGTTGACCAAAAAAAAAGTGATTGTTTTACAGTTAAACTCAATATATTTTCAATAATTTATGTTTACTGAGCCAAACCTGCATACTGGCCACGAAAAAAAGTCAGTAAGGTCAGTTGGGGTAAGTGTGTTATAGAATTCGCATAGTGACACTTTATTGACCGATAATTTGAAAACCAAAAACATCTAAAATTCCAAAAAAATAAAATTATGTACCGTGGTATGTTTATTGAACACCTCTGAGTGTTTTTTTTTATTCGTTGTTTTTTCTGATAATTTGCGCATTTTTTTTTTAAACTATGTTGTTGTATCACACTTGCCCCTCCTACTGGGGCAAATGTAATAATGGTCTCTGCTCTCTCATAAGCATTGTATACACTTTTGGGATGGGGTTATTGTGAAAGAATGGATTTTTTTAAATAGAACAGTTTGTTTGTAATATTTTTTAATGTTTTTCTAAGAGCTTTAATTTTAGGGTTTTAAAATAATACGCTAAAAAGTGAAAATACAAAAATATAATTTTTATTTATGCATAAGAGGAACAGGTAAAAAACTAGTTAAAATTACTCTTACATTAAGTTTAGGTATTTTAACTTATTTTATATTATGTTAAACCCAGAAAAGGTTATATTAAACGAAATTATGCCCCTTCGGTCAACGATCGGTTCTGGAAGCACTTTAATAATGTTACTTTCTTCAACAGTGTCAATATCATCTACTGGAGGTGATATAAACTTAATACCTTTTGGTCGCAAAAATTTAATTACCCAGTCTATCCCATCCCGTTCAATTATTTGGCCGACAAAGTGTTTCTTGGTTTTTTTTGTGGCGTACTCAACAAGCACCCATTTGTTGACCTCTAGAACTTGCTCTATTACATCCGTAGGTTCTGGAGAAGGATTTAGTAAGTTGGCTAAAAATTCATTATCGCTGTCGGAGTCCTGGACAGAGAAGTCTCCTGGGTCTTGATCATTCGAGTCTGAAGAACTATCAGTCTGTTCCCTTTTTTTATTTAAGCGTTTCACAGGAGGGGACTTCAAAGAAAGAATTTCGTTGGTTATTATTTCAGCACCAGCGGCTACTTTTTTTCTTGGAAGCTTCTCATTAGGTCTTTTTTGCTTGACAGTAGAGAGTAGAAGCGACTCAAATGTAACCAAATTCTCAGGTGGCACAGATGCAGAAGTTGAATCAGATGGCACAGATGCGGAAGTCGAAGCAACGCCTTCTTGGTCCGTTTCAGAACTGTCCGCCGTTACATGCTCTGGAAGATCGGAACACTGATTATGGAGATCCCATCTTTTAAGTGCTTCAGGGCAGAACTTTTCTCTCGGAATAACATTTCGATTAAAAGGTACTATCCCACCTTTTTTAAATCCATTTTGAATTATGGTGTCTTCTAGCGATTGCCATGTTTCGCCTAAATATTGCGCAAATAATTTTTTAGGAAGTTTTTGCCCCACATGCTGTCTTTGCCACCTCACCAACCTCTCGTCCCATCTTGACTTTAAAGCTTTAAAAACCGACAGATCGAGGGGCTGGAGTAGATGGCTGCAGTGAGGGGGCAACTTTAAAATCGTCACACGTTCTGCCAGGGCTGTTTCAATGACCTCGAGACTTAGGTGTGTGCTGTGGCCATCATAGATAACTAACACTGGCCTCTCATTTCCAAAACAAGGTATTAAAGTTTTCTTAAAAAAATTTAAAAATATTGTTGACTCCATCCAGCCTTTCTTGCTGGCAGCATAGACTGTACCTGGAAAGCCGGTTCCTTTAGGGGCCATCCACTGATCCCACACGTTAAGGCCTTTAAATATAATTAACGGTGGTGCTTTATTACCGGCAGCATTTGCGCACATTAAGACACTGGTGTTCTCTCGGCCAGGGGAGCTTACTGTTCGGGAACAAGCAACTCCCTTTAACCCTACTACTTTACATTTGGACGGATCAATGGAGAAAGAACTTTCATCCAAGTTCCACACCTGATTTGATTTTTCGCTTAAGTCTAGGTCTTTTAGTGTTTTTTCTAGTAAATCGAAATATTTGTATATCACGAAAGGATCGGTAGCCTTTTTGCGAGCAAACTCGACTGCCTGTGGAATCTTTAAACTTAACTTGTGTCGTTTTTTAAAATTTATGAACCAATCTGGGCCTGGTACATTGTTTTTAAAAGGGGTTTTGATGTTATTTTGGGTGACATATTTAGCGACTAGTTCAAGGACTTCTTTCCGACTTAACCCAAATCCCCATTTTTCGAGGGTTATAAGCCCAAGGACCAGCTTTTGTTCTTCTGCAGGTGTAAGTGCACATGTTCTACCCTTGCTAGAGCTTTTTACTCCGCGTAAACCCTTTTCGTGGCTATAGAGGGTACTATATGGGATGTTAAAAGCTATGGAAGCGCGGTACTTTGTCATACGCTTAGCTCGAACCTCCTGTAATGCCTGTTGCAGGTTCCCATCATCATATTTTTTGTTAGGCTGCGTTTTGCGCTTGTAATGACGAACCATTTTCCTGAAATCAAAATGGGGCAAGTGTGATATACAGATAAATGTGGGGTTAATGTAATATAACACATTAGCCCCGCACTTCACATTGAAGGGGGCAAATGTGCGATAAGCTTATTTAGAAAAAAAATAAACACATATTAAAAATATAAAATACGCCAGTCAAAATATATACTTAATCCACCCTAAAACCAAAAATTTAATTGTCTACCTTTATTTTTACGGGTCCTTTGCACAGCACAAAATTTGGAATGTTGCACCTAATTCATGACCGAAAATTACAGCTGTTTGAAAAATGACAATTTTTTTTTGACAATTGACAGGAACCATACACCTAATTGGGAGTGCGTTCAGAAATATATCATCTGTAATAAAAGCTAATCTAAACTCTTAAATTTTTACCTGTGTTAGAATACATAGCAATTATTACATTTGCCCCGTTATTACATTTACCCCAACTGACCTTAACTTTTAAAATAATTTAATTTTAAGAACAAAAAACACATAAAATCGTCATTTCGGTAACTTACAATGAATATTGTATTATATTTGAAATAATGTTAATTTTATGTGCTTTAATCCGCTAAAAATATTTCCTGAATGAAGTTCTTTTATTTGTTTGTAAATATTTGTTTTTAGAATGGTATTACTTTAAATGCTTTTAAAGAAATGTAATAGAATGCATAAAACCTCGACTTTGTGACTTACATTTTGTAATAAAAACTTTAATATTAATTTAATCCATATTTATTGAATATGTATTGTAACTAAATACTAATCGTACTAATTGAACAAGAAATTTCGTTAAAAAAGATAAAAATATAGGAAAAAAACAGGAAAATACAAGCGTTACCGTAATGACGAATTGTTACCGAAATGATCTTAATCTTTCACAAATAAATTTTTTAAATAACTAACGCAATGAATTGATGAAAAGTTTATTTATTAAACATAATACTAATAATACTTATAAAAGTTTAATTCAGTACATTCAGATTCTTTTTTTTTAAACAAACTTTGCATAGAAAAACATCATTTGAATTGCTTGACAACTGATGTTTTAAGATGCATCTTATATGATATGCTCTTATGCAGTCCATGCACTTAACTCCAGGGGAGTTACTTGTAATTTTAAAGGTGCAGATAAAGCATAGGCTGCCATTTTCGATTCTGGTATTTTGATAAAATGGTGGTAGTATTGTAATATCAGAGATTATGTTTATTTTGGAAGTTGACTGGGGTGTATTATATTCGTTTGATGGTAGGCGTAATTTATCTGTATTAAATGTTAGGAAAATAGCTTAAGAAAGCTAAACTACCAAAAGGAAAAGTGTTAAAATATGATAAAAGGATACTTTCACTCAATTGGGGTAAATCATCTAGTGTTGTTTTAAACTTCGGCAAATCCAAGCTCAAATCGTTTATTGTTGGTTTATTTAAATCTTTAGTAGGAGTTGACTTTTTGACAATTTCTGGCAAAGTTAAGGAAAGTTTACAAAATGGAAAATACGCAATAAAACATATCGTTTTTTCCTAGTATTAAAAGAAACTGAAAAAGCTTACTGTATAACTTTGTGTAGCTTTAAATCTGTAGTAAAAGTGTAAAAAAGAAAAGGCCATGAAAGAAAGAAAAAATGCAAAAAGGATACTTTTAGTGGTATTTACAAGCGATACATCTGCAGGTTTTAAGCTGTAGTGTATGCATGGTTTTCCAAAACTGCAAGTAAAGCAGGTAAGGCTTCGTAGGAATAGTTTGGTATCAGTGTTTTTATTCCAAGTAACTTGATGAACAGACATGATATTTGGAACTTTTGGCACATTTTGAGGCAATTCTTTTTTCATTTCTTCAATTTTTTTGCTTGGAACTTCCCAAAGCATTATTGAACTGTCGCCAAGCTTGGTAACAAATTCGCTAGCACATGTAATATCGGATCCTTGGAGTATAAGTCGATCAGCTTTTCTTTTTAAAGCTCCCCCAACACCGTCCATTGGGCCTTTACCATGGCCGCTCTCGCTAAAATTCCACGAGATCGTTTCTATATTTGTAAAATGCTTCGGGACCTTTTTGATTAAATAGTAACAGTTGTTTCGATTTTTATATTGTGAAGTAGGACCATCAGAAAAAAAAATCAATCGAGTGATGTTTGGAAAGGTGTTGGCCAGTTTTAACAAGATTCGATCCAAATGAGCCCAAACGGCATACGACTGATGGTCTAAGTTATCGCTAACCGAACAAAAGCATTGACTTTTAACAGAATCATCTTCTTCATGGTGGTAGTAGTATATCCCTGTGTGTAGTGATATTTGCTTTTTGGAAGCCCCACAATGCATTGACTGAATTTCACTATCATATTTAGCAACATAGTTCTCTGAAAAGTCTATTTGTATTATTATTTCGTTAGGTTCTATATTTTGTTTCTTTTTTTGAATTTCTCGTTGTTGGTGCCTCATGAAAAATACGTGTTTTAAATATTCTACTACCTGTTTGTTTAATATTTTTAGTAGCTCCTTTACTGTCACTTTTTTTTCAACTTTTGATGTTCTTCTTATTATTTTTGACTTGCCCTTAATTGTTCTATTTTCTGCTTTTGACTCCCACTGCCTAAATACAATATTTTCGTCAAGTTCACTTTCATCTCTAGTTTTTAAATTACAAACTTTTCCTTTGCATTTTGGGCAATGTCTAAGCATGCAATTTATATTTTTTTCGTCGCAGACCAATTCTTTGAGAAGATCATCTGGACGTTTGGAAGATATTAATTTGGCATTGAACATTTTTAAAACGATCAGTTCCATATTTGCATGCTTAATACATGCACATGTTTCCCTATCGCTTTGTTTAGGTAAAACAACCCAAAAGGGTCGATATCTCCAAAAAGTCGCCATCGAAATATTGTATCTTGGTTCACTTGCCAAGTACTTCTTGTGTAGGTTCTTAAATGAATCAAGTAAAATTCTTTTCTGCCTTTTTACTTTTCCCTTCACAACAAAGTCCTTCTTTCCCGGGCACATTTTCGTGTTTTCGTCCTTTTCCAAAAACTCCTGCACAGATTTTCTTATATCACTGCTTATTTCACTGCTGCGTTTTTTTCTCTCATATTGCAATAAGTTGAGATTATTTATCTGCTTTCTGTGCATTTTATACGAAATTATTTTACTTGCCTGTCCAACCATTCTGTATTTTTTTATTATTTTGCCGCTAATTACTTTCGAAAAAACATCTTTGTCTTTTTGATTCTCCAGCTTTCTAGCATTTTCCGAAAGTTGATTTTTCAAAACTTCACCGAATATAAGATGTTTTTTTATAGCGGGGGGTACGTTTATTTCAGCAGTCAGTTTATTCACTTTGGTCTCAGGCGAGTCCCGATCTGTCATTTTTTTAGTAGCTGGTTTAGATTTTGAATTAAATCTTTGAATGCGCTTTTTATACTTCGCCAACGATTTTTTAAGTTTTGATATCTCTCGCTCTGCTTCTTTTAGTTTTCGGTAGCAACTGGTTCTACTTTTTTTAACTTTCTGCCTTCCAGCAATTTTTTTTATTGACCTTTTTTTTGACTGTTCTTGAATAACTTCGTTTTCTTCTTGCCCATAGTTATATTCATTATTGTTGTCCAAAAGTGGTTGATTTAGATCTTGTTCATCATCAGTTGAGGGCGGGGAATTTTCTTCAAGATACCTATCTGTTTCATTTTGCAACTTCTTTTTGTCTCTATATCTTTGACTATTGTTGTTCCATTCCTTTCGTTTTAGCTCTTGCTTTTTTGGCGACAGTTCGCTTATACTTTTAATCAAACCAAGTTGTTTGTTTTTCCTATATCTTTCTCTATCTTTTCTTCGTTTTTCTTTAAGTTGTTCTTCTGACATTAAGAGTCTATGCTTTTGCACCCTCATTTTTATGTTTTCTCTTTTTTCTTTTAAAGATTGTTCTGTGTTCGAATTAATTCTTTTTTTTATATTTTTAGGGTTACTAATCCTGAGAGTTTCTTTGTCACTTGTATCAGTCTTAATTTTTTTAGTCGTGTTAATATTCTTTAATTTTTGAACCGTATGCGTAATTGGTGGAGTTTCTTTTCCAGTCTTATTAGTTTTTATTTTTTCGGTGTCATTAGTATTTTTTAGTTTTTTAACCATATTCGTAATTGGTTGGTCATCATAAACTTCGGATTTTTGTGTATTCTGATCAATTCGTCTTTTTCTTTTTGAAGTGGTACTAATTTGACTATCATTTTTTATATCTTGCTTTGTTTTTTCCCGATTTTTTGAGTCTTTAGTTTTCTTTTCCTTTGCTTTTTCTTCTTTTTTAAGTTGGGTTTTTAATTCATTTAATTTTAAGGCTTTCTCCCTATCATTCCTTAACCTCTCCTTTAGAATTTTAAACCTTTCGTCCATTTTGCTGGGTAGAAAAAAAATAGTTAGTCATCTCGGTAACACAATCGTCATATCGGTAACCATATATTTGTTACCGATATGACGAAATGATGTTACCGAAATGACGGAAATACATTAAATGCCAGATGTCGCCCTCTACTTGCACAAAAGGAAATATAATAATGTTAGGTTATGTTTAGGGCCGGCAAACAAACAAAATTAAATAAGCAAATCTGTTGCAAGAAAATATAAAAATCAATTTTACTGCGTTACCGAAATGTGCCATAATAAGTATACGCAAGTAAAATTTAGCATTCGATAATTAATTTTAAAAAACTCACCACAAACAGCAAAAATTTAAGAACTTAATCAGACACGTGCACTAACTGGCTACTATTTTCACACATGCCCGACTTGCTAGACCAGATCGGTAATATAGATCGCGCATGGTTTTTAACGTGTTACCGATATGATGCGAGCAGTGCCGGACAACTTCATTTTATAGCTGGATTTTACCAACTGGACAACAGCACACTAAGGGCTCTTAAAAATCATAATAACTACTTTGAAAATGTCAATTAATATTAAAAACCACTATTTTTCTAGTAAAATTATTTTAATACACAATTGCAAACTTAAAAAATCGTAAAAGGGACAGTTACCGAAATGACGTTTTGGTGTTAAGAATATTCAAAATAAAGAGAAAACTTAAACTTAGACCAATTTAAAAAAAAATGCATCTCGAAAACGTCCTTTCCTTTCATGTAGTTTTTACAGAAACCAGAAATAGTTTCTACGTTTTGACTTACAGTATCAGACATAAAATTGTCCCATTATGTGAAATACACCCTTATATTATTGTAAAACTCCTTGTAAGACTCCTCGACGAACTCCGTATATTTTTTTATCCCATCTATTTTCTTTTGCTTAATTGGAACTTTTCCCATTGGATAAGGTCTTTCTGGTAAAAGCACGATATTATTTCCACCCCACTTAATTGCAAACGTATGTTCCACCACGCCTTCGATGAACTCCGAAACTTTGACACATCCAGGGGCGTTGGGAGTCGTATACAAAATAATTAAGCTTGCTGATATTAAAATGCATTTTTTGATCCCGTCCACATATTTGAGCCTCGATGAAAACTGAATTTTTCTTGTAATATTTCGGCCATCATGACTTAAAAGCTAGTATTTCATCTGTACTAACTTCTTTCACTTCGAACTTATGCGTTAGCGATGATTTCTGTAAGGTATTGAACAGTGTAGATTCCCTTACGTTTTTAAGTGCCCTTTTGATCATAGAAAAGTTTTATCGTACGGCAGAAAGGAATGACCTCTTATGGAAAAGAATGCATCACAGTCTTTAGAAAAAATATTATTGCCTCAAATATTACTTGCATGACTCTCCCATTCTTTTAGCTGCAACCAAACGGCCTTTGTAACTAACATACTCTACACCTGACTTTGTAGCCTCCCTGATCTTATTTCTCTTGTAATTTTCTGGTTTTCTGTTCTATTTTCCCGGTTTATCACTCATTTTTATTCAATAATTTAACAACAAGCCGGTAAACTGTTAGAGCAACACTGACTGTTTCTTGGAAGTCTTGACGAAAGTGGAGCGCAAATCACGCGCGATCACGACTATAACTAGAGACCGGATCCGAATATTACATTCCAGGAATGGACTCCGTTGGAAAGACTGCACACATAAAATATTTAAGATATTTTTGACAAGACAATGGGGTCATTGAGGTTCAAATATCTAACGGGAGGGGGGAGGGTAAAAAGAGAACGATTGACAATTTCTTCCAAATATGTGAGCTAAAATGCCATTTTCGGGGCTATTTGGGTCAAAAAATCTAATTTTGTGTAATTGATGTTTAGAAAATTAAAGAAGGGGGAAGAAGCTGGGAATTTCTCCAAAATGTTAACCAGTATGTCATTTTCGGTATTATTGAGGTCAAGTAATGTTACATGGACATTACAAATTTAAAGAGAGGGGGAGAAAGATGGAGGGGGCGGGGAGAATAGATGAATAGGTCTAGGATCCATAAAATCAAAATAATCGCAAACTGTTTTAATTAAAGTGAATCATTGCCCAATTTGACCCGTAACCTGATCAGTAACATAAAAAAACATTTACACGAAACAATTCATCATTATTAAACCTATGATCTCTAGCGAATTCGTCATAATGCTTTTTTAATTATCGGTTGACGTTTTGCCTTGAAGAATTGATCAATATTCCACTTTTTTGCCAAGCTTCCTGCTTACATTTCAATGTCTTCAAAAGAGTTCCTCAGTTGGTTAATATAATTTTTACGCAGTCTAAAACTCTCACAGATTCGTTAAGATCGATATCCTTTTTGTGTCACACTTTCGATGCGAAGTTAATTTCACTTAAAACTCTAGCCATTAGGACTGTTATAAAAACAAATTCAAATCTTGGGTTAATGCTTTTAGAATATCAAAATAACGTAATCTGTGTAACAGCCAATCTTGATGAAATTCTTCCAGACCATCGAGTGGGTTTAAGTTTTCTTAATGTAACTTCTGATTCAAACGTAAATGATGTCAATAAATCCCATGGTTTGATGCTTAATCCAAAAAATGAATAAATATTTTTCATTATGTCAAAAAAGATTGATATTTTAATACATCCACGTACATCATTTATGATCAAGTTAAGATTATAACTAGTACAGTGAACATATTTAGCATTAGGCTAAATATTTTTAATTCTGGTTTTCATTCCATTGTAGGTACCACTCATCACACTGGCACCATCGTATGCTTGACCATAACATTTGTTTATTGAAATATTTAGAAAATCTACTATTGATAACAACTCATCAGTCATACCTTGAGCTGACTGATCTTTCAGCTGATTAAAACCCACAAAGTTTCTTTTATTTTAAAGTTTATCGGAATCAGTTTATCGTCACGTGTAATACTGGCGGGTCTGCTTACAACACTGCTGATCCTTTTTAGTTATATCTTGTGTCGTATCTAGAAAAAGCTGAGTAAAATGGAGAATTTATATTTGCTGTTAGATGTAATAACAGTTTTTGAGAAAGACACTCTATTATTTCGGTTTGAATTTTCGGGCTTAAGTATCTAATTGATCCTGAAGGCATCTCTACAACTTGTTTTATGACACTGTCGTAGTTGGCTACAAACTTAACTTCTGATAGAAAATTCCCATTATACTCATATTGAAGACCCTCTTGATGACCACAAAATAGCAAAGAATTTTTCGCTAACAATAACGTGACCCTACATAATCTCTCCAGCACCATCTTCCAAAAAGACGCTTTAAATCTTTTCTTCCAGGGCCTTATCTATTACTTCATTTTTCTCCCATAATTCTAGAAGTGCACGTGCTTCAATATGGCTTTTGGTTTAGCTATGCTCAACAATTCTCATTGAGAGATACTTTCAATTTCTCATTCCAGTTGTCCAACTATTTTTTTAGTTTAAAAATAGCCAACATGGTTCACGGCGTCAATAACCTTTGAGTAACATAGCCAAAGACGGGGAACAGGCCCATATTTTGTCATTGCATGATAATAATGTTCACTAAGCTCCTATTGCCTTGGGATAGGTCTTTAGAAAAGAGTCCTTTTGGTCTGTTTGTGGACAAACTTATAAGTATTTTGTCGTGATCTGTTAACTCTTTTCTTACAAATGCTCCAAGGGTAAAAGTACTCACGTTACCCTAAATCTAAGAGGCAGTTACATTTTCTGAAGTCCCTGGAGAACTTAGTAAATTTCCCGAGGAAGTCACAACATCTTCATCTTGTGTATCATCTTTTGTATGAAATGTATGAATATTTTTGCAATTTTCCAGGAGCAGTTTTTTCGGCAATAGAAACATAAATTTCTCTGGCAAATGTTTCCAGTATAATCCTGTGTCATCGGCATTAAAAATTTTGTTTTCAGTTATTCCAAACTCATCAATGAGTTTTTTTTAATTATCCTTTAAACGGGCCTTCCAGTTCTGGCCGAGATGATAATTTTTCACCAGATATTTTAAAAAATCTTATTCCATGACGGGCTTTAAAACGTTGCAACTAATCATCACTGGCACTTTTCTGATAATATCAGGTTTATTCATTTCTCTCGGTGTTGCACCGCACAAGAAGCAGGACTGTGATGAAGAATAAGTTGGGAGAGCAGATCATACTTTTCCGTCAAGCATGCTTAAAATCGCCATTGATTTGACTTTTATAATTTTGTTGCAAACAGTGATACTTGTTGGTCTTAAAAGTTTTAAAATTTTTTGTTTTTGGATATTTTGCACTTCACCAGTTATTACGTCCGTAGTTTCTTTGGAAAAGACAAATTTTATTGGTCGGCAGAATCTCGTCGAAGGAGCTGGATTCTGCCAAAAAACTTTTTTGCTTCGTTCTTCTTCAAAATAAATTTGTATCGGAACCATCGAAATGAAAAAAATATTTTCATCAGACTCACCATCATTGAATGTTTGTTTGTAACGATGTTGCTGAGAGCCATCGCATCCCCACTTTGTTATAAAAACCATTTCGGATGGAATTTTCGATAGACTCTTTAAAACGTCCTCCTGATATAAACATATTCTTTCAATGGTGTGGTCAATTAAACTTTGTAAGTTGACTTCTGCATAAGTCTCAGTAATATTAACTTGTGAAGGGTAGCACCTTTGTTTTGCTTCTTTTATTTTTTCATACGAAGGATACAATTTATGCAACATATATTTGTTTGCTGTCTGATGAACTTATATTGGCGCGTCGATAAATTTGCACTAATAACCATAGATAACGCTTCATCTGATGATATGGTTTTAGGTATGCCCGAAAACTTTTTTAGAGCCTTCTTTATCGTAGTGCCTCTAGCTGGCGACTCCTGAAAGAGATCTTTGACAACTACTGCTGAATCTCTCTTTCCCAGATTCATCAAACTGAATTCTGCTGCAACAGAGATCATTTGATGGCCCGTCTTATCAAGCAGTTGTTTTGCTTTACGTTTCTGCGTTTTGGCACAGCAGTCTTCAAAAGCACGACTGGACCTTCCACGTTTTAAAGCAAGCTGTTTAGAAGATGGGGGCACTGTGGTTGTAAAAAGACTGTTTTATGTGTTTTTAAAAAACGATCGCGATGTCGGCCACTTTTTTTCCATTTTAATTCAATTTGTTGACATAGGGACGTCAACTTTCTGGTAATAGAATCTACCACACAATCGGTTAACAAATTATTGTCTAGATTTTGAATCATAAATTCCAAAGATTGATTAATTTTTTCACGTCCCTTACGTTTGAACCAGCTTTCAAAAATTTGCATTCTTGAAACCTTACACTCCATGCTAAAAACAAAAGAAACACAAATTGGCGCAAGAACGCGCAAAATATTTTTATACTATCTAATACTGTAATGCCACAAAGTTATTTATTTGTATGTTTTGGTATCCATCTTTCCTCATATAAGAAATATTTTGCATTTTTAAATTTAAAAAATATTGTACTTGTCGTAGTTTTTCACAGATGTTACATTTGGCATTATAAACCCCCGTGCTAATAATAAAAAAAATTACAAAAACATACCTTAACAATCAGTTGAAAGGTTACAATATTGAAAAATATTTTTAAACTACTAAACTCTTTATACCAGCTAGCTTAAAGTAGATTAACTGAAGATACGTATTTTATTTTTTTATCTGCTATGCGTAGTTATAGAAATGTGTGATGTTTATTATTTGGGTCCCAGTACCTTTACAAAAAAGTGACAACAAAAAATAAATGTGCCTGGTATTCTAGAGTAATAATAGGCTAGATTTGTTTTGAAACGAAATACTTATTATTTTCAATTAAATCCCCCGAGATAGGTAAAATCGCGCACTGTGCGACGGCGCGCAGCTATTAACGAATTATTGGATTGATATAATACGCCCACACGCAAAACACACGTTGCTCTCCGGTGAAGTTCGGCATGGTTACTAAATTTCCCGACACTTGACCCTCCAGCGCGAAGCTCCCCCACCAATTAAATCTACTCAGTGGCGTGCTGTTTATTTACAAAATATTTCTAACCTTTTGAGACACCCTGTATTATACATCGTTTTTTTATTTATACCTTTAAAGCCTGGGTAGGAAATACTTCAGTCCTCCCATCTTATTTTGATTGAAGACCAAGTTGGTTGTAAAGAAAAATAAGACATAGTATAACTAATTTCTATTTAAAGAAAAACAACAACAAAAATAATAATAACAACAATAAATATTAAACAAACTAAAATACAACAAATAACAAAGCAAAGAATTATCTTACTCTAAATAAAACAAAATCCACGGAAAAATGGAATGTTGCCAGAAATGCCTAGTTATGGCATTGTTAATCACTTTTCTTTAGCAGTGGGTCATTATTGGTTATTAGTGTTGTTTTTTCCTGGGTTTTCGGTCACTTTTTGAAAGAAAAGATTTTTATTTACTTGTTAACGTTTCGGTTTCTATTGAATAACCATCTTCAGAACTACAATGAATTTTATGTTTGTAATATAAAGATCAAAAAGGAAATACTAACTAGTATGCATTATTATAAAAAACAATAGGAAACGTACCTTGCGGCTTATATAATCAAAAAACACTTCGTTTAGCACTACGAATTACATGTTGTCTTTAACAGTGATAAAATGGTACTGTTCAAGGTTTTTAACTTTTATGAGGTAAGGGACGGTCGGGTTGGAAATTCCCTTTTACCGTAATTAAGTTTGTAAACAAGTAGTAAAATTATAATGTAAAAATTTTGCAATTATTTTGTTATTAAGTTATTATAGATATTACTAAGACCTGTGGTATCAGTTCTGAAATTAAGTGTATGTTTGGTTTTTTTTAATATGGATTATTTCTTTTATATTTCTCTTTTTGTAATTTGTTTCATAGTCAAGAGCATGAACATTGTTAAAATTAAAGTTATTTAGCTTGTCAATTGCATGTTTTGATAGAGCGGTGTGGATTTGATTTGTGGTTCTAATGCTATTTTTGTGTTCTTTTACTCTGTTCTTAAGGTATTGTTTTGTTTGTCCAATATATGTTTTTGGACAGTCCAGACAGTCAATTTTATAAATAAGGTTGCTTTGATTTAATTTTGGCGTTTCTTGTTTTAATTTTGTAAATAAACTTACTATTATTTTCTGGTTTTTCTGCAATGTTTATTTTGTGTGGTTCAAGTACTTTTTTTTATTTTTTGATTTATTTCTGGAATGTATGGTAACGAGATAAATTTATTTTCGTCAGATGGACTTGGTTTGGTTCTATTAGTATTATAAATTTTATTAATTCTGTTTTTAAAAATTGGTTCATAAAAGTTTTTTGGATAATTATTATTTTGGAGAACTGTTTTGATTTTATTTATGTTTTGAGGTCTAAGTTCTGTATCTGTTAGTAGGGTCGCTCTATCAACAAGCGAATTAACAACACTTTTTTTGTATTTATTAGGAGTATAAGAATTGAAATTTAAATATCGACCAGACCATATCGGTTTAGTGTACTAACTTGTTTTAATGTTACCTTCATTGTTATAGCATATTTTAATATCTAGGAAGTTTATGGACTTTTTGTTTTCTGTCTCATGTGTAAATTTTAATTTATTATGGAAAGAATTAAATTTGTTAAGGGTGTATTGTAGTTTATCTTCAGGAATGCAAAGTAGGCAGTCGTCAACAAATCTTTTAAAGAAATATGTTTTATAGTCTAGGGTTTTAATTATATTTGTTTCAAGATGTTCAGTGACAAAATTGGCAATTGTAGCAGAAATTGGTGATCCCATAGCTACACCATAGATTTGTGAATAAAATTCATTATTAAACTGAAAAAAGGTTGAAGTTAGAGACAGCTTTGTATCTTCTATGAATTCTTTTTCCGGAATGGTAGTAAATTCTTTAATTAAGTTCCATTTTTCTTTTATGCCTTTTATTGCAAGTTCAATGGGGATATTTGTATAGAGAGAGACAACATCGAAAGAGACAAGAATATGGTTTTTAGGTACTTTTTTATTTTTAATGAAATTGTGAAAATCCCATGAGTCTTTAATATTATATTCAGTTTTACCAAGAACATTTGTTATTATATTGGACAGAAATTTTGAAAGATTATAGGTGGCGGATCCAATAGTACTGACAATTGGACGTAAAGGAATATTATTCTTATGTAATTTTGGTAATCCGTATATGTATGGTGGTTGACCATTGTGGTAGATTAATTTATTTTTTATTTTTTTGTCTATGTAATCTTTTTGAAGCCAGTGGTTTAATGTAGAATTTATTTTAGTTTGAATTTTGTTTGTTAAATCATGGGATTCTTTTTTATAGGTGGAGGTATCATTAAGCAGGTTTAGCATTTTTTTGTTGTATTCATCTTTATCCATTAGTACTGTTTTATTACTTTTGTCGGCTGATAAAACAAAGAGAGATTGGTTTTTGGATAAAAATAGTTTGGCCTCTTTCAGAAAATAATTTAGTTTGTGTTTTGTTTTTTTATTAGTATTTAGTATTTTATTTTTACAGTTGCTCAGGATGTTAGTGATTTTGTTACCGACGCTAACAAGTAAATAAAAATATTTTCTTTCAAAAAGTGACCGAAAACCCAGGAAAAAACAACACTAATTGTATAAAACGGTCAGTAAAACCAAAACATATTATTGGTTATGTTTTTAAATTGCTTACGGCAGCGTTTTTTAATACGGTAAGTTTTTCTATGCTTTTGCTTATGATTTAGGCTGGGTTTCATTTTTTCTTTCCAGTCAGGTCGGCTACTTTCGGTTTTCGCAGAATCGCTGGAGGGCCCTGTAACATCACGGGCGGTCTCCAGTGGCATATTTTTGCAGGAAATTGAAGAAACCGTCGCTTCTTTATTTTTCCTAGCACTGTTTTGTGCCAGCCCAAATGCAGGCAGTGGCAGATCCAAAACAGCACGCTCAGCAGTACTGGGGGGTTTGCGGGGATCTAAACAAAGTTCTTTCTGTTCGCTCACACCGTTGGTCGAATAAATACAGGAATACGGACATCGGGCAGATATTCATACACATATTGTTCCTCTAAAGCTGCAAACATTTCATCTAGTTGTGACATTGTTGATGACTAATTGATTTGAGACGCACAACAAAATATCTAGACAATGTTAGTAGTGTAGCTGAGGCGGGATTGGGACATGCCATCCAGTTCTCCGCGACCGCCATCGAGTTCTTATGTCTTCGGCAATGACCTTGAAAGAGGTGGTTGAGACGTCATGTCTTCGGCAATGACCTTGGACGAGTTTTTGGTTGTTCTGACGTCATGGAGGGTGTCACTCAGATCATCCAAGAAGGGGTAGTTTTTTTAGTTTCAATTGTTGTCACATGGGGGCGTAAGGGGTTGCGGCGTTTGCACTGTTATCATAAAACCAAAAAAAAAAAACAAAACAAAACAAGAGGAAGATGGGTGTGACCTTGGAAGAGCTTGATTAGCTGAGTCACCCCCTAGGCGTGTTTTGTTTTGGGCGAAAGAGATTTGATGACTCACACAGAATTCTGAGAATTGTTTTTTTGTTGTACGATATTTGTAGTAATTTCTAATTCCAGGAACTCTGTGTGACTCATCATCATTTTGTGATTTCTAGAATTGTGTGTGTTACGTAATATTTATAAATAAGTCAATTGTATCAGGAAAGAAAATGACGGGTTTTTTAAACGTTGCTTATATTTTTACTGTCTTTTTTTTTCGATTATAAATTTTGTTTTGTAATAGTATAGACTATATCTGTATTACATGGAATTTTTTTTAGGAATAATAAAACATGCAATATATTAAAAAATTGTTTTATTTTAATTAATAGCCAGAGGAGCCAAAACCTTGACTTCCTCTGACTGTTGTGGTTACATATTGTACTTTTTTGAAAGTCACATTTTCAGATTTTTTTATAATAATCTGGGCTATTTTGTCGCCTTTTTCAACATCATGGTTAAAGTTTGAATGATTGTATAGGAGAACTTTAATTGTCCCCCGATAGTCCCCGTCTATGATGCCGGCTCCAACTTCCAATCCATGCATATAGCTCAACCCGGATCTGGAATGAATTTCACTGTAGTGGTTTTCCGGTAGCTCTATTTGGATGCCGGTATCAATGAGTTCCCTCGATGACGGTCCAATTGTACGATTTTGAACACTGTATAAGTCGTATCCTGCTGCTCTGAGGGTTTTTTTGGGCTCAATAGCCTCCGGATATACTTGTGTATAGTTAACCTTTAAGAAGAAAAAAAGTCCTATATGTAAATTAAAAAAAAAATGTTTTCGCCTTGAAGAATTTACCTTTAACCTTTTATGATTCTAATAAAATATAATGAGTTCATCTGTAGACGTTCCTGGAGGTATGAGCAGGCAACATTTAAATATTTAACAAAAGATGAATAAATATATATATTTTTTTGAATATTCAAATAAATGATCGTCTATTTCGTGTTTATTAAAGTTATCAATAAAACCCCATGGCAGCGTGTTTGCATATTTATAATTAATTATTCTTTTGTCATCGTAAGGATTTAACGCAACTTTTTTCTGATTAATAGAATATACAGTATTAAATTACAGGAATACGGCACATCGGGCAGATATTCATACACATATTGTTCCTCTAAAGCTGCAAACATTTCATCTAATTGTGATATTGTTGATGACTAATTGATTTGAGACGCACAACAAAATATCTAGACAATGTTAGTAGTGTAGCTGAGGCGGGATTGAAACAAGCCATCCAGTTCTCCGCGACCGCCATCGAGTTCTTATGTCTTCGGCAATGACCTTGAAAGAGGTGGTTGAAACGTCATGTCTTCGGCAATGACCTTGGACGAGTTTTTGGTTGTTCTGACGTCATCGAGGGTGTCATTCAGATCATCCAAGAAGGGGTAGTTTTTTTAGTTTCAATTGATTTATATCAGTGCTAATGAAATTAAATAGACATTGATAATAATAGTCACGGAATGTAATAGTTTTAAGCGCCGATTTGGTTATACCTTTTGCTCTTTTTGTAATGCCATAATTTTGAATAAAGATATTAGTTTCAGAATCGTTAACCCCCGTTTTCTCAGCTTTTCTATGTCAATAATAAATTCAGATTTACTTTTTAATACTTTAAGAGAATACATTTTCGACCTAAGACCGATAAATTCCGTCATAATTGTTCCATTATTTTCATCTTTCATAAGTCCCAAAACTTTTTTATTTTTTAAAGGAATATCATAGATATTATTTTCGGGAAAGTCCGACGTATCATACCTATGAATATTTTCTTTTATATGCGTATAAATGTCATCAACATAAAATTGATATATAAGTGAATCAGTATCTATATAAAAGTTTGGCTTTCGATTCAAGTTCCCGTTTAATGTAATTATAATGAAAGTCGTAGAGAAATGTTTTTGATAGGTCTAAAATACTAAAGCCTGCATAGATTGGTTTGTTCATTGTTATTTCTAGACGTGACATTTCAATAAGAAACATATCATCACCAAATGACTTACAGCTATGAAAATTGGGCATTGATATGTAATAACTGGCCCCGTATCTACCCGACCATTTTGTTACCAATTTAATATCCTTATGTTTACGTAGATTTTCAATAGTTTTTCCAAAGAATGCATTAATTAGTAATTTGAAAAAAAAATTCTCAAAATCATTTTTGCTTTCTTTTCTTAGCCTGATATTTAAATCTGTATAGTTTTTAACCAATAGGACTGTTTTATTCTTTTTAGAGACAAACAGTTGAATCCCTAGTTCTTTCAGATGCCTAACCCAAAGTTTTGATGTAAATTGCGTCCCATGGTCATTTAATATATTTATAAGAGGTAAAAATCCCTTTCGATGCTATTTAACGTGGCTTGAGTGTTTGCCTGTTTTAGCGAAAATAATTTTATATATTTTGAAAATACATCTACGACTACTAAGATATAAATTACCCCCCCCCCCCATGCTTCTTGGTAATGGCCCATAACAGTCAATAGCAACTAACTCACCTACGGACATGGGAATGATGGGATGAAGTTTTCCCACAAAACTTTTATTGCGTTTTTTAGCCTTTTGACACAAATCGCAGGTCCTACAAATATTTTGTTGTCCCTATACATATTCTTCCAGTAAAATAATGTTCGCATGAATATGTTTGGTCCACCGAAGTGGCCCATTTCTTGATGATAATGCCAATTAAATGACTCCCTAAGGTTTGCAGGAAGTCCGATAGTTTTCCGCGGTTTAAAAGAATCCAGATGATAAAGTATATTGTTTTGAAACTCATAGTTTTCTAATACATGACTAATATGTTTATCAGGTACCCTGTGCTCTTTTTTAGCTTTTATTATTTGATTCAGATATTCATCTGGCCGTTGATATTTAAAAATATTTTTAAATACCTTTTAATTTGTTCGGTATTTTCAACTTGAAGTAATGCGATTAAAGGGTTTTCATTGGATTTTCCCGTGACATTTTCGCCTACCGGGAATCGTGATAAAATGTCCGCGATTTTATTTTCTTTTTCGTTCATGTGTTCAATGTGATAATCAAACTGTTGTAAAAATAGCGCCCATCGTATTAAACGTTCATTAAGAAAACGACACTGCTTAATAAAAGTGCGAGCGTGATGGTCTATACGAATTAAATTGCGTAAATTATTGCCAACAATTCCTTTTCTGTGGTAGTATAATTAAGTTCTGCCAAATTAAATCTTTTACTAAGGAAACAAATTAGTCCCGGTTGGCCGTCAGGCACAATTTGATATAAAACAGCACCCATACCAATTTGAGAACTATCCGTTTCAAGAATATATTGTTTCTTAGGATCTGGATGGACCAAAGTTATTGTTTGTAAAAATTTTGTTTTGATTTGTTCAAAACAAGAGTCCTCAGGAGGGCCCCAGGATCATTTACAACTCTTTTTAAGAAGATGGCTTAACCCAGCAGTAAGAGTGGAATAATCTTGACAAATTTTACGATAATAATTACATAAACCTAAGAAACCTCTTAATTCCTTAATTTTGGTTGGTTTTGAAAATTCCTGGATTGCCTGTATTTTTTCAGGATCTTTAAGAATACCGGTTGGAGTTAAAATATGGCCTAAAAATTTTACTTGTTTCCGACCAAAAGCTGATTTGGTCAAATAGACCGACAACTTAGCCTCACTTAATTTATTTAAAACAGCACGTATGTGTTTTAAGTGATCCTTAAAATTTTCTGACCCAATTAATAAATCATCTATGTAATTAAAAGTAAAATCCCTAATCTCTGGCCCTAGAATGATATCAATTGCCCTAGAAAAACTTCCCACAGCAGTTTTTAAACCAAAAGGTAAAACCTTAAAACATAGGAGCGACCATTATAAATGAAGTCAGTAAATTGTTTAGATTGTTGATCTAAGGGAATCTGCCAATAGGACGAAAAAAATCAATTGCAGTTAAGTACTTGACATTATGAAATCGCTTTAGTAATTCTTCTGGAGCAAGGGGTGTTTCAGTTTCAGCTATCATGTTATCGTTAATAATTGTAGCTTCAAGACATATCCTGACATCACCACTTCGTTTCCGTATGACCGTGATTGGACTGGAATAGGTTGAAGGGGCTCGTTCTGTAATTCCTTGTCTCTGCTTTATCATTTTTCATTATTATTTTGTGTACGAATTTATCGGTTAAACCAGGTTTATCCGAAAATAGGTGTTAAAATTCGTTTAATAACAATGTAAGTTGACTCTTTTTAGTCATTTAATTCAGCTTCCTATACCTTTCGAATAATTAAGTCTGGGATCTTTACCTTTTCAAATGAGAAACAATTAGTTTGAGGAACCTCCTCAAGTGGTTTTATGTGGTTGGTTAATTCATGTGAGTAGTGAAAGGGGGTATTTACCGTTTTTTGGTCTCGATTAGTAAAAGTCACAGTTTGGTGATAAAAATCTAACTTACAGAAATGTTTTTTCATCCAATCTATTCCTATTATACAGGGTCTAATAATGTTGGACACTATAAGACAACCCATAAAAAATTCCTTTTGACCTATTTTGACTGATGTTAAGACTTGTTTGGTAACCTTTTGACTTTTCTTACCAAATGCTCCTTGAATTTGAAGAGCTTTAACAGGGTGTATAGGAATAGTGGGGAATTGTTTATGAATTTCTTCCCAGAACTCAAAACATATGCAAGTAACCTCACTTCCTATGTCTAATAAAGCTAGTTATAATATTATTGACGCTAATCAAAATTTCAGGCAAAAGATTTTCATTCTTATTAGCATTACTATTTTTAGTAATATTTAGACTAAAACCTAAACCTGTCGTATCCGGAGGCGATTGACCAAAAGCACGAATAGGTTCTTTAATACCTTGATTACGTAATCCCAAACCCTGTCCTGATCTCCAACCCATCTTGTTCATAATTTTCCAACCAACATTAGAAAATATTCGTTCGTTGGATAGAGGTCATTTACTTCATAATTGTGCCGAATTACACGACCTTATTAATTCGACAGTTCCTAGTTTTCCGAACCCTTATTAGATTTACTACCAGAAGTTCTGGGACATACTTCAGAGATATTCTGAAAATTTATTCGTCGCCAACTTTTATTTGGAAATTGGTACGGATGAGACTTATTAGGAATCAGAGAAGGGGAAGCCTTAACGGGTCTATTAATAACGGACTCTTGTTGTCTCAGAAAATCGGCAGTCCCAGCAACCGTCCTATTATTATTCAGTAGCCACAGTGACTGTAAAGAACCGAGAAAATGTTTAATAAGTTGGGATACTAGACTTTCCTCACTAAGAGGTTCAGTAAGTAGACGAGCTAAACCCACATACTTAGAAAAGTGATCAAGCATACCCATACCATTCTGCCGAACATCATTACTAAATTTAGTGCGAAGTTGATTTTGTTCAACTTCTGACCAATAACAGTGGATGAGATCTTTCTTAAAACTTCATAACTCTGCCATGAGATTCGGTAAATAGTATACCAGTCGCTTGCAGGTCCCTCAAAACATTTCTATATAGAGGTCAGACGCTGAGCTACAGGAATATTAGCCTTCCGAAAATAGACCTCAAGCTCGTCCAAAAACTTCACAGCATGTTTCCTTCCGTCACCCTGAAATTTTGGGATACTAGGAGGCGGCGCATATACGATTGTAGTGGGCAAGGGTACTGTAGTATTGTCATTATGATTTGAGGAACTTTGTCCATTTAGGTTATTTACTTGTTCCTGAAAATTATTATGAATAGCAGAATAGCAACAACACTTTTTCCCATGTTGGCGAAATCAACTTGGAATTTGTTGCCCAAGGTTGTTATAGCCTCCAATAGAGACTGCTGACGATTTTCAGCTTCACTCTCATTTTACTTTACATTTGTTCTAAATATTCGCCAATTGTGATGGATCCCACTCGTAAGATTGCCGGATCTCGGTGACCTGTGGAAGGATCTTTATATTAATAAAGTTTAATATATTTTCACTACATAAATTTCACATCAATCTCCCTTACTAATTTAATACTTTATATCCTGGTCACGGCACCACTGAAACCTTACGGCCCCTGGCTCATGCACCATAGTTTTACTAACGAATAACTGTTTTTTCATATATCTATATATTTTTCCTGTTTTTTCTTATATATATATATATATATATATATATATATATATATATATATATATATATATATATATATATATATATATATATATATATATATATATATACAGTGACCGGCAAAAAGTTCGCAACATATGGGAAAAATTTTTATTAGGAGAGTATTGGAAAAACTTTTCCGGGGGATCGGTTCTGCATGTCCGATAACCTAAAAATCAATTTTGACATACGTCACGTGACCACTGGTATAGCGTCAAATTAAAAAAAAATTGTTAATTTACAAAAAGTGAGGTTAGTTGACGAGATATCAAAAAAAGTTATTTGAAAAAATTGCTTAGAATTAAATTCTAGGTCCTTGTGCAAAATTTTAAGATTTTATTTAAAAAAATTGGAAAACTCAATTTTTTTTAAATATTTTTTTATCGATTTACAAATTTCCAGTTTTTTTCGTTTAGATAGCTTGGCTAATGTAAAGCCCATGTATCTGGATGAAAATAAACGAATGTAGTAGTTTTTTCTACAATTGACAGGACAAAATTAAAAAAAACAGGGTTTCGCCAGACGCTAGCTGTTGCAATGATTTGTATCTAGCAGCAGTGTCAAAATTTTAGAGACATTTCAATGAGATTACATTGAGAAAACCTTAATCGTCTTAAATATATCTGAAGTTCGACTTTTTGTAAAGTTAAGGGGATTAAAATAGATAATAAACAAAAAAGTACCTGTTTATTTAATCGAAATTTCATAAACGAAAACCAATGTAAGAAAAACTTAAAAGTAGTCAAATTCTGTACTAACAACATAAAAAATCATTGTTTTTCATTGGGTGCACAAAATTTAAAACTCAGTATGACCACCATTTCTCTCCATACATACTATTGTTCTCGAGCGCAACTCTCGATTGACATTTCGGAGCATTTTACGATTTATTTGCTATACACAATTTCTAATGACATTCTCTAAATTTTGTATATTCCTAAAGGGTCGATGTTTGTACACAGAGTTCTTTAGGTATCCCCACATAAAGAAATCTAACGGAGTCAGATCTGGTGATCTCGCAGGAGTCGCAGGCCACGGATTTTCAGAAAACCGTCCTATCCACTGGTTTCCAAATTCTTGATCCAGCCATCTCTTCACCTCATTTGTGGAATGAATGCTAGCTCCGTCTTGTTGAAAGTATAAATTTCTTCTTTCGGCTAATAACAAATTGTCTAAAAAGTCAGATATCTCAGTTTGTAGAAATTCTAAATATCGTTCTGAATTTAAATTGTCTCTAAAGAAAAACGGTCCCACTATTCTGAGGTTGAAAATTCCGCACCACACATTAACCTTAAAACTATATTGGTCTTTACTCTGAATTACAAAGTCTGGGTTTTCGGTGGCCCACCATCTACAGTTTTGTGAACTGACGGTTCCGTTAGAGGTAAATGTAGCTTCATCCGAGAAAAGAACGTTCTTTGGGAAATTAAAATCTTCCTCAATCATACCCTGGAACCAGGCACAAAAATCGAAGCGGGCGTCATAATCCCTATCTTTTAATACTTGTACAAATTTAGGTTTGTACGGATGAAATTTGTTTCTTTTTAATATCCTCCGCACAGATCTTTCGTGAATGTTAGTGATCTCCGATATTTGACTAACTGCTAATTGGGGTGTTTCTGTGATCGACAAACACACATCCAGAGAACCTTCGTCACCTGTTACCGGTTTTTCATGGGAAACTTTATACTGATTTTCTACCGATCCCGTTTCTTTAAATTTATTGACTAGACGAGATACTGTGGAATAATGGAGGGATTTATCGGGGTGCCTCTCATTAAAAATTGCTGCTGTTTCTCTATGGCTTTTGTAATTATCTCCAGAAATTAAAATAATTTCTATCTTTTCCTGAAGAAGTAGTGTGGGTGCCATTTTAAGGAATAAAATATTAATAAACTTATGTAAAATATCAAACTTAGTAAGATGCGAGACATAAACCAATGACATAGGTTGAAATCAAACAAATTATAATTTGTTTGACATTTTCTGTTGTTTTTAACCTACTAGATTATTTGGTTGTTTTAATTTCAGAGCCTGCTTTGGTAGTTTTAAGTACAACTAAATAGACCTGGTTGTTAAATTTATGTGCGAAAAATCTTAATAAAATCTTGATACAGTCATTTCATTAGATTCAAACCATTGCAACAGCGAGCGTCCGGCGAACACCTATTTTTTCGATTTTGTCCTGTCAATTGTAGAATTGTAGATCTGACTCCGTTAGATTTTTTTATGTGGGGATACCTAAAGAACCCTGTGTACAAACATCGACCCTTTAGGAATATACAAAATTTAGAGGATGTCATTATAAATTGTGTATTGCAAATAAATCGTAAAATGCTCCGAAATGTTAATCGAGAGTTGCGCTCGAGAACAACAGTATGTATGGAGAGAAATGGTGGTCATACTGAGTTTTAAATTTTGTGCACCCAAGGAAAAACAATGATTTTTTGTGTTGTTAGTACAGAATTTGACTACTTTTAAGTTTTTCTTACATTGGTTTTCGTTTATAAAATTTCGATTAAATAAACAGGTAATTTTTTGTTTATTATCTATTTTAATCCCCTTAACTTTACAAAAAGTCGAACTTCAGATATATTTAAGACGATTAAGGTTTTCTCAATGTAATCTCATTGAAATGTCTCTAAAATTTTGACACTGCTGCTAGATACAAATCATTGCAACTGCTAGCGTCCGGCGAAACCCTATTTTTTTAATTTTGTCCTGTCAATTGTAGAAAAAACTACTACATTCGTTTATTTTCATCCAGATACATGGGCTTTACATTAGGCAAGCTATCTAAACGGCAAAAACTGGAAATTTGTAAATCGTTAAAAAAATATCTAAAAAAAATTGAGTTTTCCAATTTTTTTAAATAAAATTTTGCACAAGGACCTAGAATTTAATTCTAAGCAATTTTTTCAAATAACTTTTTTTGATATCTCGTCAACTAACCTCACTTTTTGTAAATTAACAATTTTTTTTTTTAATTTGACGCTATACCAGTGGTCACGTGACGTATGTCAAAATCGATTTTTAGGTTATCGGACATGCAGAACCGATCCCCTGGGAAAGTTTTTCCGATACTCTCCTAATAAAAATTTTTCCCATATGTTGCGAACTTTTTGCCGGTCACTGTATATATATATATATATATATATATATATATATATATATATATATATATATATATATATATATATATATATATATATATATATATTGCGAGGAGAATCTTCCAAAGACACACTGTGAACCAGGGTAGTGTTGGATTCATCCCTGAGGGGGATGCCTGCCAACTAAACTCCCCGTGTTCTGTCGGTTTCCGCGCCTACGGTGTATAAAACCTCCAGACCTCTTGCTTGGGTATTTCTGCTCCGCGCACTAGTGCGCATTGCGTCGTACCTCGCCTGTACCCCGGTACCGTAGTGCCGGGTACAGGTTTTGTCATCTTGTAGTGTGTGTATGGTGTGTGTGTGTCTGTGCGTGGGTTGGTGTGTGTTAGTTGTTTTAAGTGTTTCTACGCCTATGTTAGTTAGTTTTTTTTCTCCCTCCCACGCTTACCTGCCTAACAACAGTTGACTCTTAGGGCGCTTGTAGTACGCCCTCATACCTGCGACGAATCCCCTCCTTTCTGCTGCGTCTTCGATTGGATAATAGTCAGGGTCTCCTGAGTTCTTCGTTGGGATGAGTTCCTGCTGCGGCGAACGTTTTCTCTGATTTCTTTCTCATGAAGGTGGGTAATGGTTCCCACTGGACGCCTCTGCGGATTTGCGTGTTTCTTACAAACCAAGGAGCTCCTACTGCTTTTCTAACGTATCCGTTTCTGTCGACGTCAGACGTTTTATGTGGCTGTCTGCTGCATAGCCCCAAGCTGTAGACCCGTAGGTCAGCTGTGGTCTGGCTATTGTTTTTATCATTATTAGCTTGGTTTTTAGGCTCATCGAGCTCCTTGGACCTAAGAGAGGGAATAGCCTGTCCATTCCTGCTTTCGTTTTTTTAATAGCTAGGTCTATATGTTTTTTCCAAGTGAGGCCAGGGTCTAATGTAATTCCTAGGTACTTGGCCTCGGTGGACCACTCTACCTCGACTCCATCTACGTTTGTGCTTATAGGCGGGACTAATCTTTTTTGCAGTATAATGGCTTGGCTCTTTTGACCGTTGATTTTTATTTTCCAAGATATACACCATTGGACTATGTTGTCTACTTCCTCTTCTGCAGATGACGCCTATATTTCTGTCGCTTTTGGTTATCGCCATATCGTCGGCGAATAACGCTAGAAGCGTGCCTGGTACTTTTGGTATGCAATGCGTGTATATGAGGTAAAGCTGAGGCCCTAGTACTGAACCCTGGGGAACTCCTGCTTCTAGCGTTCTCGGTGCAGATGTTTGCTGCCCTACTTTAACACTGAAGGATCTGTCCTTTAGGTAGCTCGCTATTATTTTGCAGAGTTTTTTTGAGTACCCTGCCGTCACCATTTTGTATATTAATCCATCGTGCCATACTCTGTCAAAGGCTCTTGTTGAGTCAAGTAGGATCGCACCGGTTGCTTTACCTTCCTGAAACCCTTTGGTGACTGTTTCCACTAGTCTTAGCGCCTGGAGCTCAGAGGAGTGTTGTTTTCTGAATCCAAACTGCTCTGCTGGCATTATTCCCAGCAGCTCAGTCTCGTCTTTAAGTCGCCTGTTGATGATTCTTTCAATCACCTTGCTGAGTGCTGAAAGTAAGCTAATGGGACGGTAATTTTGCGGGAACTTCTTTTCCTTTCCTGGTTTATTTAGAACTAATACTTCTGCGTGTTTCCATCTGTCAGGGTAGTGTTCTGTCCTCATTACACCATTGGCGATGTTGGTGATGGCGGCTATCGCTTTTCTACCTAGGTTTTTCAGCATTTGGTTGCTGATGCCGTCTTTACGTGGCGCTTTTCTCTTTTTTAGGCTCTTGAGGATTTCCTTTACCTCACCTGGGGAGGCAGGGTGCGGGATTTCCTGGTCCCCTTGCTTTTCACTTAGGTTTTCCGCTATGTTTTCTACCGCTTCCTCGTGATCATCGTCCTCCTCGGGGTGGTTGTTCCGTCTGCCTTCCATTTCTATGGTAATAGCTAACCCTTCAGCTTTTTCGGCATCCGTGTATGCCATCCCGTTAGCCCCCTGTAACGGTGGAATCGTTGTTCTTTCACCCCTTAGTCTTTTCTGCATTTTCCATGCTGAGTTGTCAGCTATGTTTAATTTCTGAAGCTTTTGGTTCCATCTGGTGTTTCTTAGCTCCCTTAGGGCTTCCCTAAGTTGGAGGCTATGTCAGTTCAGTGTGGCTTTATTATGTTCGGTAGGTGCTTGCCTATAGATTCGCCTCAGTCTTCTATTAGCTGTTATAAGCTCTTTTACCTCCCTGGGGGTTTCCCCGTGGGGATGCCTAGGGGCAGGCATTATTGTAGTCTGGGTGCTTTCTTCGAATGCTTCGAGCATGATCCTCTCTTGGTTTTCTACTGCCATTGCTAGGTCTTCTATTGTGGTGATGGTTGGGATTGTTAGGATCTTCCTTTCCAATTTACTGCTGTATTCTCTCCATCCGGTGAATTTTTTGGTTAGCGTTTCTCTTGGTCTGTTTCCTGTCCCTATAGTGAGTTCTATTGGGTTATGATCTGAAGTTCCTATTTCCAGGGTTTCGAGTTGTATTTCCTGGTTGATGTTCTGCAGTATTACTTTGTCCAATACGTCCGGAAGCCCGCGCGCGCTGGGGATTGTTGGTTCTTCAGGCCCTATTACTTGTACTGCGTGAGGTTCTGAGTAGCGTGCCAGTCTCGTGCCGTTTGCATTTTCGTTCCTGCTTTTCCATTGTTGGGATTTGCAATTTAGGTCGCCTATGATTATTTTGGGAGTAGCCCCTGCTAGCAGGTCATCTATATCCTCTTGTACCAGGATTTCCATTGGTGGTAGATACACAGAGGAGATTTTGATCTGACCCCTGCTGGTACTGATTTCTATGGAAATTGCCTCTATCTCTACGTCATCTATTCCAAGTAGATGGTGTTGTAGGCTTTTCTTTACTAGTAGAGCTACCCCACCTCCGTTGTTGTTGGGGCGGTCATGTCTGTAGATCGTAGCCTTGGAATGAGATCCTTCCTTCCCGAGACAGCCTGGTTTCCTGCAGTGTCAGGATGTCTGGTTGTTTGTCGGCTAACAGGTCTTCGATTTCAGTTCTTCTGGCCCTGATGCCGTTCACGTTCCATGACATGACCGACAGGGGAGTTTGGTGCCTAGCATTGTTGTTGGGCATTTTTAGTTTGATTGTTTAGTAAAAGCGCAAGGGCTTTTTGCATCTGATGCATATACGCCGATTGGTCCAGCAGGTGCTTCAGAATTTGCTCTTCCATAATGGTTGGAGCCCCGGCTGCAGGTGCCGGCTCCCCTGGAGGGGGGGTGTAGTTGGTTTTGGCCGACCTTGCGTAAGACGCATGCGCCTGGGGGGGGGGGGGCTTTAGCAGGATTTCTTGTCCTACTTATTGGCTTTGGGAATTCTTTACATCCTTTATAGTTAGCCGGGTGGACTCCCCCGCACAGTACACACTTGGCGTTTCTGCCTTCGCCATCTTTAGGTTTGTGCAGGGTGCATTCTCTGGAGGGGTGCGGACCTGCGCACTTGACGCACCTATGCGGGAAGGTTCATCTAGATTGACCGTGCCCGTAGCGTTGGCAGCGGTAGCACTGGTTTGGATCCCTTGGTTTCCCAACTGCTTCGACCGTGATTGTGAGATCGTACAGTCTATTTAGCTTGTAGATGCTCTTGTTGTTTGTCTTCACTATGTATAACGAAAGCTCCTTTTTCGTTCTTTTGGAGACCACCCTGGTTAGCTCCACGTCGGGAAAACCAGCCTCCATGAGCTCTTCTTTTAGGTCAGCGTCAATTGGCAGACCTTTTACCACTACGTGGGTCTTCTTATCCTCCGGGAGGGTGTATGTATAGTAACCTCTTTTTTTCATCGTCCATCAGCTTTGTGAGCTGACGGAAATCATTTGCCGTCTTTGGAACGATTTTTATACCGTCTTTTACGGTTCTTGCTTTGGCGTATTCTATGTTCTTTCCGCGCATCTTTTTGCAGACAGTTTGCCAGCCTTCAGTGCCGTTGATGGTCACAGGAGGTATTTTGGGTTCCTTTGGGACTTCGCTTGGTTCCTTTTGCTCTGAAATTTCCATTTCAGTGTCATCTTCTCTTATTGTTTCTGCCGGAGCAGTTTTCTTCTTTTTGGTGCCCCCTTCCTCCTGGGCGGGCGCCACTGCTTTCCTGGCCTTCTTTGGTGGTAGATTTCTGGTACACTTTGGAAGATGGTGAACGTCAAATATTGTTACAATAGGTTGGTTAGTTACAACAAAATGATATGAGGTAATCCAGTCATCAGAATGATTTTTTGTAAGCATATCCAAGGCTGTTGCTACAACTATAGAGCCTATCTTTTGCAACTGATTAATAACGAGAAGTATTGTCTTTTAAAGTTTCTGACTTCATAGAAGAATTTGTAAAGAAGAAAGGCATTGGGAATTTATAATTTTTACGGACGCCCCGTATCATAAATACTAATGCATGGTCTGCCCTGGCCGAAGTTGTACCCATTGGACCCAGATCTTCATATCCATAAATATTTTGTTTATGTTGTTCATAATATAGCCCAGAACTAAGAGATATTTCATCAAACAATGAGGCACAACAACGGTCAAGTTCATCCATCTTGTCAAATTGTAGTGTCATGTGCTCTAAAATGGGGGTAATGGGCCTACTGTTAAAAGGAATTGAAGATAAGATATGTTGCAGAGTGCGAGGTGAAAGTAACTGAAAAAATTATCTTAGATATATATTTATATAATCTGGGACTTCTTTTATAAATTGATAAAGCAAAGGCTTTGTCTTTAATAGGCCAACGTCTAGCACTTGGTGGAATACCAGCATTTCTTACTTAAGCATTAATAAATTCTTTGGTAAAGCTATTTAAATTTTCTTCAATAAACTGAAATTTACCATCATTATATAAATTTTTAGTAGCACAAAAATCTCTCTTTTCTTTTAACTTCTTTCTTAAACGAGACAATTTTGATAATGTATTTTTATGCATCTGATGCATTATCCGTTCCTCGGGTGTTAAATCAGAACTTGAAAGCCCAGCCTCGGTAGGAAAACCCGTGCGTTTGATCCGAGGTTTCTCCATTAAAAAAGAATAATCATCAAAATAATTTGTATCCATTTTAGAGCAACTTGAACCATTTTTTGTCTTTACGTTAGTTTCAGGGCAAGAGGGGTTACTAGTAAACATTTTGAATACTGGTTATGTTATTTGAATGGTCACTATCATTTGAAATTTCAGGACTTAATATTAAAGCTTGGGTTGTGTTTGGAAAACGACCTGGAAACCTGCAATGCGTTGGTGACATCTGGCTGAGCTTCACTTCTCTTAGGGTTCTCGTAGAAAACATTAGATGTTACAAGCTTTTTTAACTCTGTTTTATTCTGGTGCTCATTTGCTTTTTTAACAACTATATTATTAATAACTCCTATATTTCTTAACTGGTCGTGCTGCATCATCAGACTTATCGTAAATAGATCACTACTCTTGGGCTTATCATCTGAAAAACTGTTTTGCAAAAGATTTTTATTATGCCTCGTACCCTACTTTCTTACCCTAACCCTCTGTGCGCCTTGCGAAGCATCTAGCCAGTGTCGGATTAAATCTACAGGGGCCTCTAGGAAATTGAAATCTCAGGACGCCACGCAAATTATCTCCCAATAGGTTCTAAATACAAATGTGTGTCGCTCTCTCGGCCTCCCCGCATCTTTTAGTTCCGGAAAACCTCAGCAGGCATTCCCGGATTGAGGTGGTGGAACCTATGGTCCCTCCCAGCTGATATACTGACTGACTCCGGCTCAGAGACGATTCGGAAGCCCTGAAGCTTCTCCGAAAGTCCGGGAGAGTCATCCCGACTGTCACATAATTCCCCTGAATTGATCGAATGATCACAAGGATCAATTTTGTTCCCTGAATTGGAAATAATTCCGACCAGGTTGCAAGGGAGTATCCTCTTCAGATGCGTATCCCAGTTTAAAATTTGGGCTTCCGCTTTTTTCCAGGTGGCTCTTAATTTTTCGAATCATATCGCCAGTTCTAAAAGCGGCCTGGAAAGAGCCGTTCGAGGAGTCCCCATTTACCGTTTTGTTTTCTACGTCTTTGTCCATGTTTAGGGATGTCAGGTACTTAAGTACCGCTGAACAAAGGACAGACCGCGCATCTGTCTTTGTCGCAATGTGGTCCCGCCTCCTTTAACCCCGTCCACCAAGAAGCGCAATTATAAAGGTTGTTTCCCTAACGAAAACTTGGGATACTTATTTGAGGTTATATTAAACTTGGGGATAGGTTAAAGCCCGGAATTCCCCAAGATAATATCTGTAAGCTTGCTGGCTAGGGCAAATCCAGCGTTCATATTATTTAAGCTAAAAACAACTCAAGTATTTAGCTTAGAAGTCACGAAGGGCTGATTCTTTGTCCAGTTGTAAGTGTGTTTGCTTCTAACTTATTGCAGACTTAGGCTAGATTATTATTACTAGTGAGCAATTGTTTTGATGTTAATAATGTTTTTCACATGTTTTTTAACAAAGGAAAGATGAAATGCATTTTTCATCAAAATAATATTTTTGTTTCATTTTATAAAATTGTTGCCATGGCTAACTGACTAAAATCAGTCATATTCAGATATTAACTGCGTAGAAACATTTGGTCAGAAAATTGGTCAGAAATGCTGAACCGAATGAAATATAACTTAAAAGATGTTTTTGTTGAGAATATAAGAGGCTTTAACATGTAAATCCCAATTATTTGAAAAAAATAAGAACTTATTTTTGCGACTCGTTTAGAGTTATTTCTTCTTTTAACCTACCCTGTATGATGTTCTAATTCAATCTTATTACTTTTAAAATCATTTTACCATTTTGTAATATGAGGATGAAACGCCCTGTAGGTAACATTGGTAATAGTTAAGAAAATCAAATAGCAATTAAGCACAACGGGTTTATGTAGGTTAACAACAAAGCATAACAAATTATTGTAACTCGGCATGAACCCTTTTTGGGACATGCATTCACCTTTTGATGACAGTGATATAGATAATATACGGAGACGTTAGTAAGACTACGATGGTTTCATTTATTATTCACGACTTCATCTAACAACGATATTAAAGTATTACATGGCGATCCTGCCAGGATATTAACTATATGAAAAAAAAAACGAATAGGAAAATTATTTTAATGGATGGATGGTGCTAAATTTATACAAAGGAAAAAATGGGCAATGCCAAGACAAAAGAGGAGATAGTAATTAACCAGGCCTCAAACGGTGATGCAAGAAGCGAGATTTCCAAAAACAGTGGGCTAAGTTTATCCGAGTGGCTCCTGATAGGTTTGGTAGCCTCAGCACTTGCTTTTAGTTGGTTGGGCCCTAAAGCAAGTAAGAAAAAGTTTAACACGGACCATCCGGCGGGAAATATATAAAAATGAGCTGCACAAATCCAGGGCAGAGCTAGAAGAGGAGGAGAAACTATAATTTTAAAGTTCTTTTGTAGGGTTTTTTTTTAGGACAAAGAAGAACAAATAAACGAAATGGAGGTATACGTGTAATATGGACAGATTAGTAGAGAATGAGTAATAAAAATAGTAGTATATAGAAATATTTAAAGATTGTGCATGTAAGTTTTAAATGTAAAATTATGGTTTATATAATGAATTTATGGGAGTTCTAAAATATGGGCCCAGTTGTCAAATTTTGGAGTAGATATTTCGGATACAATATTAATGGGAGATAAAATTCGCGAGATTTGTAACTCTTTATTAAATATTAGAACTAACCTGGTAAAATTAAGACACGAGAGACGAAGAGCGCCTATAGTTCAAACCAAAATAAAAGAGGCAAAACTCTGTTATGCCCAACTAAGTAATGAACTTTCTGTTGTAAACGAAAGAATAAGTAAGGCTCAGTTAGGGGATTCTGATATTAGGTACATTAAAGAGACGGTAAATAATATTAAAAAACTTTACACCGAAATTCTGAGTTTTGACAAACAAAGTGCCGAAACCGAAATGGCTTCTTTTGATATCAAAGTTGCTACGAATCTATTACCAGTGATGAATGACTCGGAAGACACTACCATTCGGTTAATAGAGGCCATAGAATTTTATGAGTCTATGCTTAAAGACGAGGATAAACCCACGTTAATTAAATTTATTTTAAAAACTCGTCTTTCAAATAGCGCTAAGCTACGATTAAAATCAACGTATGCTTCTATTACCACATTGGTGAGCGATATAAGAACGCATCTTTTAACTAAAAGGTCGGACACTGCCCTCCAGGTAAAATTGCTTTCTGCTAAGCAAGGGGAAAATAGTATTGAGGATTTTGGTAAGCAATTAGAAGATATTTTTGTGAACCTAACCATTGCGCAAGCGGATGGCATGGCGGACGCTTTTGATACGCTAAGGCCAATAAACGAAAAAATGGCAATAAAAAGGTTTGCAAGTGGCCTTAGAAATCAAAAGCTAAGCACAATTATATCTTCAAGAAATTTTGTAGCCTTGAAGGATGCCATTAGGGCAGCCCAAGACGAAGAGACTTCCTTCCAAAATAATACCCAAATTTTTACCTTTTCACACAGAGGAAGGGGGTATTTCAGACCGTTTTCTAGGAATTTTACTAGGGCAGAAAGGCAGGGAAGATTTATTAACGATTATAACCGCAGAGCGTCTTACAATAATGCAAATTTTCAACGAAATAGTATTCAACAAAACAATCATATTCCAGTATATTTCAATCAGCGTAATCAGCGTTTTCCGAGGTATCATAGAGGTCGGTCATTCACTCACGGTAATAATAATAATAATATTATAAGAGGGTCTCGGGCACTAGGTCACAGAATGAATTTCGCTGAGCAAACTGAAAATAACCGTTGCGAAAATACTACGAATACAAGTACTTCAGGCGATCAGCAAAGCTCAAATTTTTTTTCGTGCCTAAAAATGATAAATGTAATAAAATTTTTACTTATTCCGAAAAATGTTCAAACTTCGTTTCTTTTTTTGTAAATAATAGAAAGGTGGATTTTTTGGTCGATACAGGGGCATCATTGTGTGCGCTTAAATTAAAATGTTTAGATCCAAAAATTCCATTGCATAAAGAAATTATCGAAATTAAGGGAATTGGGGGTAACATAGTGTCAGTGGGATACGTATATTTAAATCTTAGTATAGGAAATACGGTATTTAGAGAAAAGTTTTACATTTTTGATACTTTGGCGTGTAATATGGACGGTATAATCGGCGAAAATTTTTTGAACAAATATAAGGCCAATTTAAATTACGAAGACCATACCTTAACTGTTTTGAATAACAAAGATACAATAATTTTAGATTTAAACACATATAATGATTTTATCCTAGTAATTCCTCCTAGGTGTGAAGTGATTCAGTATGTAGCTACGGGCTTACATGAGGGATGTGTGATAATGCCAGATGAGTTATGCCAGGGTGTGTTTGTGGCAGGTATAATGGCGCAGCCTAAACAAGGCAAAGTACCTGTCAAAATTCTAAATACGCGTGAAAGTGAAGTACGTTTGAGAAATTTTCTACCGAAAACTGAAACGATAAATAACTATAAATGCTGTCAATTTACCCCTCAGAAAAATGATGCTTCACGAGTGAAAGAATTATTTAAGCTACTGAAGCTCAGTTATCTGAATAAGGAAGAACAAGATTCTATAGAACAAATTTGTGCCAAATTTTCGGATGTTTTTCATATGCCCGGGGATAAGTTAACTGTTACAAATCTGTATAAACAATCAATTCAAGTTAAACCAAATACTCAGCCAATTTATAGAAAACCGTATAGACTTCCGCAAGTATATAAGGAAGAAATAAATAGGCAAATTTCTCAAATGTGCGAAGATGGTATAATTGAGGAAGCGCAGAGTGAATGGTCGTCGCCAGTTTTACTGGTACCGAAAAAGAGTGACGCATCCGGGGAGAAACGTGCTAGATTAGTTTTGGATTATAGATTTTTGAATCAAAATTTGGTAGACGTCAAATTTCCTATCGCGAATGTAGTCGATATATTGGATTCTCTCGCAGGAGCTCTTTATTTTTCGCATCTAGATCTCAGTCAAGGGTATTACCAAGTAGAACTAGAGGAACAAAGCAGGAAGTATACGGCTTTTACCACCGATCGCGGTCAATGGCAGATGAGGAGGCTTCCAATGGGGCTGAAAATTAGCCCTTGTGCTTTCTCAAGGCTAATGACCGTGGCAATGGCAGGTTTAAATTATGAAAAATGCTTGGTGTACCTTGATGACCTTATAGTTTTTGGCAGAAGTCTGAACCAACATAACAAAAATCTCCTTGATGTTTTTTCCAGGCTCCGCAAAGTGAATTTAAAACTGAACCCTTCTAAATGCGAATTTTTAAGAAAGGAAATACTTTATTTGGGTCATGTTGTAAGTTCCGAAGGGGTATCTCCCGATCCAGACAAAATTAAAGCATTAAAACAATACCCAGTCCCGAAAACCGCTGATGAGGTAAAGCGCTTCGTGGCTTTTGCAAATTATTACCGGAAATTTATCCCAAGTTTTTCGGAAATTACCGTACCCCTTAATAAATTGTGTCGGAAATATGCGAGATTTGAGTGGACGAGTGAATGTGAAAAAGCTTTTATATCTCTTAAAAATGCTCTTATTGAATATCCAGTTCTGGACTACCCAGATTTTTCAAATCAAAATGAATTTATTGTACAAACGGACGCATCAAACTTTGCTATCGGGGCGGTAATATCAAATAAAAATAATAAACCAGTGGCATATGCCAGTAGAAGTTTGAATAAAGCCGAAATCAACTATCCAACCATACACAAAGAACTTTTAGCTATCTTCTGGGCTGTAAGATATTTTCGCCCATATTTGTATGGCCGGCGCTTTAAAATATTAACTGATCATAAACCGCTTATATATCTTTTTAGTCAAACCGACCCCGGCAGTAGGTTAACAAAATTCCGTTTGTGCTTGGAAGAGTACGACTTTTATATTGAGTATATAAAAGGGAATGAAAATGTTACGGCGGATGCATTATCTAGAATAGTTTTAACTTCAGAAGACTTGAGAAAGATGAACGAAAGTATGATTGCAGTTATGACTAGGGGGCAATGTAAGCGTGAAGGGGTGCAGAAGGAGGCGGACGATAAGGATAATGCTAACAATGTTTGGCTTGATCACCCAAATATTGCGGAAATCCTTAAGCAACCCAAAAACGGCACCGAACTACGTTTGACGTCATCGGCACAAATAAACTCTTTATCAGAACATGTTACCGAACGCGTGGGAAATTTATATTACGTTCCATTAAAACTTACCTTATATCTAGACCAAAACACTCGATCAACATTGGCGCGAGACGAAATGTTGAGAGATTTGGTTGAGATATGTAGAAAAGCTAACATAATTGAATTATATATAATAAAAAATAAAGATAATATAGAATTTATCAAATGGATAGGTAAACAAATAAAAAATAAAGCAATTTGGGGGGGCCCCCGTATAAATATTGTACAAGGTGTTAGCAAAATAATGGACAATGATGAAAGACGGGTTATATTGAATGATTTCCATTTACTCCCAACTAGCGGGCACGCGGGTGTCAACAGAATGACAAATAATATTAAAAAATTTTATTTTTGGCCGGGGCTGGATAATGATGTTCGAAATTTTGTTAAAAGGTGTGAAATTTGCCAGAAACAAAAACATTCGAATCATTATACCAAAGAACCAATGGTTATCACCTCTACAGCCACTTCAGCTTTTCAGAAAGTATATTTGGACATCGTAGGACCACTTCCGGCTGACATAAATGGATTTGTTTATATACTGACGCTGCAGTGTGAGTTAACTAAATATGTTGAGGCTTATCCGCTAAAAAACAAAGATGCCGTGTCTGTGGCGAGGTCTTTTGTAGATAACTTTATCTTACGATATGGTTTTCCTCTGGAGACAGCAACAGACAGGGGTTCTGAATTTATTTCCTCCACAATGAGCGAAACGTGTAAACTTCTAGAAATAAAACAAATTCTCTCAACGGCCTATCACCACGAGAGTATCGGTGCTCTAGAGAATTCGCACAAGGTTCTAGGTGCATATCTTAGAATCCAAACACAAAACCATGAGGCGGCTTGGAGCACTTGGCTGCCTTATTGGTGTTTTTCATATAATACTACTGTACACACCGAGACTAAATATTCTCCTTTTGAGTTGGTTTTTGGCAAAAAATGTCGGATTCCAAGTAACTTAATTAGTGAGGTGGAGCCTATCTACAATTTTGAGAACTATCCTCTTGAGTTAAAGTATAGATTACAAAAGGCTCAGGAAGATGCTAGGGCCAACTTGTTAATGTCTAAAACTAAAAGAAAGCAGCATTTTGATGATAAAAGTAACCCGGTCCAGTATAAAAAGGGCGATATGATCTTAATAAAGAACGAAAAGGGTGATAAAATTTCAAATCCTTGCTTTCTGGGCCCATATTTAGTGGAAGAGGATGTACCACCAAATGTAAAAATTTTGAAAGACAATAAGCACGAATTAATCCATAAAAATAGAACTAAGTTATTTTATCAGTAAGTTAGCGAGTAAGTTAGCAAGTAATTATGGATAGAAGGGCCCTACAACTCTATTCTTCTAATTCTCTACTTTTATACACCTTTCCTTGTTTTCACTATTTCTCTATGCCTTCCATGCTAGTTTAAGGATTTATTATTTTATTGTACTGTAAGGACATACTACTTTTACAAAAGTAGGAGGTTTAGCTATATAGAAATACTATTTTGTGTTTATTAATAAAAATTTTCTTGATTGTTATAGCACATACCTAGTATGGGGTTATAGCTATGAATCTCTCAGGGTAATATTTACGTTCATATTATACTCTTCGGGAATTTCTATTTCTGAAGGAAATATAAATTCTTTAAATTGTCGGGGAGGTGTAATATGAGGATGAAACGCCCTGTAGGTAACATTGGTAATAGTTAAGAAAATCAAATAGCAATTAAGCACAACGGGTTTATGTAGGTTAACAACAAAGCATAACAAATTATTGTAACTCGGCATGAACCCTTTTTGGGACATGCATTCACTTTTTGATGACAGTGATATAGATAATATACGGAGACGTTAGTAAGACTACGATGGTTTCATTTATTATTCACGACTTCATCTAACAACGATATTAAAGTATTACAAACTTCTACTGTTGTAAATATTTCTTGCAAATTTGGTTTACAAATGATGTTAAACAAAAAAGTTATTCAAAAAAGAATAATGTGGTCACTTTTGTTGGCCCACCGTGTACATTGTTTAAAAAATTGCAGTAACCTAGCTCGTCTGCATAAATAAAAAAAACAAATTTAAATGTGTAAATCCTTGTCTTATCTATGAACAATAAAATTAAAACCTACATACTAACATTTACAAGTTATACCTAAATCTATAAACAATGAAAAGTCGACAAATCAGACATACTAACATCTAAAAGTATTACCTAAATCTACGAATAATAAAATCAGTCGACAAATTATACATACTAACATCTAAGAGTATTACCAAAATCTACGAATAATAAAAACTAAACAAAACCTACATACTAACATAAGTATAAACTAAAAACTGTCCTATCCTGTCTCAGTATTTATATGGAATTACTCAGGTTGGTACCTCCCATATTTTCACTTTGATTTTTGCTTTTGTTTTGCGGCTTTTCTGCCTTTTAAGTGTCTTCACAATTGATTTTGCGAAGACCTCATCCTCATCTTCACTGGTGCTGCAACTTTTTTGTAGCAGTTTTTTCACCCTCTCAAAGGACTTGTCAATAAGAGTGGTAAAGGTGTCTTTATTTTTTTTCTTTCCCCTTTTTACCGGTACACCAGACAAACCGCTCTTTGGGGTTATTTCTTTAATATATCAATCGTTTTCTCTAGCATCTTTTGCAGTGGATGGGCCGGGTTTTTGGGAATCATGTATTTTATGTGCTCCTGTATTTTTTGCAGTAGATGGCCCAGCTTTTTGGGAATCATGGATATTACTTCCTGTATTTTTTTAATATTAATGTTATCAAAATTTTGATCATTTTCTCTTTCAAGTATATAGAATTCAATAAGATTCTGAAGGTGATTCTGCGCTAGACTAATTCTCATTATCATCACTTTCAGCTACCGTTTTCAAGTTGCCATCTCTGAAATAGTTTCCACTGGTTCTACAATAATAATAAATATTTAGTACTTATACCTGGTCTCAACAAAAAATAAATTGAAAATTTTTTTATTATCTACAAGGTGATTACTTACACACACACTTACACTTACAACGCGGCTATATCACGGAAGTCCAGTGGCGGTTTGTAAAATTTGGAAGTTTTATATCTCTGTTCCCACTTACAGGACCCGTACCGAATTTAGGGATTTTAATAGGGAGCCCACTGGGAGGGTTTTGGTGAAGAAAAAAAAACAATTTGTAATTTGTGGAAAAAGTTGAATTTTTGCTCCACCATATTGTACCAATTTGTCCCACATATGCTCTATGGGGTTGAGATCCGGACTCCTTGGCGGCCAGTCTAGTACTTGAATACCAACATCGTTGAGGTATTGCCTAGTTATTCTGGCTATGTGCGGCCAAGCATTATCTTGTATTAGGAGAAAATTTTCTCCCATAAAGGGCTTATAAGGAACTACATGTTGTTCCAAACACTCCCTAATGTACCTGTCAGCATTACGGTTCCCTCCCCGTAGCGTAACAAGATCTGTGCGGGCTTCCAACGAAATACCGCCCCATACCATCACTCCTTCGCCACCAAATTGCACTCTAGGAGAAAAACAACTTTGAGCATAGCGTTGTCCAGGCCTTCTCCACACTCTTTGGCGACCATCAGGTGAATATCTCGTAAAACGAGACTCGTCTGTAAAAGCCAGTCAGTTCACCAGTCGTCCATATCCCAATCTGCACGAGTTCGAGAAAATTCCAAGCGCTGCCTTCGATGACCTGCATCCAATAGAGGACCTACAGCAGGTACATAAGATGATAGGTTTTGTTCCCTCAACCTTCGGCGTACAGTATCAGGTGAAACTACGGTGCCATGAATATATTCCAATCTTCGAGCCAAAGTTGTAGCAGGAACTGTTCTTTCTCGAAGGACTTGAAGTCTCAGAAACCGATCTTCAACTGCGTTTATTGCTTTCCGTCTTCCCTGCCCAGATCTTCTTGAGTACGAACCCGTTTCTCTAAATCTTTCTGTCGCATCGGATACTATACTGCGTGGAACGGCAAGCCTGCCTGCGATATACCGAATGGCACGACCATCATCTTGTAAAGCTACAGCTTGCGCTACTTGTTCCGGTCTCATTTTTTTTAAACACTTGTTCGCAGATAGCTCCGAAACACAAAACACAACAAACGCTATAGAGCAAATAAATCTGTGATTTGTTAAATACTGCTTGACAGGAATCCATTTGTCAAGCCATAAAAAATGCCAAACTTAAACTTCTCATAACAGACAAAGCCAAGTTAAAAAAAAATACTGGTTTATGGTTACGAACCCCATAGTTTTTTTTTAAATGCGTTTTTTCTTTAAGAATACAGATATTGATATGAATCAAAAAAATAACTGTTGAGAAAAGATGATGCTTAAAAATCTTGTACGAAGACACATCATTAAGTAGTCAAATTTTTCCACAGGGTGTTCAGAACTTTAGGACAAAATGCACCTTTTAGTTATAACCTTATAACAACAAATCTTTTCGAATTTTTTCCAAAATCGACAGTAGGGAATGATAACAATGAAATGATGTCAAATTTATTTAGAAAAAATAGTAAATAAAATACCTAAACATGTTAATTTTTTTCCCAAGGGGGGCGCGTAGCCCAAACGCAACTTTTTTCGCAAATTACAAACTGTTTTTTTCATTACCAAAACATTCACACAGTGAGCTTACTATTAAAACCATTAAATTTCATACGGTCCTACTGTAAGTAGGAACAGAGATAAACAATTTTGAAATTTTACCGACCACCACTGGTTTATACCTAGGGTTTTTGTCTGGGTATTTACCCAATTTCGGTATTTACATGGTTTTTTTCAGTAAAAAGCTTTTTAAGGCATATATTTTATAATAAAAAAATACATATTGTATGGCCACTCATTTTATTCAAATTAGAAAATAGAGGAGGCAAGTTAGATCGGGAGAGTCGAAATAAGCAAAAAAATTATGCAATGGATGAAACCAATTGGAATCGGTCCCTAAAGGTGTCCAGCTGAACGTATGAAACTCTTTATAAAAATATGGTGTTGTTAATTTTTTTTATTAGAAATTTATTGCAAAAAAGAAGTTGTATATCACATAAGGTTTTTTATCAATGTCAAAAAGTAAATAAATGAACAAATCAGCCGAGTTGAATACTACGTTTTTTAATATGAGGACAAAAAACAAATCAAAAAGAGTAAATTAAATTGAAAAAAAGTCTTAAACAATAATTAGGTTCTTTTCTTTTTAGAAGACCTTTCCCTTTTGGATGAAAAACTCCGTTTAGTGGATTTTCTTCTGTATTCCAGGGCCAGATTGTCCCTATTTAATGACTAGCAGTAATCCGCCATCATTGCAACATTCCTCCGACCTTGATATCTGCGTTCCATTTCTTTGATGTCTTGGTGGAACCTCTCACCCTGCTCCTCACTTACATCACCAAGATTTTTGGGAAAGTAATAAAGATGCGAGTGTAAAAAATGAACTTTTATGCTCATATTGCATCCGAATTCTTTAAATTTCTGTAATATGTTTTTTACAATAATCTTGTAATCTGGATCCTTGTTACCCAAAACACCTTCTATCACATTAATGAATGAAATCCATGCATCTTTTTCGATTTCGGTCATGGTATTTACAAACTGTTGATCTTCTGCTAATCTCCTTATTTGAGGACCTACAAAAATGCCTTCCTTTAATTTTGCATCAGAGAGAGTAGGACATTTTTGACAAAGGTATTTCAAACAGTCTCCATCTTTATTTAAAGCTTTTACGTATTGCTTTATCAGACCTAGTTTAATATGCAGAGGAGGTAACAGAATTTTTTGTGGATCAACAAGACTTTCGTGCAGAACATTTTTTGATCCAGGAATTAAATTAACTCTCTTTGTCCAGTTCTTATTCTCCCAATGTTGCTGTCTGTTTCTGCTGTCCCACTCGCACAAAAAACATGGGTACTTTGTGTACCCTGACTGCTGACCCAGCAGAAGGCCCACAATTTTTAAATCACCACAAATCATCCAGCTATGGTCCTTATATTTAATTTTTTCAAGCAGTTATTTAAGATTTTCGTAGCTTTCCGTCATTTGCACCGAATGAGCGACAGGTACAGATGCAAAAACATTTCCATTGTGCAAAAGAACAGCTTTAAGGCTTCTTTTCGACGAATCAATAAAAAGCCTCCAGTCCTCGGAATTGTAATCTGTGCCAATAAGTTTTTTTATCAAGCTAGAAATGTCGATGCAATAAACTAGTGAACCACTTTGTTCAAAATAGTCTGTATACTCGGACTCGCGCTTCCTAAAATAAGAGATTTTGACGTCTTCTGTCAGTAAATTTTTACTTAAAAGTCTGGATGCCAAAATTTCGGAAAGATCCTTGGGAAGACCCCAATCTCTAACTAGGTCATTAAGTTCAGATTGGGAAAATAACTGCGGTTGTTTAGAAATGCTCGCTATTTCACTAGCATCGCTAAAGTTATCTTGATCAACTTCTGATTCAGAAGTGCTTGTTTTATCTTCTAAATTCCGTGGATTTTCAGGTATTGGCATGTCTGGACCGTGTGCCACGGGTCTAATTGCAGACTTAAGATTCGGATAAACAATATTTTTCAAATTTTTGCACATACAGAAATAGCAGTCATCATGGTGATTTTCTGGCTCTCTCCATATCGTTGGTATTCCAAAGGGTAGGGATCTCCTTGTTCCATTACTCCAATGCCTTAAACTTTCTTCACATATCTTACACACAATGTGAGGTGCCCAGGGTTTGTCTTGATCACCAAGCTTTACTCTAAAGTATGCATAATATTGTTTTTTTAAAGAGTGGTGTAATATTACGTCTAAATTTCTTAACCACAAATGAACCACACACATAGCAAAAAGTATTTGGCTGATTTTGACAAATTCTTGGCATTTTAAACACAGATTTAACTATAAAAACTTCACTAAAGGGTCACTAAACGACGACTAGGCCTACACCGAACGCAAACAGACGATAAACGAGCTTGTTACACAGAGAAGGCTATTTTAACATTTGCCGACCGTTTGACAACAAATCTGGGAATCCCAGCTATTGAATTTCACTTAATGATAAGTCGGTATTTCCCCTATGATATTCTATTAATTGTACAAAATTTAAACTCAGTAGCGTTGCAATTTTTATAATATAATTTAATTTTAATACGCAAATATTGAAAAAATAAGAAATTTAATTAACTACAAAATGGTGGGTGATAAAAACAAAAAAATGTTGATGCTATATTTGTTTAGCCCCCAATATTTCAAAAATACGAAAAAATCCCGATCACAAAATTTTTGTTGGCCTGAGTTATATTTTAAAAGTATTTTGAATTTGAATTTGCGATATTCTTGTTTAAGTGTGAAATTTTCCACTTTGTTGATTCAAGCTCTGTATTTATAAACAAATTTTAAAAAATTAAAAAATAAGTATTGTAATCTCTTCCTGAGACCACTATATACGAAATCTGTGAGGGGTGTATCCATATGCTTCTTATTCTTTTGGTTACGGGCCGTAACTTACGGCAAATTTTCAGTTGCAAGCAAACCCAAGCAAACCCAAACGATGTTCCGATGTTAACAAATGGAATGTGTGAAGGCTTTGTGCACTTTTTAAGTATGAATGGAACAAAACTTTGTATTAAGTGCAAAATTTTTTTAGTTAATTAGCAGAGCGCTTTCGACCCTATAGGTCATCATCAGTGCTTCTTGTCAGGATGCCAGTCAGAAATCCATTTGAACGAACAACAGTTAAAACATATGAAAATATTTTTACATTACAATTAAAATCAAATAATCATTTTACAAAACAATTTTGAATTCGGCTTACACGGTCATATTTTTGATGGTGTAAGATCTGATGATTAAATTATCGGATCTGACCGGATGAACCTGATGGGGTGCATCTAATTTTTCTCGTTTTCTAGGCAAATCTATTGCGGAGGATACTCCATCTTTTATCGATGTTTTCAGCTGTAATTAAGGATATTATAAGAATTTTATAGCCTGCTTTTTAAAGGAATATGCATATCTGTGTCCTTACAAATCACAGCTATGGTTTCCCAAGCATTTCTCCTTTTTTGCTTGTTTTTAAAATCTCCATGGGATTTATCGTACAAGAAGGGAAATTTTTGCACCTGCTCACCTTTGTGGATTTAGGGGGAACAAATTATAGTTTTCAGACTAATGTAATGATTATACTTAAAAATTAGTTTTAACATAAAAAATATTGATTTTGGACCAAAAAAAATTTTTGAGTCGAATATAAAAACAAATACATAACACTCCTCTAGTTCAATTTAAAAAAAAAAATAAAAGCTTTGCATCATCACTACTAAAAGCAGTGCTCGAATCGCTTTCGTCAGAACTATCCAATCAGTACAGACATCAATGGAACCAGGTTCAGGTAACCCTGGTTGTTTTAGAAGTGCCAATACTTCCCTCGGAATTGTTAAAAGGCTGGTGAAATCCTTACGGCAAAGATTGCTTTCAGGAGGCGGTGACAGGATGGAAAAACACTGCACCAGGTAAAACACACCCGTTACTGCTGTTACTATCGTCTGTTACAACAGCAATAAGTCCACCATTGCTATAATTTTTTATATTCCTTATAATGTCATTGATTATTATATTTTTAGTTTGTGGAAAAAGCCCTATAATTTATTTATATATTATTATTTACCTTAAAATTCAAAAAAACAATACGTTATTAAATTTTAAATACCGTTGTGAGGTTATCACTAATTAACTTTTCGGGCACATCTTTTTCGCAGCGGTTTTTAGCTACAAAAACGCAGGAAATGTGTGGAAGCAGAAAATTAAAAATAAAAAAGTCATCATTGGGTTGTTCATCCATTGGCACTCTACTCCACCACGAATACACATGTTATGTAATACTGCAGAGACATTTACAATTTGTTCTACTTTATCTGGTTGATATTTCAATCTCCTGTCACCTAGTATGCAGCGAAATCTTAATTTTAGCAAACCAATACAACATTCCACATCACTACGAATTAGTTTGTGCGCATGATTATATCGTCCTTCTGGTATATCAGAATCAGGTGAGCAACCAAGATGTGAAGATATCCAGAGTCACCTCAAAGCCAGAAGTTTCTTTCTTCTAAAATAATAATTTAAATAAATTAAATATCAGCACCGAGAATATCTACATGCATTTTTTAAAAAATACCTATTTGCATGTTTTAATAAAGTTAAAGCACAAAGTAATGCTTTTAAAAACTTAAAATATGGAAAAACCCCCTTTCAGTTTTTTATAAAATCTGTAAATAAAGGTGAAAATATATATTTAAATATCATACAGAAGAAAAACACTCTTCTTTCCTTGATTGTGCATTTCTTTTAAGTAAAATTTATTTCGGGATGTTCTCCATATCTGTGCATCATGCACAGATCCAGGGAATCGAGCATATACATTCAAAATTTCCAAGTTGTGATCGCAGCTAAGTTGAATGTTTTTGGAATAAAAATCCTTCCTGTTCATGTAGCTACAGTCGCGGCCATGTAAATAGCACACATCGTATTATTGGCGTTTGTGATATAATAAAACAATATTTGGTTTAAAAAAATATGTATATAATATATTATACACCTTCCATTTGTTTAATACTATAACCAAAAATAGATATGCTTTGGGAAATAAAACCCAAATAAAAAAATTCTAAAAAGGACAAGGCAAATAAATAGCACATTTTCTAAAAAAGAAAGAAAAAAATAACCCATTAATATTTCGTGGGATAGCCCTTATTTTTAATGATGGCCCTTAGTCTAGAAGGCATTGATTCGACTAAGGTTTGGCAATATTTCTGTGGGATATGCAACCACGCATCTTGAATATTATTCCATAATTCGTTTAGATTTGATGCGTTTTTGTCTTTAAGATCTTGCTTAACTCGTTCCCACAGGTTCTCGATGGGGTTCATATCAGGACTTTGGGCTGGCCAGTCCAAAACATCCATCGCATGATCCTGTAGCCAGCTTTGAACAAGTCTTGACGAATGCTTGGGATCATTGTCGTGCATAAATTTATACGTTACGGGAAGAAACTCGTCAGCATATGGCTCCATGATATTTTCGAGTATGTTTTTATAAACAAACTGATCCATTATACCCTCTACTTTATGAATTGGCCCAACCCCGTGCCAGGACATGGCTCCCCAGACCAATAAAGACCCGCCACCGTGTTTTACAGTTTTTATAGTGTAACGAGGATCCAGACTGCGGTTGGGAGGACGCCAAACATAACATTTTCCATCACTTCCAAGCCGATTAACCTTTGACTCGTCACTCCAGAGAATTGTTTTCCAAAAACTAACATTCTTATTTAAGTGTTCATGAGAAAATCGTAATCGTTTTTGTCTGTTTTTTTTTTTTGGAAACAAGTGGTTTTTTCCTGGCAATGAATCCTTTAAGCTGTACCTCGTTTAATCTTGGCCTAATGGTCCTAACCGACAGTTGTATGCCATGGTGTTCCAATATTATACGTCTTAACTGTACGGCGTTCAAAAAAGGATTCGCTTTACTCATTCTCTGAATTAGTTTGTCTGTTCGTTGAGAAGTTTTCCTGATTCTAGGTGACCTTAGTTTGTTTTCTGTGCTTTGTGTAGTCTCATATAACTTAAGGGCATTATATACCATCTTTCTTGAGCACCTCAAATCATTAGCTATTTCTGATATTGACAAACCTTCACGTTTAAGTTGGACAATTAGTGCTCGCTTTTCTGATCCGCAATGTTTTTTTCGACCCACTAAAAATAATTGACTTTACAATTTGCTTTTAAGAACTTTAAAAACTTTAAAAATACAGCATTATACTCACTGATAAAAAATTATTTTCGATTTCTTTCTGAATTTAACACTTTCTAACTACTTCCAAACCTAAATATTTAAACTGTGCTATTTATTTGTCCTTTTAAAGATATCAAATGTGGTATTATTCAAAAAAAACAACAAGCCCTCGAAACCTGTTTATGCCACTTTTTGCGCCTCAGCAGCAGATACAAATATAAACGCTTTTTTGTCCGGCCGCTCTACAGCTTCTGGCAACAAATTTAAATTTACCAAGTGTGCTATTTACATGACCGCGACTGTATGTGCCTCTTTAACAGGGGCGACGATGGCCAGATGGGTACAATCAATGCAACCAATTATTACTGAAAACTGGACCCTTTCCATATATGTGTCGTTCATTGTAACAGTGGTGTATCTCCATTTACATCTTTATTGCAATATTTAGTGTTTTACATAATGATTTGCAAAAAAAGAAACAAGGCTCATTGAAATTGTTTAATACGTTTTATTTCAAAGAAATACATTAAAGTTTCTGAACGTAAGTGGAAAATAATTGTAGTGACTAAAAATAAGTAAAATCTAAATAAAAAAATATATATATATAGTTACTTCACTATTGAAGGGTCTTATTACGCTAATCGTAGACGATTTCGTCATCAGACGAACGTTCTTGAGCGTTGGATGTGCTTGAGCGAGTGGGAACTTCTACCGGAAGATTTCTATAATAACCGTGATATACTGGTGGAATATATGGAAGCAAATCCAACATATCCTTTTTCTTTGCACTGGTGATAGGCCTTCTTGTTGGGTAGAGTGGATCTTGCTGAATGTGAAATAGGCTGTTAAGAGGTCGACCTTGCTTCTTTCTACTAATGTCAACAGCATAAAACGGTGTATCCATGTTTAGCGTCTCCTTAAACTTAAATTGAAAAGGGTGATTCTTTTCAAACCTTAGCCATCTAATGTTTAGCCAGGTAAACTCATAACCACAAGTAGTTTTTCTTCTGTTTGTAATGGAACTTTCCAAAGCAGCAGTACTTAGAAACTCATTATGATTCATTTGGGTAACATTAAAATGAGGCTCCTTGCGTTTGGCATTTTTTATTATGTCTATCCATTGGTCTGGGCCATAAATTTATCCATGACGACGACTCGCACTCTCTATTATCCCGAATTCTCCATCGTTGGGAAGGTAAGAGTGTCCCGATACCAAAAACTTGTGGTCTATAGTCTCAACACTATTTTCTGGGTCATGTACATGCTTTAATATTGACAGACTTGTTTTTATGTTTCGGTTTTGACCGGTACAAGAATCTGAATACATAATTTTATGCTTTTGTGACGCTGCATTAGCTTTTATATGCTTGACAAGACATGATGCGATGTCTTGAGAACCTCTCCCTCCTTCAACTTCATCCCAAACATACATATATCCTGTATTATTGTTAAAACAATGAATACCCAGGTTGTATAAATAAAGATTCCTTTTATAATACGCGACTGAGGTAGTTAATTTCGGATATGATAATGCTTTTTGAAGGTCAAAAGTAATTATGTAGGCTTCACTACTTTTCGTCGAATCATTTTGAAGGTTTTCTCTCGCCGAAGCTGCCTTCCGTTGGTGAAGTTCTTTTTGCTCCTCCAACTTCTTTCTGGCAGCTTCATTTTCTGATCCTTGTATTTTTAGGTGTAAATCATCACGTTTTACAAGTGTCCTGATGCGGTGTTTTAAAATGGAAGTTAAAGTTGGTGTTAAATACTTAGTTATAATATTTTAGTTTTTTTGGTTCAGTCATTTCAGCTTCACATTTTTGTTTATAAAGATCGTACATTTTGCAAATACTGAGCCCAGGGTTCAGATATTTTCTGTTAGGATTTTTCTCCCGTGAATAGTGACTTTGGTATGCAGGAAAACTTTCTATATGTGTAACTACATCAGAGTCATCAAATTTTCGGGAACTAGTTGTACCACGCATATCTTGGCACTGTGACACGTCATGTTTAGATAGGCATCGGTGTAGCCTACCGTCACTAATTTTAAATGTATTAAGAAAATATTTCTTACATACAGATTTTGTCTTCTCACTAGAGTTAATAAAATACCTAAACGAAAATTTTTTACCTGCACGTGACCCATTTTTTTGGCCTTTTTCGATTCACAAGTGTTTTTTGTACTAAACCATATAGATAGGAATTTACGTCCTTTCTTTCACTCTCTGTATATAAAGAAAAACATTAATTTGTTTAAACATCCACAATCAGAATTTTCAATTTTTTTTTGTCTCTTTTAGTACCCCTTTTAGTAAAATATTCTTTGCCGCTGTTACGCAATAATTTCCTTCTGTTGACTGTCCGCTTGTCCTCATTTTTCAGTCTTTTTTTAGCCGTAGACGGTCCAGGTTGAGGGTCCTGGTTATTATCATAACCAACAGATTTGTTTTCATTGCATGATAAGTCATGATCGTCGTCGTTATTGGAATCTAAAATAAATTATTTATTTTATAAAGGCTGTTTAGTTATCAAATAATGCACACACACAATACATTATAAAAATACAACTATATAATATTATCACAATATGCAGTTTTTATCAATAAAAGTATGAAAACCTAGTTTTCATTTTAAGGTTATGTTTACAAACACAGAGATTAAATGGGCTTACCACTTTCTGCAGTACTGTCCTCTATACTAGGCTGATACTCAGACCCAGAATCGCTAAAATCTGTTTCCATATTAAAAATACTAATATTTCATTATAATACACCACACGAACTAACTATCAAGGAAATCCACGTGCAAAATACTTGACGCAATAACAGTGAATTATCTCCAGAGTTACTTCACTATTATGCTGAGATGTGACTTGCTTCAGTATTATAATGATTTAATTTGCAATTTAGGTTCCTGCATTGACAAAGTAATGCCATCTCGTGAGTAATAGAAACAACTAGGAGTTAGTCCACTTTTACATTGAAAGAATGTTTATAAGAATACCATAAGACATTAAAATATACATTTTAAATATCGCTGCTTCTCCAGAAAAGTGACACAATCCAAAAAACTACTTTTTCCAGAAAACCACTTTTAATATTTTTTTAGCAGTTAAATCGAAATAACTAAAAAATGTATTTACCTTTCTGGCTAGTAACTAAAAATTTAATGATCGTCAGTAAGTAACTTCACATCCTAGTAAGAAAAATATGTTTGAAATTGTGTCTATAATTTTAATTACTGTTTTTTTTTTAATTAAACAAAAATATGTCACTATTCTTAAAAAAATATTGATGAAATATATAAAATCTTTGTAATAAATTCTAATAAATTGAAATCAAAATGCATATTGTATTTCTCTAATAATGTTTTTTATTGAAAATTAAAAATCTTAAAATAAAACAGAAACAAAACAAAATTCTTTTTGCAATTAAGAACAGCTTAAGAAAAGTATGGAATCATTAAATTAACTATAGATTATTATAAAATCCCTCATAAAATGATGGTATAATATTCTTTTTTATTAGATCAACTAAAACTTTTTTCTTTTTCTCACTAACTGGAATCTTGTCCTTGTAAGCCTTTTTAAGGGTTTTAATTGTAGAACTTGAACTACTTGACTCGGTGCTTTTACTAGACCTCTTGGTAGGCCTATCAACATCAACTCTTTTCTAATCAGTATCTGCGTAGGACTCTTTATAAAAGAAAGCTCCAGGATGCTGTTTTTCTATTCTGATAATTTTTGCATTTGCGATTTTGAATGCCTCATTGTTAATATTTCTAGAGAAATTTTTGCCAACGTCTAAAGCGAGGCTTTTTAGGTCATAAAAAGAATTGTGGGCCATTTCGTGTACTTTATAAGGAATTTTATTTTGTTGAGCGCTACGAATTATATTGACGTATTGGTATGGAGTAAAGATGGGACCAGATTTTAAACTCTGTTTGATTTTTCTGTCTATTACTGAGTGGGCACTATCGCCCTCGTTCTGTGTGTGTCCTTTTATTAAGAACTTATGAGTAATGGAATTTATACATCCAAACTTTGATACAACATACAAATACATAGCTATAAGAAAATGGTTCTTCTGCTGCCCACAGCAGTTATCTGAATAAAATACCACGTCTAATTTGCTGTCGGATTTTGCATCTTCTTTAAGATTTTCCAGGTATTTGTAAACGCATGAACCAATTTCGTTTACACCACGATTCCCCTCTCCTTCATGCCAAACAAAACAATCAACCTCTTTATTTTTTAGATTGTATATGGTAAAGTTAAGAGTATTTAATTTTGATACGTAGTAAAACGTAGACACGTCGCCCCTCGGACAAGGCAAAGCTCCTTGCAAATCATAAACTGCTACAATGCAAGAACTGTCGTCATTATTTTTATCCTTTTCTTTTTCTTTGCGGGAGAGTACTTTCTCATTTTGATGAACATCGTAACTTGACTTAAGCAGCGCTTTAGTTTCCTCGGTCGCATTAAAGTATGCCGTACAGTCTTCACACTGGTCCTTCTTAGGTGTAAAAAAGGCAATATTAAATTCATTAACAAAAATTCGGTGATACAGAACATAGTTTCCGTATGGCAATTTCTTTCTGTCACACTCGGACACATAATCTCTATGGAGATCAGCAACCGATTTCCCACCATCAATGTATTCCCTTGTTGTGTCAGCCCTGCAATAGTGACTTTCAATCCTTGGTATGGTATTAATGTGCTGACGAATACCATCTTTAATAGATCCGTCTAGTTTTTTATGTTGGCCGTGCCTACCACGCTGATCCGGTAAAACTATACCTCCAGGTTGTTTCTTTCTTTTGGCAAGTACTGTCCTAATCGGGCGGTCGCTTATTCCCAAAGTTGATCGAAAAAATGGCTTGCAAACACGAATTTTTTTGTCTTCAACTACAAAGTGAAACGCGTTTTTGGCGGAGTAGTTGCTATGGGGTAATCTGTATGAATATTTAGACTCAATTGCTGTAATATTCGAAGACAAAAATTCTCTCTGTCTTTGAAGATCTCCGAGTTGCCAGTAAGCTGAGAAAATATCCTTGCGCTGTTCCTCTGTGATATTCATGTAACACTTAAGCTTACATTTATCGGTACATGGAGGGCCTAATTTCCTTTCAGGGACGTTTTTTCATTTTTCTTTGAATTAGAAATATACGACTTTCCGGAATTTCTTAGACGTTTCGCAGTTGCTTTCCTTGATCCTGTCAAGTTAGCTTTTCTTTTTCTACCTCTTTTCTTCTTTTCTGATTCAGAATTTTCATCTGATAATTGCTCAAGCGATTTTTGTATAGACCTTTTTCCTTCCGACGAAGAAGAATTAGAGGAACTTGTGGATGAACTGGACGATGAAGACGACGAATCATCATCTTTATAGTTCGGATCCTTAACGCTGTCGTCCGAAGAGTAATCCCGAAAATTTTCGTAGCACCTCTCGTGTTTTGGCAAAACGTGTTTATCACTTTCTTCGACAATCTTCCCAGGTTGCTTATCTTTTTCCATTTTTTCACTTCGTTCGACAGTATCGACAGTCTCTATAGGTTGTTTATCCTTTTCCATTTCTAAAATAAAAAAAAAAGTATGGATAAATTTGTCAAAATGGGACCTCAATATTGTTTGTAGTTACCTTGGGATGGAACAGAGTAACTATGGTTGGCATTGTTTGTTAATTCTATGTCCACAAGCTTAGGGTTCAGTAGGGAGTCATTTATTGGTTTAAGTGTTCCTAAAAATAAATCAACTTAAAAGTTTTATCATACGAAAGATATAAAACCTAGTTGCTACAAAATATACCTTGTGGTGATATAGAATTGCTGCTGCCAGGACGGAATTGCTGCTGCGGACCCGGTGCTTCCAGTACAATATCTGAAATCGTAAAAAAACATTGTTTAAAAAAAGATAAGGTAGAACTCATAAAATACGTGGATATTTTAAATCAAATACCTTGTAAAATAGAGCAGGTACTTTCTTTGTTTCCAGAGTCATGCTCGAAACTTGGCTTTAAGTCCCATGTATTACGAGACGACGCCAACGTATCTACAAACATAAAATATTCCTGTTCTTATTAAAGCAGAGCTAGCCTAGTACAAAGAAATCAGCTTATAGCCTAGGCACGTGTTCAAACACAAAACACAATTAGTTTTACAGATTTTTATTATTTTTCTTACCACATTGATTTTGTGACGAATCTTGTTCTTTTGCCTTCAATATGGCTGACTTCAACATCAACTTAAACTGAGACCTGGAGCCCTCCATGCTATTTTTTTCAACTAGAATAATAGTAGTACATCAGTTGTCGAGGATAAAAAAAAATAAGTGTTGAGAAAAATGCAACCTTGACCAAAAGACTGGAATTTCGATATTTTCTGTTTTATTTGTGTCTTATGGCAGAGAATTATTTTATTTTTTTGTAACAACCTTGTGTTATAATATCACTGTATCGTTGATTGAAGCTAAGAACCTTCAATCAACGACTGTATATTTTTTAAATTTTATATTAAATCTTTGCAAAAAATGGGACACACTAGAATTACGACGGCAAATATTTTTACGAATAACGACCTATTGCAGAAGATGACGTTATTATGGAAATTTAAAAATTATCTATTTTGGATTTATAAAAAGAATAATGTCTTATTTCACAAAACGACGCTAAATAGCTCTGAACAATTTCAAGAAAAATGACACATACTGAAAAAGACACTATACTGCAAAGCTAGCCTTTCCAAAAAATTAAATATTTTGCAAGAAAAACGTCACATTTTGTATTGCGACGTTATTACCTAATTAAAAGCGAACAGGTTTTATACTCACTGCGGCAAGAAGACCGTTACAGTCCTAAAGATGTCGTTATTCCCTATAATAATTTTAAAGTTGCACTTGATCTCTCACAATATGTCGTTGTTCTTGATAAAACACGAAGTGCACCCACCAAAACTTACGACACAACTAGCAGGGTGTCGGTGTTCCTGATAGACATTTGAAAAATCCGTTATTAAAGAATAGTGACTACCGCCATCTCTTAAGGGTGCTTTGAAATACCAAAATAAGTTGTTTCCGATAAAATACATACCGTTTTATATCTAATTTTACACTTAACTGAAAAATGCGGTTTTTTGGATTGTGTCACTATTCTGGAGAAGCAGCGATATGTCGAGTTAGACCACTTTTATAATGAACGACACATTTTTATATGCCTTCTTCTTTCTTCAGAGGTGCGAAAAGAAATCCATAAAGGGGCAAGGTGTTGCTCAGTTACATTTGCAACTTCTGCAATAACTCTACTGACCATCTGTTGACTGGCAGGGAGTAAAGTATCCTCACCAGTTCCTCTTTGATAGTTGCGAGTAGCAAAGACTCTAAGGCTTCAAGTATCCTCAACGGCGGCGGTGATTCTATGGCTTTCTTCCATATAAGGTACCGATCTCAACTCCTTTTATTTAGTTTTAGTAAAGTAGCAGGTAATATATTGTAACATAATATTTTCAATTAACATTTTGCTTCAGGCATGATTAATAATACGTATTTTTATAAACAAAGGTCTATCCTGACTGTGTAAAAAATAGCAGTGTTAACAAAAGTAAACAAAATATTTAAACAACAAAGCAGAAATAAGTGTATGTGCAATGAAATAATTAAGTCAGTCTCTAATGGTTAATTGTATAACCATTATTAGCTAGTACTGCCACACAACGCCGAGGCATGGAGTTTACCAGATTCTGGCATCGTTCTGGGGTGATCCGAGACCATGCGGAGTTCACCACATGCCAGAGTTGGGTAGCAGTAGTTGGCTTTGCCTGGAAAACAGCTTGTTTCACATCGCCCCACAGATTTTCTATGGGGTTCAGGTCAGGGGACTGCGCCGGCCAGATCATGACCTGAGCCCCATTGGCAGAAAACCAAGCTTTGCTAACCGACTCGTATGTTTGGGGTCATTGTCTTCCATCAATACCCATTTTAGCGGCATGTTGTCCTCAGCATAAGGCAGCATGGTATTCTCCATTATATCAACATAAATTTGTGCGTCCATTTTCTCCTTTATCCAAAATATCGGACCAGGACCGTAATAGGAGAAACCGCCCCAAACTTAATTTTCTCACTCTGTCTGGTTTCTTCATAAATTAGCAACACATCTGAAATATAAGTAAAGAATATATATATATATATATATATATATATATATATATATATATATATATATATATATATATATATATATATATATATATATATATATATATATAGATATATATATATATATATATATATATATATATATATATATATATATATATATATATATATATATATATATATATATATATATATATATATATATATATATTTATTTATTTATTTATCCATTTACAAAATAGCCAGCATTTCAATAACAATCTCTCGCAACAATATTAAATTACAGTTAATTGATCTTTAAAGTTAAGGTACCTAAATAGCATAATTCTATTTGTATGTACCATGGTATGCAAAAAAAAGAAGAAGTTGGCATCATGCAAACAAACCGAATTGACAGTTACCTATTTCCAAGTCCTACCTATTAATACAAAATTCTCCTAGTTAAATTAGAGAAATTACTTAAACATATTTCCGAATAATTTACTATTTTCCAATATATACAATTTACACTGTCTTTTAAATTTCTTAATATTGTTGATATGCGTAATATTTACTGGAATCATATTGTAAATTTTGGGTCCCAAATATGACACATATTTCAAATTTATATTATTGTAGTTTAATGGGGTTGCTATATTATTATTTAAATTTGATCGAGTATTGTAAGTGTGACTTATTGCATTTTCGGGCGATCTCGTTCTGTGAGTGAAAATTGCTGCTGTTATAGTATAAAGAGTCCTTATATTACATATATCCTTTGAAAATAAAAGTTCTGTTGGATATAGTCTGTTTCTACTAAATAGATATTTATGTTATAAGGATCATAATAACGATCATTATGGTACTAGCCGTGAGTATTATTGGACGAGGCGTCAGCCGAGTCTAATAACACGGCGTGTACCATAATGATTGTTTATGATCCGAATTTCATACAATATTTTATATTCCGACGATTTTTGTGTTTTTTTTTGATGAATTTTAAGTTTTCGTCAGTAAACTAATCCAGTGTAAATGTAGCTTGATTTTAATAAAACCAGGTAACTATAGAAATATTTGTTTGTATTGTCATTGTCAGAATTGAGTTTTTAATTTTAACGTTTATATAATATAATATGGATAATCTGCCATCAGAGATCGAAGAATTGGCCAATAAAGCAGTTGTTGGTTTGTTGCCCGAAAAGTCTAAAGGCATAATATATGAAAAAACTTATGCCAATTACGAAACTTGGTGTTCCCAGAAAAAGGTTGTCAATATCGTACACGAAAAGGTACTTTTGGCATATTTCAAGGAAGAATCAATGAATAAAAAGTCTTCGAGTTTATGGAGTTATTACTCTATGTTAAGGAGTACACTATTAATTAAGAAAAACGTCGACATAAGTAAGTTCAATCAATTGATAGCTTTTCTAAAACGAAAATCTGATTCTTACACACCTAAAAAATCCAGGATTTTGACTAAAGAAAATGTTGCAAAGTTTTTACAAGAGGCAGACAACGGAACATACTTGCTATTAAAAGTGTCAATGATAATAGGTATAAGTGGAGCATGTCGAAGAGATGAGTTAAAAAACTTAAGGATAGAAGATGTGCACGATGAGGGGGTTGTTTTTCGAATTTTCATACCTAGTACAAAAACCAACGTTCCCCGAGAATTTTTCGTAATGCCTGGCGATGTCGAAGGAATAAATATGGTGCAGCTTGTTCGGACTTATGTAGCAATGAGACCCCCTGATGTCAATCATTTAGAAACAACAAATGTACAAAGCAACCAGTGGGTATCCATACTTTTGGAAATATGTGCAAAACGATCGCTGCTTTTTTAAAGTTACACCATTCCGACGAATACACAGGTCATTGTTTTCGGAGGTCTTCAGCTTCACTGCTGGCTGATTCAGGAGTCGATCTTCACACTATTAAACGCCATGGTGGTTGGAAAAGTGACACAGTTGCTGAAGGATATATAGAGAACTCTTGCGAAAACAAAAAAAGAATTTCAGCAGCCATTCTCGGGAAGAAATCATCATCGAGTGTTTCATCGACTGTCGTTCAATCAGAAGAAACAGAAACCATAGAAATTAAAAATCACAATAATGCAACAATTTCAACTCCTATGTCCAACATCAATTTAACGAATTGTAATAATGTTACTTTTAATTTTAATCATTAAATTTTGTTCCATTTTGTTTTAAATAAATTTTTTAGTTTTTCCGTCTATATTCTTTCCATTTTTGCGTCTATTTTTCATTATAGTACTCAGTACTATAATGAAATTCATAATAATGTCATTATGACACGTCGGAATATAAAATTATTTTTATTTGTACTTGTATTTTTATTTTTACTTGTAAAAATTTACAAGTAATAAGGTTACCGTCCGTATTATCGACCAACTAAGAAAAACGTTGGAGTTTCATACGTTGTGAAAAATAGAGATAATGCTAAATTCATATTATTTTATCATAGGTGTACTGTATAAGGAATAAAAAATTAGCTGTGGGGTATAAATTACTTAATAAATATACAGGGTGATTCACGGTCGATGGTAGGTTAGACGTTTATGGAGAACGGAACGCGGGATTTTTTTGAAAATTTGGCAACGTGGGTAATTAGCTATGCTCTGTCCATCTAAAATATTTTCAGCATTGCGACGTTGCCGCTTCTATCAAAAAGTCCTAGCAACTTTATTTTTTTAAATGGAACACCCCATATATTAATAAATTTTTAGAATCGCTCTTTTATTACAATACTTTTTTGTTAATATTACCCTATACCTATCTCTATCGGTTTTCGAGATAAAAATTAGTTTGTGTTAAATATGGTCCAAAACATGGCCCTAATTACACGTAAGTAAATTAGTGCTCTCAATTCATGGAAAGTTGATATTTTGGCGGTAGTTTAGACAGACCCGATGTATTTATTTTTCACCATGAAATCGACTCCATATCATACAGGGCGTGCTAAGATTACTATTATTTCCGTTGTTCATAAAAGGGGTCAAATGTTCGTTTTTTTAAATGAAACCCCCTGTATATTAATCAATAAATTGAAAGACGAAGAAAAACGCTTTAAGATGGTACATCATATTCCTATACCTAAATCATCAAGTTTTCTTAATAAAAGCGCTTTTTTGTGAAAAAAAAAATAAAGACTTTAATTTTAAGTAACCATGGATATCAAACATCAAAATATCAAACTTACGACATTTTGACGACTGTGTTTAAAAAAATCTCCCAAAATGAACGCAGATAATCATTATTCAAACGAAGTTCTTATGAAATTATTTATTTTACACGGACAATGTGATCAAATCATTGCCAGAACTTGCAGAAAATTTAACCAAATGTATCCTGAATTGACACAAATGAACGAAAGGAAGTTTGTAAGATTACAAAATAATTTCATTAACATGTGAAAATAAATTAAATAACAAAATTAGGAAGGTTCAAAAAACAAAACTGTAAACAAAATAAGAAATTTTTACAATAAATGCTGGAAATGTTGTCCATTACATTCTAAACATTTTAGTATGTGCTTTTGTACGCGACTCGTAGTTGCTTTTTCAATTTCATGGGGATCCAGATCTTCAATACACCGAACTATTCGCCGTCGCAGTTCTTCTTTGGTAGGCACTGGAGTACTGTACACTCTTTCTTTTAAAACACCCCATAAATAAAAGTCAAGCGGCGTGAGATCGGGGGATCTCGGTGGCCAATCCCACGGCCCTAAGCGCCTAAACCAACGATCGTCAAATATTTCATAAAGTACCCTGGAAACTTCCTGGGTGCAATGAGCTGGCGCTCCGTCCAGTTGAAACCACGAATTCCTATAATCCTCTAAAGATAAATTTTCGACGAAATCGGTAACAGTCGTCCTTAGTATTTCGAGATATCTCTCAGCATTTAAAGTGGCATCATAAATAAAAAAGCTAATTTTGTGCTTTTTTAAAATACAAAAAACATTTAGGTCAAATTTTTCTTGAAATCCCATTTCTTTTGTCACGTGAGGATTATGATCAGCCCAAAAATGCTTATTTCTTCTATTAAAAATCCCATCCCTTGTAAATTTTGCTTCGTCGCTCCAAATGATTTTTGACAAAAACTCCGGATCCTCTTGTATACGTATTAAAAGGGTTTCGCAAAAATGCACTCTACGTTCAAAGTCTTCTGCTTTGAGGGCTTGCACTTTAGTAAATTTAAACGGATGCATTTCGTGATTTCCCAAAATTCGTTGTATTGAAGCATATGATACACCCAAATCTTTTTCTGCACTACGAATGGAAGCCTCTGGATATGCATAAAAATATGCCAAAACGTTGACAATATTATCTTCATTTGAAGTAACAGGTTTTGGTAATGTTAGAGGCGCTTTTAAATTTGAGCCATAGTTAATGAAATTATTTTGTAATCTTACAAACTTCCTTTCGTTCATTTGTGTCAATTCAGGATACATTTGGTTAAATTTTCTGCAAGTTCTGGCAATGATTTGATCACATTGTCCGTGTAAAATAAATAATTTCATAAGAACTTCGTTTGAATAATGATTATCTGCGTTCATTTTGGGAGATTTTTTTAAACACAGTCGTCAAAATGTCGTAAGTTTGATATTTTGATGTTTGATATCCATGGTTACTTAAAATTAAAGTCTTTATTTTTTTTTTCACAAAAAAGCGCTTTTATTAAGAAAACTTGATGATTTAGGTATAGGAATATGATGTACCATCTTAAAGCGTTTTCTTCGTCTTTCAATTTATTGATTAATATACAGGGGGTTTCATTTAAAAAAACGAACATTTGACCCCTTTTATGAACAACGGAAATAATAGTAATCTTAGCACGCCCTGTATGATATGGAGTCGATTTCATGGTGAAAAATAAATACATCGGGTCTGTCTAAACTACCGCCAAAATATCAACTTTCCATGAATTGAGAGCACTAATTTACTTACGTGTAATTAGGGCCATGTTTTGGACCATATTTAACACAAACTAATTTTTATCTCGAAAACCGATAGAGATAGGTATAGGGTAATATTAACAAAAAAGTATTGTAATAAAAGAGCGATTCTAAAAATTTATTAATATATGGGGTGTTCCATTTAAAAAAATAAAGTTGCTAGGACTTTTTGATAGAAGCGGCAACGTCGCAATGCTGAAAATATTTTAGATGGACAGAGCATAGCTAATTACCCACGTTGCCAAATTTTCAAAAAAATCCCGCGTTCCGTTCTCCATAAACGTCTAACCTACCATCGACCGTGAATCACCCGGTATGTTTAAAAAAATAATATGTAATTAAAATAAGCGAAATTGTACTGTTGCACCTGTTATCGACCAGCCAAAATCTCATTTGACCCGATTATCGAACAAGGTATGTTCCTTATATCGACCAGTCTGGTAATTGTTCAAAAACAATAAAATTGACAAAGAAAACTTTAAAAAGGTTATTTAAACTACTTATAATCTATAACAGTGCTCGATATTCTCCTTCGTTGCGTACATGCTCAACTATTATTTATTACAAAACTAGGCTGACGATGGTCATTTCTATGGTCGAAACATGTCCTCCCCTAACTTTTGGAAGATCCAATAAAAGAATTTGGTGATGTGGGGCAGATACCAACGCCACAGATATGGACTACTTCCTAAATTTTTACAGTTGTTGTTACAAAACCATTTTTTACAAAAATGTATTTTTTATTTTCAATGGTAGGTAAAAAAAAATATAAGTAATTCAAAACATAATTACATTAGGAACTTTGGCAAATACACAATATACATATTATAATACCCAATCTAAATAATAAAAAATAAAAATAAATCTGACAGGCAGTCTTTGACTTACTTCTTTGGTCTACTTAAGTTTCAGTTTCAGTTCAATCCTATCCTATAGTTTTTACTTAAAATATTAACCATTAGCTGAACACATATAAACATTTTTGTATCTGTATATATATATATATATATATATATATATATATATATATATATAATGGTGGGCAAACAAACTCTTAAACCATAAACCCACCCAAATGTCTCAAGGGAAACCCGTTATCAGTGCCATATCGGTGCATGCCAGTGTTCATCTATATTCTTTACAGTCTCTGGTAGCATACATGCCAGTTTCTGGTACTCAGTTTTTCTAAAAGTGGCAATGTTTTTGTATGCTGTAGCATATTGTAGTAAACTTTTGCTGTTACAATTCGGAAACATATTTACAATATTAAGTGTTGTTCAGTTCAGTAAGGGCTTCAGTCAAAATGATAAGATCTCAGGTTAAACAAATGAGTATTAAAAAATGATTAAGTAGTATTTCTAAAAAAACTGTAATTACCTGTGACTATTATTGAAATAACAATTTATTATTAAAATATATAATGAAAAGCAAAATTTAATTGGCGGGGTCTTCGGGCGGACCTCTCTCGTCCTCGCGTACCCTTTCGACTCGTTTTGCTTCTTTATTATACGTCAGCTTAAAAAAATTAAGATGAGATCTAACCAGAGCAGTGTATTTTTTTGAAGCGGTTCGGTCCTGGAAGGAATTCTTCAATTTTGAAGTTTTATCCACCGCCATGGAGGCTACCGCGCTTAGCACCACCATATTTGTGTCTAGACCCGCTATGGTAGACCTTACGGCCGCCAGCACTTCTTGGACCTTTAAAATAAAAATAATCTTTATTTAGAAATTGGTTATTCAAAATAAAAAAAATTTACAAGTAATAAGGTTACCGTCCGTATTATCGACCAACTAAGAAAAACGTTGGAGTTTCATACGTTGTGAAAAATAGAGGTAATGCTAAATTCATATTATTTTATCATAGGTGTACTGTATAAGGAATAAAAAATTAGCTGTGGGGTATAAATTACTTAATAAATATATGTTTAAAAAAATAATATGTAATTAAAATAAGCGAAATTGTACTGTTTCACCTGTTATCGACCAGCCAAAATCTCATTTGACCCGATTATCGAACAAGGTATGTTCCTTATATCGACCAGTCTGGTAATAATTGTTCAAAAACAATAAAATTGGCAAAGAAAACTTTAAAAAGGTTATTTAAACTGCTTATAATCTATAACAGTGCTCGATATTCTCCTTCGTTGCGTACATGCTCAACTATTATTTATTACAAAACTAGGCTGACGATGGTCATTTCTATGGTCGAAACATGTCCTCCCCTAACTTTTGGAAGATCCAATAAAAGAATTTGGTGATGTGGGGCAGATACCAACGCCACAGATATGGACTACTTCCTAAATTTTTACAGTTGTTGTTACAAAACCATTTTTTACAAAAATGTATTTTTTATTTTCAATGGTAGGTAAAAAAAAATATAAGTAATTCAAAACATAATTACATTAGGAACTTTGGCAAATACAGAATATACATATTATAATACCCAATCTAAATAATAAAAAATGAAAATAAATCTGACAGGCAGTCTTTGACTTACTTCTTTGGTCTACTTAAGTTTCAGTTTCAGTTCAATCCTATCCTATAGTTTTTACTTAAAATATTAACCATTAGCTGAACACATATAAACATTTTTGTATCTGTATATATATATATATATATATATATATATATATATATATATATATATATATATATATATATATCCGTAAATAATATTTTTCTTGCAAAAAAAGGATCATCTTCACACTCGCCTTGGAACCACGCGCAAAATAGGAAACGAGAATCAAAATCTCTGGGAAGAAGCGTGTGAACGTATTTCGGTTTATATGGATGAAATTTATTTATTTTTAAAATTTTACTAGCAGTAGACTTCTTGGCGTCATTTGGAATAGTTTCTGACAGTTTTCTTAAAGAAATTTTCGGGTTTTCGATAACCGCTTGCATGACATTGAGTTGATTTTCTTCTGTTGTGGACCATTTGTTATGTTGTTTCTTAAATACATTTTCGACGGAACTAGTAGCCATAAATTTATTCATTATATTTGCTATAGTGGCGCTACATACCATTTTGTCAGGGTGTCTATTATTAAATATGAGTGCGGCTTCCCTAATAGAGTTATAGTGATCTCCGACGATAAGTACAATTTCTATTTTCTCATGCAGCGTTAACTTTACAACCATGACGAAACTAACTAACAACTTTTGTTAATAAGTCGCAAAATAGTAAATGATTTTTGACTAACACGTCAATATTCGTTACTATAGTATTACACATAGTTGTTGCAAAATTGTTGCCGGTAAATGTTAAAGAAATAAAATAAAAAAATATTTTCCAAAGGCTTTTTATGGTACCCTGTAAATTAAAATAGTTCAACGAAAAATTGTATCTGACCTCGTTTTGTAGTCCTTAGTAAAGTTTTCTACAAGATATCTTAAGCTTTGATATGTCAATATTATTTGCGAATCAAGCAGAACTTTTTATCAAGAATAACTTTTTTTCGTAAAATCAACAATAAAGAAAATTCCCATATGTCTAGAACTGTTCTGGACACGCTGTATGTGTTCAGCTAATGGTTAATATTTTAAGTAAAAACTATAGGATAGGATTGAACTGAAACTGAAACTTAAGTAGACCAAAGAAGTAAGTCAAAGACTGCCTGTCAGATTTATTTTTATTTTTTATTATTTAGATTGGGTATTATAATATGTATATTGTGTATTTGCCAAAGTTCCTAATGTAATTATGTTTTGAATTACTTATATTTTTTTTTGACCTACCATTGAAAATAAAAAATACATTTTTGTAAAAAATGGTTTTGTAACAACAACTGTAAAAATTTAGGAAGTAGTCCATATCTGTGGCGTTGGTATCTGCCCCACATCACCAAATTCTTTTATTGGATCTTCCAAAAGTTAGGGGGAGGACATGTTTCGACCATAGAAATGACCATCGTCAGCCTAGTTTTGTAATAAATAATAGTTGAGCATGTACGCAACGAAGGAGAATATCGAGCACTGTTATAGATTATAAGTAGTTTAAATAACCTTTTTAAAGTTTTCTTTGTCAATTTTATTGTTTTTGAACAATTATTACCAGACTGGTCGATATAAGGAACATACCTTGTTCGATAATCGGGTCAAATGAGATTTTGGCTGGTCGATAACAGGTGCAACAGTACAATTTCGCTTATTTTAATTACATATTATTTTTTTAAACATATATTTATTAAGTAATTTATACCCCACAGCTAATTTTTTATTCCTTATACAGTACACCTATGATAAAATAATATGAATTTAGCATTATCTCTATTTTTCACAACGTATGAAACTCCAACGTTTTTCTTAGTTGGTCGATAATACGGACGGTAACCTTATTACTTGTAATTTTTTTTTATTTTGAATAACCAATTTCTAAATAAAGATTATTTTTATTTTAAAGGTCCAAGAAGTGCTGGCGGCCGTAAGGTCTACCATAGCGGGTCTAGACACAAATATGGTGGTGCTAAGCGCGGTAGCCTCCACGGCGGTGGATAAAACTTCAAAATTGAAGAATTCCTTCCAGGACCGAACCGCTACAAAAAAATACACTGCTCTGGTTAGATCTCATCTTAATTTTTTTAAGCTGACGTATAATAAAGAAGCAAAACGAGTCGAAAGGGTACGCGAGGACGAGAGAGGTCCGCCGGAAGACCCCGCCAATTAAATTTTGCTTTTCATTATATATTTTAATAATAAATTGTTTTTTCAATAATAGTCACAGGTAATTACAGTTTTTTTAGAAATACTACTTAATCATTTTTTAATAGTCATTTGTTTAACCTGAGATCTTATCATTTTGACTGAACCCCTTACTGAACCGAACAACACTTAATATGGTAAATATGTTTCCGAATTGTAACAGCAAAAGTTTACTACAATATGCTACAGCATACAAAAACATTGCCACTTTTAGAAAAACTGAGGACCAGCAACTGGCAAGTATGCTACCAGAGACTGTAAAGAATATAGACGAACACTGTGGTCAGTTTTTCTAAAAGTGGCAATGTTTTTGTATGCTGTAGCATATTGTAGTAAACTTTTGCTGTTACAATTCGGAAACATATTTACCATATTAAGTGTTGTTCGGTTCAGTAAGGGCTTCAGTCAAAATGATAAGATCTCAGGTTAAACAAATGACTATTAAAAAATGATTAAGTAGTATTTCTAAAAAAACTGTAATTACCTGTGACTATTATTGAAAAAACAATTTATTATTAAAATATATAATGAAAAGCAAAATTTAATTGGCGGGGTCTTCCGGCGGACCTCTCTCGTCCTCGCGTACCCTTTCGACTCGTTTTGCTTCTTTATTATACGTCAGCTTAAAAAAATTAAGATGAGATCTAACCAGAGCAGTGTATTTTTTTGTAGCGGTTCGGTCCTGGAAGGAATTCTTCAATTTTGAAGTTTTATCCACCGCCGTGGAGGCTACCGCGCTTAGCACCACCATATTTGTGTCTAGACCCGCTATGGTAGACCTTACGGCCGCCAGCACTTCTTGGACCTTTAAAATAAAAATAATCTTTATTTAGAAATTGGTTATTCAAAATAAAAAAAAATTACAAGTAATAAGGTTACCGTCCGTATTATCGACCAACTAAGAAAAACGTTGGAGTTTCATACGTTGTGAAAAATAGAGATAATGCTAAATTCATATTATTTTATCATAGGTGTACTGTATAAGGAATAAAAAATTAGCTGTGGGGTATAAATTACTTAATAAATATATGTTTAAAAAAATAATATGTAATTAAAATAAGCGAAATTGTACTGTTGCACCTGTTATCGACCAGCCAAAATCTCATTTGACCCGATTATCGAACAAGGTATGTTCCTTATATCGACCAGTCTGGTAATAATTGTTCAAAAACAATAAAATTGACAAAGAAAACTTTAAAAAGGTTATTTAAACTACTTATAATCTATAACAGTGCTCGATATTCTCCTTCGTTGCGTACATGCTCAACTATTATTTATTACAAAACTAGGCTGACGATGGTCATTTCTATGGTCGAAACATGTCCTCCCCCTAACTTTTGGAAGATCCAATAAAAGAATTTGGTGATGTGGGGCAGATACCAACGCCACAGATATGGACTACTTCCTAAATTTTTACAGTTGTTGTTACAAAACCATTTTTTACAAAAATGTATTTTTTATTTTCAATGGTAGGTCAAAAAAAAATATAAGTAATTCAAAACATAATTACATTAGGAACTTTGGCAAATACACAATATACATATTATAATACCCAATCTAAATAATAAAAAATAAAAATAAATCTGACAGGCAGTCTTTGACTTACTTCTTTGGTCTACTTAAGTTTCAGTTTCAGTTCAATCCTATCCTATAGTTTTTACTTAAAATATTAACCATTAGCTGAACACATACAGCGTGTCCAGAAAAGTTCTAGACATATGGGAATTTTCTTTATTGTTGATTTTACGAAAAAAAGTTATTCTTGATAAAAAGTTCTGCTTGATTCGCAAATAATATTGACATATCAAAGCTTAAGATATCTTGTAGAAAACTTTACTAAGAACTACAAAACGAGGTCAGATACAATTTTTCGTTGAACTATTTTAATTTACAGGGTACCATAAAAAGCCTTTGGAAAATATTTTTTTATTTTATTTCTTTAACATTTACCGGCAACAATTTTGCAACAACTATGTGTAATACTATAGTAACGAATATTGACGTGTTAGTCAAAAATCATTTACTATTTTGCGACTTATTAACAAAAGTTGTTAGTTAGTTTCGTCATGGTTGTAAAGTTAACGCTGCATGAGAAAATAGAAATTGTACTTATCGTCGGAGATCACTATAACTCTATTAGGGAAGCCGCACTCATATTTAATAATAGACACCCTGACAAAATGGTATGTAGCGCCACTATAGCAAATATAATGAATAAATTTATGGCTACTAGTTCCGTCGAAAATGTATTTAAGAAACAACATAACAAATGGTCCACAACAGAAGAAAATCAACTCAATGTCATGCAAGCGGTTATCGAAAACCCGAAAATTTCTTTAAGAAAACTGTCAGAAACTATTCCAAATGACGTCAAGAAGTCTACTGCTAGTAAAATTTTAAAAATAAATAAATTTCATCCATATAAACCGAAATACGTTCACACGCTTCTTCCCAGAGATTTTGATTCTCGTTTCCTATTTTGCGCGTGGTTCCAAGGCGAGTGTGAAGATGATCCTTTTTTTGCAAACAAATATTATTTACGGACGAGGCCATGTTTACTTCCAACGGCGTGGTATGCACCCAAAATTGTCGGTGGTGGAGTGACAACAATCCAAATTTTATAATCGAATGCCGTAGTCAATATTCATTTAAAACCAATGTTTGGTGTGGCATTTTTAATGATCGGATCGTTGGACCATACTTTTTTCGACAAAATATGAATGCTGCCATTTACCTGGACTTCTTAAGGAACCAGTTGTCTCAATTTCTTGACGAACTGCCACTAAATATAGGACGTATAATTTGGTATCAACATGATGGAGCCCCATGCCATAGTACTAACACAGTAACTGGGTATTTGAATGAAGTATTTCCGCAACGTTGGATAGGTAGACGTTCAAATATTCCTTGGCCAGCCAGATCGCCTGACATCACACCCCTGGACTTCTTTTTATGGGGCCGATTAAAAGAAAGGGTGTATAAGCATAGACCTTTTCAGGATATTGACCATCTTGAAGCAGTAATAACAAACTGTGTCCAAGAAATCACTCCCAATATGATACGGGCGACAGTATCAGAAGTAACAAGACGTACTGTAGTTTGCATGGAAAAAGAAGGAGGGCATGTGGAGACATAATTTTTTATTTTAAACTATCTGTTTTTAGATCACTGATGTTTAGATGTTTTTGACGTTTCTTATAACAATTTACTCTAAAATAAAAATTGTCCCTCTTAACGCAATTCTGTGTTTCTATAGTTTTTTGTCGCCCTGTACATGATATCTTAAGTTTTGATATGTCAATATTATTTGCGCATCAAGCAGAACATGTGTGCAATACTGTTGTAACGAAAATTGACATGTTTACGTAATTACTTTCAAACAAGAGGTAATAAAAATGCTCAATGTATTTTTATGGTACCCTGTAAATTAAAATAGTTCAACGAAAAATTGTATCTGACCTCGTTTTGTAGTCCTTAGTAAAGTTTTCTTATAACAATTTGCTCTAAAATAAAAATTGAGGGTACTTCTCTCTTATCGCAATTCTGTGTTTCTGCATTTTTTTGCCGCCCTGTACAAGATATCTTAAGCTTTGATATGTCAATATTATTTGCGAATCAAGCAGAACTTTTTATAAAGAATAACTTTTTTTCGTAAAATCAACAATAAAGATAATTCCCATATGTCTAGAACTTTTCTGGACACGCTGTATAAACATTTATGTATCTGTATATATATATATATATATACAGTGGTGGTCAAAATAATAAGAGTGTACTAGTTTACCATAAATATTTTAATACAGATTTCTTTATGTTATTGTTAACCATATAATTGTGCCATCTATCTTTAGTTTCTCACCTTAACAGGAAAAAAAGAGACAAATTTAACATTTAATTTATTTACAGGAAAATTGTACCTCAAAAATTAAAGTATTAAGCAAATTTAAATGGTCAAAAAAATAAGAGTGTTTCTTTGCAACAAGTAAAAAAAAATATAAGGAAAATTCATGAATTATTTTTATACAGTAGCAGTTAGTATTTTGTCGGATGTCCTTTATTTTTAAGCACAGCTGCACATCTCCTTGGCATTGAGTCGATAAGCTTCCGACATGTATCTACTGGAATAGAATACCTCACACAACAACATAATTAGTGACAATGAGGGATTTACTATTTCTCCAGAAATCTCAGGCTTTCTAAACCATAGCTCTCCACAACTTTTATCTCTGTGCCTTTCTACCTGAAAACCAACCACAACATTATTTTCTTTACCATACTGTCAGGAATTAACTCATAAATTAGAAAAAATTCTCACAAAACAGATAGGAATCAAAATTTGTGGCAAACACATTTTAAAAATACAAAATACTTTTTCCAAGCTAAAAGATACTGACGAAACTTCAAAAAAGTCGAATGTAGTATATAGCCTTAAGTGTTTAGACTTTGACAAGAACTATATAGGGCAAACCTCCACTGTACTAAAAGATAGGATCACTAGACACAAAAGTGACTGTAGACTGCAAAAAAACACATGTGCCATGTGCCTTATCAGAACATGTCAATACAACTAACCACAACATCGATTTCCCAAATGTAAAAGTTCTGATCACAGAGAAAAACTATAAAAAAAGAAACTATCTAGAAATGGTTGAGATTTACCTTGATAACAACTGCATAAACAAGAGGAAAGACATAGATAACCTAAGTGTAATTTATTCATACCTTTTCTCAACCTTACTCAATAAAAACAATATAACAAATACACAATCCACGAGTTCTTTAACCACGTGACATTTTTGTAGTTTCTCTTCTAGCCGTTCTTCTAAGGCCTTATGTTTTTTCTTTCTTTTGCTATTTTCAACATATATTAGATTATAAAAAGTTCTCTAGCCAATAACACCAACATAACCATATAACTAAAATTTTATAGTGATGAAAATGAATCTGAATTCATAGTAATTTCTAAAGTAAAGATAGCTAGATCATGAAAATTGACCCAAATTGTTAGCAGTTTATTACAACAACCAGCAAAAAAAATGTCAGAAAGAATTCACCTACTAATAAGAACCAGCAGTATATGCAAATATGTTGTCAGGTTGACAAATGTTTTCCCTTGCTCTTTTAATTTTTAATACTTTTAAGAAATTAAGCTAAAAATTTAACTAAAAATGTAACTAACGATGCCTTACTTATTAAACAAACATATCACCAGAGTATTACTCAATTTGCACGTAAGTAAATTGAAATTGACCATAACTTCCTGATCCTTTTTATATGTAACATATTCCGTTTTTCTTTTTATATTTTTTTTTAATAAAAAGAAAACCATACATATAAGCTATCATGTAATAATTTCCATTATTGTAGCCTTGAAAAAGGAAAAAATAAATTTCCGAAAGCTTGGCGTTTGTGAAAAAAGAGTTTTACTTCGTCCCGAGACCGCTACTCCAAGAAAATCAACAGTCGTTATATATATATATATATATATATATATATATATATATATATATATATATATATATATATATATATATATATATATATATACAGTGACCGGCAAAAAGTTGGACACATATGGGAAACATTTTTATTATTGGAATATTGAAAAAACTTTTTATGCCGATTGTCTCTGCATGATGGGTAACCTAAAAATTCATTTTGACATTTGTTACGTGATTACTCGTTTGCCGGCAAAATTGAAAAAAATATATATTGTCATGGAAAACTGGTATTAGGTGACAAGATATTGATAAAAGTTATTAGAAAAAAGTGTTTAGATTTTAATTTTATACTCCTTGGCAAATACTCTGGAGCCAAAATTAAAAAAAAAAAATATTTTACATTTTTTGAAAAAAAATGTACAATATTAGTTTCATATTCCCACGAATTTAATAAAAATGTGTTACATGATCGAAAACCAAGGTAATAACCTATTATCTCAACATTTTTGTTATTGCTTAAAAGTTTTATTTGATAAAATTTAAATTTTAGCTTTTTTCCATGTACTTGGGTGTGGCCAGGCCCTGTATCTGGCAACCATTTTGGTAGACACGTTAAAATTTCTTCAAAATTAGAGCAAACGGTCTTTCGTAAGCATATTGTTCCAGAAGTAACTATAAATGGTAAATATGGTTGCCAGTTACAGGGCCTGGCCACACCCAAGTACATGGAAAAAAGCTAAATTTTAAATTTTATCAAATAAAACTTTTAAGTAATAACAAAAATGTTGAGATAATAGGTTATTACCTTGGTTTTCGATCATTTAACACATTTTTATTAAATTCATGGGAATATGAAACTAATATTGTACATTTTTTTTCAAAAAATGTAAAATATTTTTTTTTTAAATTTTGGCTCCAGACTTTGCCAAGGAGTATAAAATTAAAATCTAAACACTTTTTTCTAATAACTTTTTTCAATATCTTGTCACCTAATACCAGTTTTCCATGACAATATATACTTTTTTCAATTTTGCCGGCAAACGAGTAATCACGTAACAAATGTCAAAATGAATTTTTAGGTTACCCATCATGCAGAGACAATCGGCATAAAAAGTTTTTTCAATATTCCAATAATAAAAATTTTTCCCATATGTGTCCAACTTTTTGCCGGTCACTGTATATATATATATATATATATATATATATATATATATATATATATATATATATATATATATATATATATATATATATATATATATATGTGGATTTCAAGCCTAAGTACTAACGTACCATGGGCATCTAAAGAGAAGGGAAATTCTTAATTATTGTGTATTTAAAAGGGCTGGAATTTAAATAGAACATTTTATACATTACTCAGTTGCGTTTTGAGTTAATGCTTCCTCCTTGATGTCCACTTCGTCTTAAAATGGGAAACTTTGATATGAGAGTCGACCTTTTCAACTATGTGCTGCGGTTTTTTTTTGGATGGTTTAAGTGTCGTCCACGCATATCTTTGGGAACTTGACCTGAATGATTTAGAGCCGATGATTCACGTTGGTTGGCTGCAATGCAGCAAAAGCTAACCGAATTTAATATAAAATAATAAAATTTATGTTGTAAACTACTAGAGAAGTGTTAGTTTACCCACCTTTACCTTAGAAAGGGCTAACTTAAAAATGTATTTCTTGTGTGAAAACTTAGTATAAGCAACCAAGACTGAACTGTAAAGCGGGTGGTTCAAAAAATACACTTATTTTTCTTAAACAAAAACACGGAAACTATCTCTATTTTATTTCCAGAAAAAGAAAAGATATTTACCTTTCGGTATATCCAAATAAATGATTACTCTATGGGTTAGTATCTAACTACTACATTTTACAACTACCAAATTAAAAATACAAATACATTGCCCGACATTGCCGGTCAAAAAAGACGAACGCACTGTAATTAATTCATCCAACAATCCGTAGTGACCTTTTTGATTTCACTGAACTATCAAAAATAGTTGGAAGATTTTAGAACACTTGCACTGGGTTAATATCCAGAGTTCGTTGATTTGATTTGAGCTTAGTTTTAATAAAAAAGTTATTTAGTTATTATGGAATTAAATAACTAGTATGTGGTGTGTTACAAAGGCAAGCAGTCTGATCTGCCAGCTCAAAACAGGAGGGTAAGTTTTCTTTTATATATAAAAGAATAAGCTGTTTGCATAACCTTCCCTTAACTGGCTTTATCCTACGTTAATTGCTGCAACTGGTAGATAACAGTGGGTATCTTTTTTAGGACCTTCATTGCATTAGCAAACCACAATTATTATAAAATAATTGACACTTGAGAATACCGCTAGAACATAAGTGGATGAGAAAAATTTGAGAGCACAAAACTTGAGTAACTGCTTACGCGAGCTCTTTTAACAGTAGAGAAATACGGAGCAAAAGGTGAGCGTGCTGCTACTTACTTGGGGGGTGACTCTTACGTCTCTTTTTGCCGACCAGAATTTTCTATTAATGAGGTTGGCGGGGTGAATGCACCTCATTGGTTTAAATAGGCCAATTACAACGGTAAGTGCAATTGGACCAATTACAGAAAGAAGCGCGTATGCTTTTCGTGTGCAAGGAGGAACTTTCCTCTTCGTGGCATCACCTCCTTTCATCCCATGAAGGAAATTATTGACTATCTTTTAACTCAGACAGAAAGTAATAAAATGTCTTTTCATAGAATTGTATGAAATCGATACCTTTTGTTATGCCGCTATAAAGGAAGTTACGTTGCAAAAAAATAACTTTTTATTCTTTTAAGGAGGATTTAATAAACGAGAATCTTGTTTAAATATATACATAGTGATTCAAATATTTAGGAAAAAATTAAAAACATTCACATTTTTCATATTGCAATGTTAGAGCAAAACTTTTTAGTTTTCAGGAAAAGGTGCCCTGGACCCCTATTCTCGTTTTGAAAAACGCTGTGCGCTTCTCGGACGCTCAGCGCTTTTGACGTCATTTTCGAATGGCACGTGGCCACAATTTATAAATAGGTATTCTTGTCTTGCCATGCGTGACGTTTTCCCAAAAGCGCTTCCCACTCTGAAAACGGCTACCGACTGTCATCAGTTTTGCTTGTCGAAAAGGGAATCCTAACCTTAGTTTTTTCTATTTATTTAATAAAAGGGCGTAGAAAAATAAAGTTCGCGATTTGTTACTCTTTTTATTAATAAAAAATGGATAATTTTGAACCAATTGCCCTACAGATTATTCAAAATATAGAAAATGCTGAAGAAAATCGTCAGAGGTTTTTTCCGGACGATCCTTTTGAGTTGTCCGATTTTAACTTCATTAAATTATTTCGCCTTACCAAAAATATGGTTGAAAATTTAGAAAATCTACTGGTGCCTTTTATGCCAGTACAACAAAAACAGACGCAATAAGCAATAGGACTAAGGTAAGAAATTTTCTCAAAAAATAATAACAAACAATTTTCTAAGGACCTTTTTATAATGACTATTCTATATGACTATGATATATTTTTTTTAGATTTTAGTTGCTTTACGTTTTTTTGCAAGTGGTAGCTATCAGTTAGATGTTGGTCGTAATCAGATGTTAACTGTAAGCCAGCCCTCTGTAAGCAGATGCTTACATGATGTGATTGAAGCATTTACCGATCCCGCTATATAAATAAATATATAAATAGATTTATACACTTTCCCAATACAAGAGAAGAATTAGTTAATGTCCGACAAAGGTAAGGATATAGTACTAATTCAAGTTATGTTTATTAACCCAGGGATGATTACAGGATGTGCCGAAGAATGTTTTGGTGTACTTACAAATAACAAAGTATTTTTTTATGTAAATTTAATGTTCTTTAATATTTTTTTGTCTATCCAAAAAATAAATATGTATTAGTTTTTAATGGAGAATTTTTTGATTTTTTATCATTATTAAAATTAGTTATCTTTACAGAAGCTGACTTTCAGTTAATTCATTATTTTTTTTAGGTTTTTTAATAAGTATCAATTACCAGAAATTGTAGGCTGCATAGATTGCACGCATATTGCCATAGTTACCCCCATAGAAAATGAACATGTTTTTATTAATAGAAAGGGATGTCACTCATTAAATGTTCAGATGGTATGTTTTCTATTGTTTTTAAAAATATCCCTTTAAGCTACATCATTCTTTTTACCCGTTTTAGATTTGTGATGAGAAGATTCAAATAACCAATGTTAATCCACGTTTCCCCGGCAGTAGCCATGACAGCTTCATTTGGCAAAATTCAAATATTGAAAGGTTTTTAAGACAACTTCCTCAAGAGGAAATGGGAAATTTTTATCTGTTTGGTATGACTATTTTTTTATTGATACAAAATAATGAAAATATGTTATTATTCACTTGATTATTAAATTAATTCAATTATCTAATAAAGCAATTTTGAAATAATTTTTAGGGGATTCCGGTTATCCAGTAAGGCCTTGGCTCTTGACTCCATTTTTACCGGAACCAGAACCAGGCACTCCAGAAGCACGATTTAATTATCGATTTAGAGCAATTAGAACTACAATAGGGAATATGCATGAAATTCAAATCAACCCGAAATATTTTTTATTGTATTCTCTATATAAATTAAATGATTATGGCGGTTGTTGTTTTCCATTTATTTTGGGTTTTATTAGCAAAAAAAAAGATTTAAAACTGCAAATTTTCGCGCAAATTTCGGAACTTGTAAAACGCACTTCTTTTGTTTGTGACGTCACTTTTTTTATGACGTAAACGTTTTATAATGCCTAGTGTAATGTAAATTTCAGTATTAATTCATTTTCTTGATTGTTTCCCGAAGATTAGTACATTTAGTTGATAGAAAACCTTTTATTTGATTACAGAAATTGTTTAGAAATGACCAAAACGGAGTGCGTGCAAAGAAAATCGGATAATTTGCTGGATGTTGATGCCCTTTAGAGAGGGTTCCTTTTTTGCCTTCAGAATTTCGTTACCAATACTTATTATTTATTTTACTATGAAAATAAATTTACAGTCACATATGCTTACTTGAATTTGGCGATACTGACCTTTATAGATACCGCTTTATGTAAAATTTTTGATTAATTTTGCAGTACGTATACTTTCTTCCAGCACCGGCTCTTTTGGACACGAGAAAATGAAGTTTTCCAAGTCATTAGCTGGAGAATTCTTTTACACTGGCATAATATAATATCTGTAGGTTAGTTTTTTTAACATTTTCTACTGTTTAATAAAAAGGATTATTAACAAAATACGATATAATCGAAGACAAACAACAAAATCAAACTTATCAAACCCAACCACACCAGATAAAGCGACCGTCACACTGAAGAAGCAACGTTGCCACCGCTGCAAACACCTGCGTGTTCGATTGACAATAATTGGATCAATCAGGATCACTTTACGTCACTTCAATGCTATTTTATCTCTTTGCACTGCCATTCCCTTAAAGTTCGTCAACTGATCCGGATAAATCCGATTTTGTCAATCGAACACGCTAAAAAAATGACACGTGAAAAACCGAACCGACCCTGTCATCATTAAAGCTTTGCAAACGGAGGTAAATCCGGAGAGGGCTCTAACCTAGTTGGAAATAAAATTAGGATTCGATGTGAAAATAAAATACAAATATTTATTTACCCACATTGTGTTATTTGAAAGTGCGAAATACGAAAATCCCATACAGGGTGTCTGAAAAGTCTTAGCATGGGCAAATATCTTTACTATTAATTAAGATAGAGACACCAAATTTTAGTTTTATCTTATTGGTTAATAAATCTACTTTTTTATGTAATTTGACTTTTACCATCCCCTTGGGGGATTACGCTAGGGAGTTGAGGTCAAAAATTTTAAATGCAACCCTATGCCGTGTGGTACCTCATTTTAAAGATCTTGTCTCAGATGTTACTTCTTGGCAGAGTTCCAAAACGGACTTTATTACTGCCAAGAAGTTCATGGTGGCCAGTCTAAACAACTTTTAACGTAATTAGTAAGGCAGTCACTGTTGGTCTGTTACCAGAGGCGTCGATGCCGAAAATAAGTACATACGGTATTTGACAGAAATAATTTAATTGATGAGCGTTGCCGTGATTGTATGAAATAAAAAAAAAACGGTTGAGTGCAAGTTCGACTCGCGCATAGAGGGTTCCGTGAGACATACAATATTTTGAATTTCTCACAGGACGCAAAAGTCTCAATAACTATGGTAAGGCTATTGCTTGAATAAATAAGAAGAAGCGGCCATGCCGGAAATATGTCAGTGCGTAATATAACTGATTAGTAAGGCTGGCACGGTTGGTCACAATGTCACATAGTTATGTTCAAAAAAGTAAGACGTCATAAAATCGTACAAATATGTTAAATACGTAGTTGTAGTTTTACTATTGGAGATATATTCTTGAAAGTGGGTAGGTTTCAATGTAGACACCAAAGTACATCTCCTGAAATTTCGTGCGCATGTCTAGCCCTCTTAGTTTGATTGGGTGGTACGCATTTGGGTCTACTGCGCAGATGTCAAAAAACAAAATATAAAAACGACAAATGAAGAAGTAAAGTTGGAAAAAAGTTAGAAAAAAGTGCCCCATAAAACAAAAAATAGCAGCGCAGACTGGTAGGTACTGTATGGCACAAGAGGTCGACTAATGGTCGACTTGTGCCCCGCCTGATTATACGATTTACGATTTATAATTTTTATAGGCTTGCCATGTAAAAATGCATTAAAATACGGGAGTTGCGGTAAAATGTTGCGGTTTAATGACTTTTAAAAGAGGAGGCCACCCGGCATAGGTTTGCATTCAAAATTTTTGATCTCAACTCCCTAGCGTAACCCCCCAAGGGGGTTGAAAAAGTCAAATTGCATAAAAAAGTAGATTTATTAACCAATAAGATACAACTAAAATTTGGTGTCTCTATCTTTATTAATAGTAAAGATATTTGCCCATGCTAAGACTTTTCAGACACCCTGTATGGTATTTTCTTATCTCGCACTTTTAAATAACACAATGTGGGCAAATATAAATATTTGTATTTTATTTGCACATCGAATCCTGATTTTATTTCGCAATAGGTTAGAGCCGTCTCTGGATTTACCCCCGTTTGGAAAGCTTTAGTCATCATCGTTTGCCTAGTTGCCTACCTAACCCCTAACCTTGTTTATTTTTGTGGAATCGTTTGTGGAAAGTGGTATTTAGTTTTTAAAAATGTAACGCAGACATGCAATGTATCACTATGTAAATAGAAGAAATTGGTAAGTAATTACTAATTATTCTATAAACATATATTTTAATTATATGCACACTTTACACAACATAATAGTATCATAGACTAAATAATACATAGACGAACACTGGCGTGTAACAAAAATGGACCAAAAAGCGGGCATCTATTGAGACATTTTGACTTTTGAGGGTTTAGTGGTTTATGGCTTAGAAATTTGTTTGTCCACAATCCATGCGTTTATATGTACTATATAGATATATGATGGTGAACAAACAAATTCCTAAACCATAAACCAGTAAATTCACATAAATGTTTCAATGGATGCTTAAGCTTTTTTTACAACCGTATAGATTTTTTGATGAAATACATGATGGTGATTTTAGGTACACTTGCTACATAAAATACATCAGGCAAAACTCTTAAAATTTATTTAAACGCTTTATTTCGCACTTTCTTAGGTTTTATTTAAATCTTATTATAGTTATTAAGTATATCCAAATGACAATCTTATGCTCATACTCATAACCTTTCTCATAACCATAACATAACCTTGGATGAATAAAGACAGTCCTTGAGGTAATCCTGGTAATCAGGTTATAAAACTTCACTTTAAAAATGTTGTAATAGTCCAGATTCATACCAAACTATTGCCAAAGCCAATTATTTAGCTACAATATTATTGTCTAAATTAATAATAAAATTATTATTTAATTCAACTGTCTAAAATTTCTTTAAATAAATAATGACAAAACGTTAACTACAGTTACAGAAGTGACCGGTAGGGGCGTAGAAGGTATCGACTATGGCGGTGTTGCCGTATCCCCTTTTAAGTCACCTTAATTTGAGTCGCCAACACGTTCAGTGTAGATTGCCCATAACACTGCGTGACGTAACTTTTTTGAGTGAGCAAATGGCTGCTTTTGAAACTGTAATAAATTATTCCGAAAAGTAAAAATTTTTTTTAGCTAAATTATCCCAGTAATTTTCTTCAAAATAGCATTTTTGGGGTTGTAATGACTTCCTTAAATGATTTATGCAATAAAAAAAAAATGTGCATATTCCTTATTGAACAGTGCTTCGGGATTCTAAAAAATCGATTCAGGTGCCTCTTGAAGCACCGTGTTCTTCACTATGCACCAGTAACTACAGCGAAAATTGTAACTGCCTGTGTAGTTCTACATAATATGTGCATGGAAAATAATATACCAGTATACAATGCAGATGATATAAATCAGAATGATGATGAGGGCCCAGAGCCAGTAAATGCAAATGTTGTCAACCGTAATCCTGCCAACAATCTTCTGAGAAGAGGAAGGGAGATTCGTGGAATGTTAGTCAATAATTATTTCGTCTAATTTTTTTTATCATTATGTACGTATTGTATTGTATTATTATGTAAGTAGTTTAAAAATTATTTTTAAACAATAAAAATGTTTTAAAAAATCTTATTTTTTGAATCCTAATATATTCACCATTATCAAAAATTGACATCAATTATTCAAATTATTTAAAAGAATGTGTTAAAACTTGAAATTTTAATCAGTGCAAGAAAATAAAATAGACACTAATTTAAATTTTTGATTATTTCTGGAAACCTATAGGATAATTAGCCTAAACAGATCACAATTTTAATAAATAAATATCGTTTTAGTATACTTTGTCACTGCTACTGCTATTCTGCTAAACAGTGTATTCTTAAAAAAATCAATAAATTGCTAATATAATAAATTAAGTAACGATAATTTTTACATTCATATAACATCGTTGGAGGGTAGAATGTATAAAAATAATTCAAATACTATTGTTGAAATATTCCTTTTTTTTAATATAACCTTTTAAACAAAAATAAAATAAAACATTCTTACTAAATACTAATTTTTAATATAACACTCTGAACAAGAAAATAAATGCCTTGATACTAAATTTATTAACGTGTAACATTTTAAAAAAAAAACGCCATTATCTAACTGGCCCTGTTAAAACATTTTCAATGTTTTCCACAGCAGCTGCTATCCTCTCCAGCGTTATATTTTGTTTTTCTAGTAAAGCCAGCTTTTGGCTGTAATATTCTTTTTTTAGATCCGATTGTTCTTTACTAATCCTTATCAGTTCATTGGATGCTGCAATAGATGCACTTAAATTATTTTTATTTTTCAGTGGTGTGTTACTTCTTCTATTAGTCGATCCTTTTTTCAGTGGTGGTCTGGTGATCACTGATGGTGTTTTGCAGTAAACCTTTTCATTTCCTTCCTTTGTATTGTCAATTATTTGTATGGGTATTTTTACTTCAGTTTCTGTTTCAGCTTCATTTATATTTTTCTCCTCAAATTGTACATTTCTTACATAGGAATGATCTTGTAGAATGTGTTCAGATTCACCAATCACCTCACAGGGCAATCCTGTTTCTTCAACACCTACACCACTTATAAGTATGTCTCCACCTAAAAAATAATAAAAATGTTATGAATAGAATAAAATAATATAGTAAATAAATGGTATTTTTGCATATGGGGCATTATACGTGTATTTTTTAAAATTTTTTGTTTTCTAATAACTTAAAATTACTCTCTAACTTACCAATAATATCTAGAACTTTTTCGTCCATTCATCTTTCTCTGGTGGTCCACCTCCAGTTTGATTAATGGATCTTCTTTGTTGAGCCTGTTTCTTTTTGCTACGACTCTTCATATCACTCCAACACTAAAATAATAAACTTTAATATACCTAAGTACATACATAACTCCAGAGATAAACATTGTTTTGTGCAAATATTTAAATTGGATTCTCAGAATATTACAGTATAATATAGACATTCCCTGACATAAAAAACAGATTTAAAAAAATTAGCTTATCGTAAACACAACAAACACAAAAATAGTTATATTTTAAACAGGCAAAATCAAGTTAATATATGAAGAGTGCCTCACTTCTGGAATATCAGTTATCTTTATGTTCAACACAATTTTGTGATACTTAAACGTTTTGCCCAGGGGACGACGTTTGATCACTTTCCAATGAATAAGCTTTATTTTCAACTATCAGAATTAGCTAGAATTATTAAAGAGCCCTACTGTATAAAGTTAAAAATTTGCTTGGGTATTGCATGCAGGGAATTTAATATAAAGTACATACCTTTCTCCATTCTTGCCTGATTTTGATGCACCGGGAATACTATTTAATTTATTAGTGATTTCAACCCAACTTTTCTTTATATCTCCATAGGTATATTGGTTAGAGACCCTCTGCTTAACTAATTGAGGATTTTCCTCCATAAATTGGACTAATATAGCTTTTTGAGAAGAAGTTATTTGTTTCTTGCAGTTCATTTTGCTTTGGAATTATTAGTTAAAACAAAAAGAAAGTAAAAAATTCACAAACACGAGCACAAATTCTAGGTTAGAATATATTGCCAACCAATGATTTTAACTCGTTTATTACCACATTTTAGTATTATTCTATTGGTGACATTTGAATATTTCGATGTTGCCAATATGTGCCAATCGTTTTTGAAAAGAACGAAACGAACAACATGGCTGACAAACGAGAATACCTAAACAGAGTGCACATCGCTCTGCTGTGCGATTCTTTTTGCCAAGCGCTTTTAAAACGTAACGTTTCCATAGGTAAAATCGAGAATACGGGCCCTGGTCTGCCACTTTGCTTTATTACCGAGGTCAATAATTTTCATTGCTCTTCTTAATAGCATTAGTGGAATTCCTTGATATGATTTTTCTAACACTGCAAGTGCATCGTCGGGCAAAAGGTTTTTCTTCTTTAACTGAAGTAGGAATACTTTTGAACTTAAATAAGAAGTCTATATTTACTGTACTGATGAGAACTAAAGAGTTCGAAACCGATCTGCAGGTAACCACATCCTTACTAAAGAAAAAGCTTCCTTCCTGGAAGTTTCCAAGTATTTTTGTTGTCTAACAGTGTTAGTAGAAAATACGGCAAATTTTGGTATGTAATCCAGGGCTCGGAGGGGCACATAGCCCGGGGAATAACTGTTTTAACATTATTTGTTCAAATCCTTATTGTATAAGACATCTTCAGGTGGTTTAGAGAACTGATTCTTAATTTTACGTATTTTTAGCTTTAGTTTATGTTTGTGTGTTGTAAAATTTTAGGTTTATATTATTTTTTAATACCCTGGTTAATTTTCATATGTTACGCCTAGAGGGTCTGGATCTTTGCAGAATATCCGCTTTTATTGTTTCTTGACTATTCTTAAATTATTCTTTCATGCTTTCTTGGTTATCCTTAAATTCTTGTCTCATTTTTGTCCACATCATCATTAATTGATTCACAATAGCTCTTGTCTGTTCTTCTATATTTGCTTTTTGACTTCTTGTTCCCACTGGCATAGACAATTTACTTCACTTCTGGGCTCTGTTAAATCCGACACTTCTGACACCAGTTGTACCGGACGACCAAAATACTAATGCCCGGTTGTACAAATCAAGTTTAACTCACGTTTAAACTAAGCTTAAACTAGAGTATAACGTTGTACAATCATGGTTTAGGAGTAAAACTTAGTTCAGCATGCCGCTTTATAAAGTGCCTGATATGTTGGGTTTAGGCCGAGTTTAAAGTAAATATAACCTAAAAATATTTAAAAATGCCATCATCATATAACAGATGAAGATTTTTTGGAATTAGTTGATATAATACAGCAACCAGAAAGTAGGCAACAAATGTTTAGGGAGAGAGAAAACCAGTTTATAAAATGGAATAATGATGACTTTATGAGAAGGTATCGCTTTTCAAAAGGTGTGTAATATACTCAAGGCCTGGTAACACCATTACTTGAGTTGCCCACTGAAAGGTTGATTTAGGTACCTTAACAAATGAGGTATTATTTCTAAACATTGCCTTTTTTCAGAAACGATGCTTTGTCGGTGGAAGACATGCTTTTAACAACATTACGTTTGTATGCTACTGGGCTTTCCTTGAAACTGTTGGAGACACTATTGGTATTAATAAGGGCACCACCAGTAGCAACGTTTGGCGACACAAGCTATTGAAGGCCTATACCCACAGTTTATAAAAATGCCATCTACCGTTGGGGAAATGCAGGAAAATTCTCAATCATTATATAACCTTTCCCGTTTTCCGCGTTTTATTGGCGCGTTAGATTGCACCCATGTAAGAATTATTTCTCCTGGTGGAGACAATGCAGAGATTTTCGCAATCGGAAAGGATACTTTTCCTGTAATGTTCAGGCAGTGTGTAACGCGAACGGCATGTTACAAAACGTCTTTTGTCGATGGCCTGGGTCAGCACATGATGCCCAAATTTTTGTAAATAGTTCTTTAAGAGCAAGGTTCGAAAGGGGCGATTTTAACAATTATTTATTGTTAGGAGATAGTGCCTATGCTGTAAAACCTTACATTATTACACCTTTACAAAATCCCATAACTCCAGCAGAGCATTAATTTAATGAAAGCGAAATAAGAACAAGGAATGCCATAGAAAGAACTCTTGGAACATGGAAAAGATTTCCTGTGATATCATATGGGATAAGATTAAAGAAAGACAACGTTGAAGGAATAGTTATTTCCACAGCAGTAATTATATAATATCGCAAAACTCTTAAAAGAACGCGAACCCGAAGTTCATCCTGAAGATGAAGCAGCTGTTAATTTTGTTAACAACATGCCAAGGGTACGACTTAATGAAAATAACATTTTAAATATTAATGATATTATCAGACGACAAATATAATTAATGCTCACTTTACTACCTTGTTATAATATTTTTTTGAATTTTGTTCCAAATGAATATAGACAATATCTATATGGTTCGGTATCTTATTTATTTAAGTCAAATTAAATAAATGTAAATTGTGTAAAATTCCACTTTATTTAAACACTTGAACTTTTTTCTAATAAAAATCGTACATGTTTCGCTACACGGTAGCTTTCTCAAGAATGAGTGAATCTTAAACTAGAACTGAAGGAATAACAGACATTTACCTAAAATAAGGGTGGGTGCGGAATTTCCAAAGGTGTTATAAAAATAAGTTTAACAATGGGGAATTATGAAGGTCTAATTGCGAGTTCAATAAGGTGTCGGTATTTTTAAGTTTATTTATTTCTAGGGATTCCAATAGATTTAACCTTGTTCCTTTGTTGTCGGTATGCAGAATTTGGAAATTGTTATTAAAATTATGGTTGGTCTCTAAAAGGTGATTTGCGTAATGTGAATCTGTTTTTTTATTACGAAAACTAGACCTATGTTCCTTAATTCTTTTAGAAAAACTTCTTCCCGTCTGGCCTATGTATGTCTTGGGGCAATCTTGACACGTTAACTTGTAGACACCTGATTTATTATCTTTATCTGTTACTGACTTATTATTTTTGATAAACCTACCAGTAGAAGAGCTCGTTCTGAAAGCGATATTAATATTTAAGTTTTTAAAAAAGTGGGCAATCCTGTTGCTTGCTTGACCAATATATGTAATTAATCTGTAGGATGTTTTTTCTTTTATAAAAGGATAAACCATACTGATAGATTTTTTATATAATTTTTGGTTTAATATTTTGTTGATTAGGTAGATGCTATAGCCGTTGTTTATTGCGATTTGTTTAATTATATTTAATTCTTTTTGAAAGTTTGATTTATTTAGTGGTACTGTCATTAATCTGTGTATCATGCTGTGGAAAGCCGCTAATTTGTGTTGTATGGGATGGCAAGATGTATAGTGTATTGTGGTATCTGTATGTGTGGGTTTATGAAAAATGGAAAAGTTGTGTTTGTCTATTTCGCGTACTATTGTTAGATCCAAAAAGTTTAGTGACTTATTTATTTCTTTTTCAATAGTAAAATGTATGCTAGGGTGGATGTTATTAATAAAATCTATAAATTGAGTCAATTGTCTATCAGTACCGGTGAAGCAAGCTAGAACGTCGTCTACATACCTGTACCAGTAAATAAACTTATTGAATAAAGGATGATTGCTAATCTTATTTTCTAACGAGTCCATGAATATTTCGGCTAATAAAGGGCTCAGTGGGTTTCCCATTATTAGTCCTTCGTTACTCGAATATAGGGACCCGTTAAATTCAAAATAATTTTGTTCTAAACAGGTGGTCAGTAAACTCAAAATTTCCTGTTTCTTTATGAAATGAACGTTTTTTGCAGAAAGAAGTTTTTCAACTAGGACTATAGTATCTGGTATAGGAACATTAGGAAATAAATTACTAACGTCGAAGGATATTAGCTTTGCATTGACTGGAAGTTTGGTATTTTTTATTTTTTCTATTAAATCTTTAGAATTTTTAATTTGAAATTTTGCCGAAAAATTTATGTAATATTTAATGATTTCAATGAGTTTCTTTGACAGTTTATATGACGGTGATGAGAAGAAACTGACAACTGGCCTGATGGGGTAACCTATTTTATGGAGTTTAATAAGTGAATATAGTTTCGGTGCTTGGGGTTTAGTAATATTAATCTATTGATATCCATGTCATTAAATAAACTTTTACAATTTTGTATTACCACTTTAACAGCCTTTTAAATATTTGAGTAGGATCTTTTTTAAGAACTTTGTACTTAGTAGGATCCAAGAATTGGAGCGTTTTTTGAATATATTCATGTTTGGTCGGGTTTGATAGCTACGACAGTGTTCCCCTTATCAGCTTTTGTAAATACTATTTTATCAGAATTCGATTTATTTTGTATTGATTTTAAAGTACTAAAATCTGATTTAGTAGGGGAAGTTTTTAGAAACTCTTTTTTGATTATATTAGTGGCTTCATATTTAAAGTTAGGAGATAGAGAGGAAACACTGTTAAGAGCTAATTCAGTTTCTACACCTAATACTTCAAAGTTTTTAGTGGAGTGGTTATTTATATTATTGTTGTGCTTGAAACCTTTCTCTAGTAACATAATTTCTTGGTCCGTAAACACTGTATTACTTAAATTTATGAACTTGTCAAAGAACTTATGATCACTAAATTTATTATTTACATTTTTATATCTATGGCGGTTAGAATTCTGAATAAGGCGATCTAGTTTATTTTTTTGGGTAAAATATTTTTTAAAAATTATTACATCTACTTTTTCCCTAGTATCATGATCTAATGCGGTAAATTCAGCGTAATGTAATTTAAATAATAGTTCTGTGTGTACAACTTTTAAATAAACACTTAAAATACCTCTTCTTCTGTATAGGGATTTCATTTCTTCTTGGATCCACTTTTTGAGACCTGCTTTTGACCCTTTCTTTGCTGCTGTACTCATGTTGTTCGTCTTCAACTTCATGTATTGTGGAAAATCGTCATTCTTCTTACATGCATTCATTTCATAAAGAAACAGGAAATTTTGAGTTTACTGACCACCTGTTTAGAACAAAATTATTTTGAGTTTAACGGGTCCCTATATTCGAGTAACGAAGGACTAATAATGGGAAACCCACTGAGCCCTTTATTAGCCGAAATATTCATGGACTCGTTAGAAAATAAGATTAGCAATCATCCTTTATTCAATAAGTTTATTTACTGGTACAGGTATGTAGACGACGTTCTAGCTTGCTTCACCGGTACTGATAGACAATTGACTCAATTTCTAGATTTTATTAATAACATCCACCCTAGCATACATTTTACTATTGAAAAAGAAATAAATAAGTCACTAAACTTTTTGGATCTAACAGTAGTACGCGAAATAGACAAACACAACTTTTCCATTTTTCATAAACCCACACATACAGATACCACAATACACTATACATCTTGCCATCCCATACAACACAAATTAGCGGCTTTCCATAGCATGATACACAGATTAATGACAGTACCACTAAATAAATCAAACTTTCAAAAAGAATTAAATATAATTAAACAAATCGCAATAAACAACGGCTATAGTATCTACCTAATCAACAAAATATTAAACCAAAAATTATATAAAAAATCTATCAGTATGGTTTATCCTTTTATAAAAGAAAAAACATCCTACAGATTAATTACATATATTGGTCAAGCAAGCAACAGGATTGCCCACTTTTTTAAAAACTTAAATGTTAATATCGCTTTCAGAACGAACTCTTCTACTGGTAGGTTTATCAAAATTAATAAGTCAGTAACAGATAAAGATAATAAATCAGGTGTCTACAAGTTAACGTGTCAAGATTGCCCTAAGACATACATAGGCCAGACGGGAAGAAGTTTTTCTAAAAGAATTAAGGAACATAGGTCTAGTTTTCTTAATAAAAAAACAGATTCACATTACGCAAATCACCTTTTAGAGACCAACCATAATTTTAATAACAATTTCCAAATTCTGCATACCGACAACAAAGGAACAAGGTTAAATCTATTGGAATCCCTAGAAATAAATAAACTTAAAAATACCGACACCTTATTGAACTCGCAATTAGACCTTCATAATTCCCCATTGTTAAACTTATTTTTATAACACCTTTGGAAATTCCGCACCCACCCTTAGTTTAGGTAAATGTCTGTTATCCCTTCAGTTCTAGTTTAAGATTCACTCATTCTTGAGAAAGCTACCGTGTAGCGAAACATGTCGGATTTTTATTAGAAAAAAGTTCAAGTGTTTAAATAAAGTGGAATTTTACTCAATTTAGTGTTTTCTTTTTGACAAGTTTGTTAAGATGGAGTTCCACCAAGTAAAGGCAGAATCAATCCAATAAATAAATGTACTTAAAGATTCTAACATTTGTTTCATTAGGTATGACAAAAAATACAAATTTTTAATTTAAATGTTTTTAAACATTTTTAAGGAATTCCAGTTTTGTAGGTGCAATAGTTCTAGCTTCAAATTTTGCTCTTTTTTAAGTCCTTCAAGTTCTTCTTCTTTTTCTTTCTCTATTTTTAATAGTCTCGCCTCGGATTCTTTTTTTAATATTTCCATCTCGGTTTCATGTCTTTCTTTCATTAATATTATTTTTAATTTGTGTTCTCCATCTATCTGCTCCCATTTTATCATTTCTATTTCTGCTTTTGGCTCGGCCCATTGTGATACTTTGTTTGTTACTTGTATTTGTTTGAAATATTTTAAACCTATTATTGACAATGTCAAATCCGGAAATATAGAAATTTTGATGTTATAAAAAGATACTAGCTTTAACAATGCATTTTTCTTTAATTTTATATATTTTACATTTTACATGCCAGATGTTTTCTTAGTTTGGTTTTTAACACCAGCAAGTTTTACATGCTTATTCATAGCTTTGGTTCCATTAATGCACCTGGATGATTTAGTATAGCAAACAAGTATACATTATTCTCTGGTACAAAGTTCTTCCAGTTTTTTAGTAACATTTCAGTGTTTTTGATTATCTCACCGGTAAATAGAACGGGAACACCGCGGCCTCTTTTTCTCTTAATTACTAACCTTTTAAAAGATTTCATAAACATTTTTTCGCTTTCGCTAATACAATAATTATCAAATTCACTTGACCCAAAATTATTAATATGCGTGGTATAGGTGTGACAAGTAATTCTCTGTAATTCAACAGCTCTTCTTCTATTTAACAGAAGCAGTTGGATGTAACATATTTCTTTTAATGTCTTAAAGGCTTTTTCATTGTTAGTATTTAACTCTAGTTCATATAGGCATTTTTCGGCCTGAGATAGTAAATACAACTTAAGTAAAGTTAAATGTTCAGCTATAGCAACAAGTGACGGTTTGTTCCATTTTTTCTGGCTCAGATCGTGGTTAGCTATCGTCGATACTTCATAGCATCCGTTTCTGTCTGAAACTTTTTAAGCGACATATTGTAAGTCACATCAATTCATTCTTTTAGTTGTGTTCCCGTATTGGATGCCAAGGATGGTGCACCGTAAGTTTCCGATTCGGGGTCAAATCTAGCAATCGCCTTTGTACTTTCTACAATGATGTCAAAAGTAACTGTGTCTAAAGCCTCTTTCAAGGATTTAACTTTATTTTTTTCTTATTTCAATTAGCAACAAAGCTAGTTGTCTCATTTTCCGAGAGGCAACTAAATGAAATTGTTTATCTCTATGGCTTTTTAAATATCTAGCTGCTACAGCACAAATGATTGGATCTGTTTTCGCAACAAAAGAAACATTGTTAGCCCTCATCTTAGGAAATACATCTTTCTTAAAATATCGTTCGATCTATATGACGAAAGTAAAGATTGGCCTTCAGCTTGTGCAAAGGTTACAGCATCTTTTTTCTCATTATGAGTACATTTTTTACATGCCTGTAGAGAGCTCCTTTTTTGTAAAACCTTTTGCAATGTTTACATGGGAGATTTGTCGATTAAGTTGGCTGATCTAAATTTCCCAATACGGGTTTTCTTATGGACACAACTTTTTCTCCCAAACAACTTTTTAAGAAATTGCGTTCGTTCCTTAATTTATTAACACTATATTTTATTTTTTTGTCACCTTCTTTTAAAGTTAGTATTTCTGGAGCTCTAGTCTTATTTTGGTGATGTCTTACAATATGTCGAGAAAATTTTGTCACATCATTATAGCAAAAAATGCAATGATCCCTTTTGTTCCAAACTCGCTTTTTTCTTGACGTCGATGCCTAAATAAAAATACATCTACATATTAGCTAAAAAAATATTAAAAACAGAATATTATTCGTTTTCCCGTTTCTTTGTTCAATGTTGATGCTGATTTAGTATTTATTTCATTATTTTCGTCAACTGTTTGAATATTAAAAGCGTTAACAGCTTGTAAGGTTATATTTTCATAAAAGAAAAGTGTTAATAAATGTAGGAAAGGTGTTGCGGGACCACGTTACATTTACCGGCGAGATAAATCTTATAATGTTGCGTTTAAAAGTTATCAAGAAATTTGAGGAATTTTGATTAGATCCGGAGTTATATAAAAATGCATTTTGCCAATGCGATTTTGATATTTAGACTTTTTTAACCTTTCGTTGTTAACATGCTACATTGTAACAAGAAGGTTAACATTGGTCTGAGAGACCGAAAACTGTCAAAACAAATTTATGTTAAAATTAAATTTTTAGATGTAAGTCACTGCTACAATATATATATTTTTTAAGTATTAAAGCAGTTTTCCTGAATGTAGGACTAAGAACTCATACAATTTTCACCGTAAAAGCCTTAATTTTATTATGAAAACAACAAAAAACAAATTTGTATTTTCTAAAAAAGAATTGTCGCAAATCTTAAAACATAAAATAATTTCTTTTAGTACAAACAACAAAACCTTAATTAAACATATCTGTACTAAAAAAAATATATAATATTGAGTGAAACTTTAATATCAAACATTGCCTTCATTTCATATACGTTTTCTGTATCCATGTCGATCTTTTGAACATCATTTTTCATCAATATCCTGCTCACTGTCTGTGTTAATGTCCTATACTTCAACCATATCTTCTTCCAAGCTTTGATTATCATCATCATCGCATTTCAATGCTTTATGTGCATTGTCGTCAGATAGCATGTCTTCATGAAGACGCTTAAGTCACTCTTGTATTTTTTTGTAACTCATGTTATTCATAAAAAAAATAAAAAATAATAACCTGTTTTTCATGACAAAATACTGGTGTTACAAAGGAAAAAATACATCTTTTGTAGCAATAAAGTTACCGGTGAAAATCGCAGACTCCAAGATAGAAAACTTACACAAAGTATAACACCGGTCTCTGAGACCGAAATCCGTAATATTCAAAAAATTATGCGCCGTCAGTCAATGATTTTCTCGCCATTTGTGGGCCAAAAAAAAAATGAAGCTATTGAGCAGGACAAGCGCTTAAGCCAATACATTTGGTAATTATCGGCCGAAGTTGGCCGAGTCAGTCTGAGAGACCGGGCGTTAACAAAGGAAGGTTAAAGGAATATGAAGTACGTATAAAATTACATTTTGTCATTGTCAAATAAAAACAATTTAAAAAAATAATGGTTCTTTTAAATATCGCAGGAAAAAACTTTTGTTATATTTATTACTAACATGAATTACAGGAGGCTTCTCTTTTTCAAGGCATTCAAGTTCTTCGGAATCAGAGACAGATTCACTCTCGTTTTCGATTTGCGGGACATATTCATCGCCACTATCGTTATACTCGCCCGAATCTGATTCATTAGAGAATTATGGCACATTCAAATAGTGACGGGCACTAATAAAAGCGTCCTTATTTTGACATTGTTGACAGCTACGCAGGCGTAGTAGTGGCTAAAAATAGCGACGGTCAGTAATAAAATAAGACCTGCCCTTATTTGTGACTCGTTAGTGGAACGCAGTATTTATTGCACTATTTCTTGAGACATGCGCAAAGTAAAGTAAAGTGTCATGACTGTCATTTGTCAACGTTGTGTCGTGTGGGTTTTTCCTATTTTCCAGTTTTATTTTTGTTGGTGTTTCGTGGCTTTGTGTATGTTGTGACTAGTAGCGAGAGCCTGTGTTTGAATTCGTGCTATACGTTATTATATTCTGATAAAATGGAAATGCCAAAACCAAAAAGATTGAGATTTACCTATGAGGACGACCTCGTGTTATTAAAGGAATTTTTAAACGCAAATCCAATTTTAAACCCACAAGGTTGGGACGTTATTAAAAATAATGTTTCAATTACAACACGAAGATTATTTCTATTAAAATCTCTGAAACAACATTTGCAATTATTAATAGAAATATTTCTGAAAAAAGTAAAAATTGATCAGGTTAGGTAAGTAAAAATATCTGTATTTTATAAACCTGCATTCCCTTGCAACTGAGATGCACTTCCAAGTATAAACTAAATAAAAGTAGTGGGGACCACAAATTACAATAAATAACACCATATAATGTTTTAGATCAGGAATTGAGGAACCGTATTGTGAGAAAGATGTTTTGCTACAGGAGGTGGGCTCCCTTTGCCAGGAAAACAGTTATGATTTTAAGCAAACAAAGAAATCTGTCAGCAAAGAACAGAGGGAAGTTCAGTTGGGGAAAAGAAACAGGGACGACTGTGCACAAGCTTATGCCAGCTTACAGGAATATGAGGTTATTGTTGAAGAACCTACCGAGGAAGTAACAGCAATGCCTATAAACCATGATTATTTTTGTAAGTATTATATAGGATATTTGTCTTATCTTCTGAAAACCAATTCTTGAGCTATTTGCATTTAGTTAACATGTAATGCATAACGTAATCCACAGCTATGACTTTTATTTGGTGAGACCTACTCAGTAAGTACATAATTTCCTTTTTAGTAAGTAGCGACAGCCCTGAACAACAAATAGGCTTAGATATCCCCGAACAAGAAATAGTGATGCCGGAAAAGATTGAAAATAATCCCCTGCTAACACCAGCACCCCTACAACCGCACTGCTTCACTCCTGCCAGCACAAAACTAAATAATGTTCCCCTGAGTGACCGCAAGAAAGTATTAGGTAACTGCCATACAAACACAAGCTTCTCGTTAATCAGTAACTTACTGTTTGTACTGTAAAATCATGATAGTTTGAAAACTCGATGCTTTATTGCATTAAACTTAAAATTTAGACCTACAACTGTCAAGATAGTCTTGATCTAAACATAAACTTGTTTACTGAGCCCGGCTTATAATATTGTATATACTATTATATTTGGAAGGGCCATTGTTGACACTTTGACAGCAAGTAGCCTATATCCTGTAATTATTTTAATAATTGTTGATGATAAATTGTAAATTTTGTAGGACCAGTTAGAAGTAGAAGAAATAGAGGGGAGCCTTTAAAAAAAATGGCCGCCTCTATTTAAGCGAGAAAAATGACAGACAATAAAATAAAATGGAAAGAATTGGAATTGGAGGAAAGAAAAATTAGCATTGAAGAGAAAAAACTATATTTAAAGGAAAAGGAATTAAAACTAACAGAAAAATACATGGATCAACATCATATCGAAGTCATGGTAAAATTGGACTTAGAAAAAAAGAGGGCTGATGTAGAGGTGGAGGAAAAAAAAACTAGCGAACCAACTGATGCTGTCCCAGCAAAAACTCATAGATCAGTTACTATTACAGAGACAGTAGAGATAGTTAGTTTTTAAGTTTAGTTTAGTTTACTGTTGTGAGGCTATCTTCTAAAATGGGGAAAGTCTATAAATAAATACCCGGTAAGAACGAGGCAAAGCAAGCAGTATTCGGGAAGCTCCAGACCGTGCTGACTTCACACAGAACTTCGAGAACGCCGAGAGCTTCGAGAATTCTACATGCAGTAAGACGATTCCTTCGCAGCAGCGGTTGACCGCGGTTACCCAAAACCCGTACCCGGGACATCGCGTGTGTATACACTGTGCATTTGGCGGCAAAATTTCCATTACCTTTTATCATCCATATATCAGTTTGAGATTTTTTCACATTTGGTACAGGCCATTTGGTCCGGTTAACACTTGGGATACCTCCTGATAAGTCATTGCCCCAGGGGACCGGTCAAGTGGCACCTAGCCTCGACTTGTAAATGTCGAGTGAAGAGACCAAGAGAGAGGGTTAGTGTTGACTACGTAAAGTCAGTTAAAAGATAAGTGTTACGCGATCAGCGATAGTGTAGTTATAGTGTTAGATAGCTAGATCGGCGAATCCCTACTCGCCGAAATAGTCAAAGCCTAGACGCTCATAGAGTGATTAGTGTTAGACCGGTAACCAACGATATAGTCGGATCAGACGCTCATAGAGTGATTAGTATTAAACCACTACGCCACAGTCAGCCCAGACGCTCCGAGAGTGCTTAGTCTTAGGTTGATATATTTACTATAGGAAAGTACCTTATGTAGCGACTCTTGTTACGGTCATAGAACTAAGAAGTTTTAGCCCTAAACAATGCATGTAAATAGTTAGATTTAGGGGGCTCGGATACATGACATCACAATACAAGACTTTCCTTGATAAAAGTAAATTCAAACGACTAACAAAGACTAGAAAATAAAATTTGCCCACCGTGCAAAATTTCAGTTTTGAGTAGTCACGACTACCCAAAATAAAAAAATTCTGGACATGCCCGTGCCAGCTTTCTTACTTCTTAGAAGGTCTCCTGGACCCTCCGGGCTTTGTCCCACCCTGGAGATACCTTCTGAAACTTTCTTTTTGAATTTAAAAATTTATCATCATCTCTTCCTTGGTCGATCGCTAGCAATTTCCAGCTAGCGGGGTAACAAGGTGGTGGGTCCACCCAGCGACAAGACAGACGCGCTGTCTGTTTTGTCCAATCGGTACCATGCGTACCTGGCATCCCTGACGCGACAACTAGGCGACAAGGCGCCACGGATGGCTCCGTTTAAGGCGACCTTCATTCAGTTAAAACTTAATGAACGTCGTTTAGTAGTTCGAATAACAAGGCTGTTTGCGTCTTGAAGAAGGGAGGACCGTTTTCCACCCCAACCGCGTCCAGGAACTCCATGCAGAGGTTTTCTGGGCGTAAGAATTGAACCATAATGATTTCAAAATTGTAGTCTGTTTTGAAAATACATTATGGCGTTACGTCGTTACTTGCAATACGTCTTTCGCAAATTCCGCGGGGGGAATTGTGCGACATTACCTTTTTTCTTTCTCTTTAATATCTAGCACTTTTTTTTGTGTTATTATTTTTTAGAAACAACAATAAATACACAGTTTTATGAAATTAAACGTTTTATTATTATTAAACATCAAAATATGCTTCTAGGGTGGATGGTACAATATTAAAATATGTTGCTGTTTGACTGCCATAAAGACAGGTATGGCAGTTTGTCAAGAGAACTTCTACTTTATACATCGATCCTACATCTTGCATAAGAAGTTTTTGATTTTTTCTAAAATCAATAAATGCAAACTGTGCAACAACTTTTTGGAAACCCCACTCGACTGAAACTCTCAAAGTTTTCATTGACTGATGCTGCTGATGATGTTCCCAATTTTCATGCCTGCCTTGGAACGGGGTTAGTAATAGCTCCATTAAACCATATGCCTGATCTCCATACAGACAGAACTTCTGATTCTCTCCAAACACAGCTACTTGTTCTAGCTCATTATAAAGTAACGACTCCCTAAATGTGCCTGCATCATGTCTTCTGCCCATATATGCTACTTTTAGGCTGGCAATTATCCCATCCGGACACAGCACAGACTGGTATTTAAGGCAGTGGTACCTTTTATGGCCCGAATAATAATTTTCTTGGTCTATTGATGGGCTACAGATCTGTCTGGCTGTGCCATCAATAAACCCCCAACAATTTGCCATTGCACCACCTTTTGCATGGACTGCCTAAAAAATGTATTTGATTATAAATAAACAGATTCAACTATATTATTGACAGCACAAGTGACAACTAAAACACAGAACCTACTTGTGAGTAATATATCATTTTATTTCTGTCGAGTCACTGCAAATTTTGTAAATGGTCCAACAGCCTTCCATTATTTGTCATTATAATATCTATTGTTGTTTTTATTACTTCGGATATTGATTGTGGAGATAAACTAAATATTGGACCAATATCGTGCAATCGATTAGGATACGCAAATCTTCTAAGTAGGATGCAGAGTGCAGTTACACCTAAAAATGTTAAAATTTTTAAATATACCAACTAAATGTATGGAATTTTTAAAATTGTAAACTATTTTTTACGTACACTTACATACCATTCACTCTAATCCTTCTTGCTGTCCTTACTTCTTCTGGTATACCCAAAAGGTTAGCTAATCGTGGAATATCATGCCTTTCAAATCGAAACATTTTTTTGATTTCCTCATCAGAAAAATTATCTAATGCAAAATTATTCACACCTTGGTTATTTAGGTTTTGTATATTGTCCCTGTTAATTAAGACATTTTCACTATAACAAACTCTATATCGTTGTCATTTTCACCCCCTACAGTGGCAGCTTCTAATATTTTTTCCATTATTATTCTAATATGTTTTAAGAAACCTTTCTATAAGTAAAATATCTGAAAACATAAAAACTAACAACACAGAAATCTGAGGTTAAAATCAATCAAAACAGACAAACCATACCACCACGCCGATGCACACTGTTTCACATAATACAACCTAAGTGGACAAAAGTCTTTATCATTACATTTTGCGTGCATTATCTTTGAAATGTGGTAAAATGTTTTTTTATTTAATTTAAGTAGCCATTTAAGACATTTTACATATTTCTTTACACAAGGAATTGTAATTTTAATACGATAAGATGTAAACAACTACTAAAAAATCTAAAATAAGAAAAGAATTATAAAAAAATAAAATTGCACTACGTAATAGTGTTTTATTTTATAAATTATTAATTTTTATATCTATAAGAGGGCTGGAAATTAAATAGAACCTTCTATATACAGGGTGGCCCACTTATTACGACCTTTTATCTTATCACTTAAAAATTAAAGTTATGCAAAATGATTAACATCCGGTATATGACATGTTAGATGGAATACGTTATCTGAGAATTTAAGAGTATAAAAATATACAGGGTGTCCCATTATCTCTTTGAAAAAATAAATATATTGCTGGACTTAAAGATATACAAAAGCTTCATAAATTCAGTATGTATTTACTTTAAGACAAGTAAGTAATGTGTAATGTACTGTCATTATAAGCGGGGCGCCTTCTACCAAAGTAACAAACAAATATTCTGTACAAACCAAGCTAATACTAATAATAAGTCCATTTATAATTTAAAATGCAGAATTCACTCCTACTTTTAGTCGTCATTGTCGCTATCAACTTCAGAGGAATCTGGTACCAAATAATCCTCATTTTGTGAAAGATTAACTGGTAGGCAGCTAGGAATTACTTTTGGAGGAAGAAGTAATTTCAAAACCTCTGGAGGTAATTTATCTGCTTCTTTTTTGGGAATTTCTCTGAGACTATTAATTAAAGCATCAGATGTTATCAACAACATTGTTAACAAATCTTTATTCGTGGTAATACGCGACCGTTTCCTGCTATGGTGCTCTCGAAACCTACAACAATCTTTATTTCGAGCTTCCTGTGCTTCTTCAGAGAGTTGTCCTATTGGAAGACGACATTTCTCAATAACTTCTGTGCTATGAATTAATATTTTGTGCACTGTAACGGGCATGTAATACCACGGATATAGATTTAAATAAAGTTTTCTGGTTTGAAAGCACAATTTTGGAAACTCTACCAAATTGATTTCAAAACCAGAAGACAATGTTCTTAATAAAATATCAAAATACGTAATAAGTGTAACATCTACTCCTGTAATCTTGGAAGTCATTTCTGGATTTCCAAAAAATCTGCGAGCGGTGTTTCCATCATTTGTGGAACCATATCCTGGTTTTGGTTTGTCTACGATGAGTCCCATTTCATTTTTGAACATCTGCTTTATTTCGTCAGTACGCTGTTTTACATTAACTTTGTCATCTTTGTCTCTAACCTGTCATTTTTTAACATTTAACCGATAGCTAATGTGTAACAGACACTCAAAACATCGAATCCACGCATGCAACGTAGATAAACCAAAACGAAAATTTTCTTCATTACTAACGAAGTCCTTCCTTTCATCATTCATCATTGCTGGTTTAGCTCCACAAATGTAACATGTCTGTGATGATGGAGTTTTAGTCAAAGCATTGCAGACTTTACCGTCAATCATTGTCAACAACAGTTCGTGCATAACGGAAATTTGAGAATCGCCGACATTACATACTGTTGGAAGAAGTTTACTTACTTCCAATACTTTGTTAGTCTCTGTAATTGTAAATTCATTTGTTTCTTTGGCGAAAATAAATTTTATAGGTCGGCAATACATGGTGGAAGAAGGCCTTGGATTTTGCCTAACAATATTTTCACTAGTAATACCACTAGAGGTCAAATTATTTCCGGAAATTTTTTCGAGCTCATGAATATTTTGAAAATTTCCCGAGTCGCAGACGAGGGATATTTTCTAAAAATATTCATGAGCGAGGAAAAATTTTCCGGATTTTAATTTGACCTCGAGTGGTATTCGGTAAGAAAATTCCACACCGAATAATAAACTGTTGATTTCTACTGATTGTAGTAGCTCAAAAGTGCCATTTAGAATCACAAAAAATAATATTCTTTCATTTTATAGTTACTTGAGCTTACTACAAGTGGTAGAAAATTATAATTTTAGAGGTTTTTCGGGAAGCTGCATGAACAGATTCACAAGCGCGTTATAGCTTTGGCAGCAATTATATAGGCCTTCAAATTGGTAACTTCTACTTATTGTAGTTGAATGGGAATACTATTTCAATATAGAAAATAGTATATTCTTCAATTTTACATAAGTTTTGAGTAACTACAAGTGGTAGAAAATTGTTTTTCTAAATATTATGTGAAAAAATAAAAACCAGTTTGTCAAAAATGGTCAGTTATTGTAAACGTCAAAAAATTTCCAGTATAATTCGCTGTTGGGTACCACAGGAGAAAAAAATTTTCACTAAAATACCTCCTTTGCTATGGTGATCTGTCAAAATAACGTATTTTTATTGGTTTAAAATTATAGGTGTGGAATTTTCACCGTCATGTAATTTAATGGGAACAAATGAAAATACAAACAGAAACTCATCTGTGTCTGTGTATTCTCAAATTTCTGTTTATACGTGCTATGACCTGAACTCCCATCACATCCCCATTTGCTTACAAGAATGAATAATGAATTATTTGGAAACGTATTAATGACCGAACTTTGTTCTTGAACCAAATGTTCAACAGTTTTGTTTAAAACTGCTTGCAACTGAAGTTCCGCATGAGTCTCGGTCACCAATCTGTGCTCCTCAGAAGGATAACAAGATTTTTTAGCTTTGCTTAAGCTATGGTATGATGGAAACACATGATGACCCCCTTTTATCGTCCATTTTCTTGTTTGTTTATAGGAGTGAGTTGTGGATTTCGAATCAACGTAATAGGCTAAGGCCTCGTCCGGACTTAGCTGCCTACAACTATCTGAAGACTGTACGTTCTTTAGCACATTCACTTCTTCTGAATACTTGCTTATGTCTCGTATCGCTCTTGCCATGTCCCGTTGTCCCGAAGATCGTACTGCTACTTCAGCAGCTGTTAAAAGTTCATTAGCACTCCGCGACTGAACAAGATCCTGGACTTTTCGCTTTTTTGTTTTAAACGAGGAAACTTCAAAGCTTTTTTTGGGTCTTCCTTTAGACTGACTTCCTTCTGATGACGTCGAGGGACGTGGACGACTTATACAAACTTTAAATTGTATGTGCTCGCCATCCAACCAACTCTTGTTCTTTACCAAAAAACGTTTTTTAGATTTTCCTGAAGCGAGCCATTTCTCAGCAAATTTTGCAGAAAGGCTTGCCAATGTCATTTTTATTCCTCTTACTGATTCATCAGTAACATCGACGAGGCCAAATTTTGATGTTGCAAATCGAAATATCTGAGAGATCTTTATGTCTTTACTATGTTTTATCCATTCTTCAAAAAATTCTGTTTTTGTCATAGAGTGAACGTTTTCTGAAAATAAATTTTTGGATACACTTGTACCGAGATATTGCGGCTAAACTATACATGATTATAAAGCTAACAGTTACAGTTATCGCTTAGGTAATTTAGAGGTTGGATACAGGTGGATACAAAAAGTTACAAGCTGTTAAAGTTTACGGTAAATAAAAAAATTCATAAAATGTCTGCGAAGTTTAAATATTATGTTTTGAAATAATTATAAAACTATTATAGCTTAATACCAAGTAAAATAATAGAATATCTACCTTCAAAAATAAAATCCATTACTGAGCAAAACAATATATTGATTAGGAAAATTGTAAGATGCGTTTGACTAAGTCATAAATCTTCACTTATACTGGATAATAAATTTGAATTGGATCAGACAACTGACACTACGCTGCTGTCATTCGCAGAATGACATTTGAGCCACAAACGATAAATGCCATCCTAACTTTTAAAGGTCTGTTTACAATACTTGATTGCTAAATCTTGAAATTTATTAAATGACTTTTGTCTACTTAGTTTGTATTACGCGAAACAGTGTGCGACGCAGGGAAATAGTGACGGAACTGCCGCCACCACAAAAATACCATGTGCCATAACTCTCTTTCCATGTTAGAAATAGTGGCTGTCAGTAACTAAATAAGGCCGATCAGTAATAATGGCGGTCAGTATTTGGAAAGTGCCATAATTCTCTATTAACAGTCGATGATATTTCCTTAACTCCTTTCGGGTTATCATTACAAGTACAACCTTCATTATTATCCGAAAAATAATTCTTTTTTTCCCATAGAAGCCTCGTAGCGTGCACTTTTCTGTCGAAGATATTTGGTCAATCTGTAGATTGACAATAGGTGTAATATGGCCACTAACTACGTTATTTTGAAATTCTGAAAAATAACATTAATTTTAACTTTATTTAGAAAATCTTATTTTGTGCGAGTTGGTTAAATTCTTGGCAACATGGACACAAAATTTTTCTAGTTTAAGCGGGGTTTTTAAATAATAACTGTACTTAAATTACACGTTTCACAATATTTGACAACCCAGCGGTGCCCCTAGAAATTTCATACCTTAATATCTCAGTTATGGTACATGAGACCCAAGCTAAATTTAAAGAGATTAATACTGTAATTTAGTTCTGAGAAAAAAGTTATAATATTACAATTTGCGAAAAAAATTGATTTTGGCTGAGCCTTTCTGGCAAAGAGTGATTTTCATTTTTTTTACTTAGTTTTTGTTATTTTTTAAAGAAATCCTCAAGTTTATAAAATAATATTTGTTTGCTTGGGAAATAATAAAAAAAAAATAATAATAATAATTATAATAATAAAAGATGTTTATGTATGTATGTATTTGCATTTTTATGGTTGTAAAATTTATACGCTGAAAAATATTTAAATGCCTGTGACTTCTAGGTAAAAAAGCGGTTCTATATAAAATATATGATTTATCGATAAAATGCTACAAGATAAATAAAAAAAAAATGCATTAGCTTTTGTAAGAGGGGACATTTGTTTGCCACGAAGGCTTAGCTGAAATTGATTTTTTTTGCAAATTTTATTATAATTTCTTTTTCTACAGAACTACTTTAATCTTATCCAGTAATACCCTCCTTAAACTTGGCTTGGGTCCCACTGAAAACACGAAATTCCTAGGGCCGCCGCTGTACTAGTACCAACATACGTTACTATAATGCATTATAATTTCTTTTCGCCCTCCTAAACAGTTCCCGAGGTAAAGTAATGTGACATTTTTAGCGATGATCTTAGTAAGTACATGGTATTTCTTCAAATTTAGACAGCCTTATTGGTCATTTATGAAACCAGCGGAAAAAAGATCGTTTGAAAACAAGGAAAAACCTCATACAATATAAAACTTGTAAAAGTTGCACCTAAGCAAACCTAATGTTGGGGAAACAAAGTTTTTTTGACACATGCTTGACAGATGCTTTCTTGAAACCGGGAGGAACAAGTCATCTACTGTTCAATAAGTCGAAAATGTTATTCATGACTCTTACAAATTTTACGGTACCCTTGTAATTCTTAAACTCTTGTAATTCCAACTTCTTTTCACAATATTTAACAGATGCACTACTACTCTCACTTTCATCTTCTGGTTAAAAAATTTACATGGGCTTTACGCAGTTTATTCCCAAGATGCAAACCTTCATTTTCTTGCAATCTTGGTGATTTTATAAACCTCCACTCTATTAAATTTCCATTTAGATCAGTGAATAACTTTTTTTCCCCGAAAGTATTCCGTAATCAATATGAACATATGGCATGGATCAAATAAAAAATAGCTATCTACACTTGGCACAATCATTTAAATTCAATTTTGTTTTTATTATAAGGAAATATAAAGGAACAACCTAACAAAATAGTCATTGTAACATTGGACGAAGCACCATCACAAGTCAGAGATACAATTCCTACACCAATGTTTTTTAGAAGTGTGAAACATTGTTTAACAAATGAACATTTTTGATCCCCATTCAAGCCATTAGTTAAAAATATCCCACTGGAAGCTTCCAAGAATTCCATTGATGCCAGCAACCATAAGCACAAATACTTCCTTAGCTAATTCGTTAGAGTCATCATTCATATCCACGCCAAAGTTAACATAACCGTGATAACTTTTTCCGTCTCACTCTAAATGTTTCCTTATGGACATTTCATCTGTCGGTAAAGAGCAAATGCAAGGTTTCTTATCAAATTTAACTTTTCTCTCCAATGTTTTAAGAGCTTCAGTCGTAAAACCTGGAGCACAATTAATATTCTGTAACCCTTTTCCTATTGTAGTAATATGAGGTAAGGAAGTATTAAAAATAGTCCTTACATAATTGTAAGCCTTTGACGAGAAAAAATTTCAACTAATAGCAAAGTTACGTAGCTCAGGTGAATACATCACTTTTCTATTTAACTGTCTTTGCAACATTTCCTCGATCACATTTGTCATATTTTGTAAAAGCGTTGCTGTTTCGGACTCTATTAAGTTTTTCTGTCCAAATCACGCACTATTTGTTTCAGAGAAATTAACTTTGTTTTTATATCTTTAAAGATTGATTGAGTGCCCTAATTTTTCTTCTGAAAAGACGAGCCTTCAATTTTTTCATTTTTGGTGTGTATCTTGTACCACTGATTTTGGTGTGGACGGAGCTGAAACACAAGCTGGACCGATCTCTTTACGAACTCTCTTCGTTGTCTGAAATATACCGAAAATTCATAGTTTTTGAGAAAAATTCAATATTAAACATAATTAGTGACTGACCTTATTAAAAAAACAAAGTTATCAAATGTGTTTGAGGCTCGAACATGGCATACTCTGATTACGTGAAAATGTGGATACAAGTGGAACGCTAGATAAAAATTTTTAATTACGGTATAACTTGAAAACAAAGAAAATCTGATAAGAACGTAGTAGTTTTTTTACATTATTTTCACGTGTACAATACACTCTTGGAGTTTAGTCCGTTCCTCCCGACTCACCCTATACTAGTATATCAAAAATTACTAAATTATTTAATTAGTTTAGATAGAATTATTATTTTTAGTTTGTAATTCAATTTATTATGAGAATCTTTTGGTTTTATTATCACTCCTATATTTAGAATGTAAGAATTAAAATTTTTTATTTCTAGTTTTATTTTTATTTATTGCCAAAACGTCGTGCGGTGTTATTTTCTTGTTCAAAATTAAACACTCATTGCCTGAAGGGCTTCTTATAAAATGTACTAGTGGCCAAATTAACACATTTAAAATAGGTAAAATACTTGCTGCTTGTTGTCCCTAGATTTGTGTAAAGCGTTTGACACGGTTATCACAGTATATTGATTAAATGTTTGTATAATTTTGGAATACGAGGAAAAGTTTACATGTGGAAAAGAAATTATTTATTACATATAAAGCAATTTGTTCAAATGGGAGCAATAAAAAGTTTGCAAAAGAACATAACTTGTGGAGTTCCGCAAGGATCAACATTGGAACCAACACTATTTTTATATATGTAAATTCCATATCAACATTAAATTTATAAAAGGGGATTTAAAACTATTTGCTGATGATACTACTATTATATATTTTGATCATAGTTATTCCAACATAATATAACAACATTAAGTATGACCTAAACATAATTTGTAAATGGCTTCAAGCATACAAATTATCATTAAAGCTTAAAAAATCAACTTTGATGTATATAAATAAATCACAAATAAAAGAGAATACGTTACCAATATTTTTCAATAATCAAAAAATTGAATACACCAGTTCTACTAAATTTTTAGGTTTACTTCTGGATGAAAACTTAAACTGGATAAAACATATTGAATATTTAAGAAACTATATTTCACCAATAGTTGGTATTTTATTTAGGGCCAGAAATTATATTCCTTTAGAATATATTAAAAACTATATATTTTTTTATTAGTTTATTCAAAATTACAGTACCTAATTTCAATTTGCGGATCTGCATACTGAAATAAAATTAAACCTTTAAAGAAATTACAAAATAAAATTATTAAATGTATTCATAAATTACCATTTCTGGAACCAACAGTTAATTTATATAAACCAAATGGATACTTAGATTTAGAACACCTGCATAAATTAAAACTGTGTATTTTAATACATACAGTAAAACTTGTCTATAGGGGCCACCATAAAATTAATAATAATTGGCCTTTATAGAAGGGTGGCCAGTATTGCCAGGTAACAGTTATTATTTGTACAAAAAAGTAAACTTTTTCTTTTTTTTTCTAAAGCCTAATAACATTTACATATCACAGTTTAATTATAACTAAAATAAAAGTCCATTTGGAGATTTGTTTTTTATTTAATTAGGTGCATATTCACGTACATATAACGAACAAACGTTTTTATTTATAAAATATATACCTACCAAAAACATTATCTAAATCTAAGTACATCTGTGCATAAGTGTTAATAGTATAGATACATATATGTAGTTACAACATTTATTTTTGGATACAAGATGTATTGTATAACAAATTTAATTTTATGCATGCATTTTATGTGTTTTTAAGAATATTTAAAATACATTTCAATTTTAGTTTGCTTTAGGTTTTTTAATTTTGTTTTAAAAACTTCAGCTTCGCATTTTAGTAAAGTTTGAGAGACATCTATAGCTAGTTCACCATTGTTATTACACAGTAAATAATTTTGAACATCTGTCTAAAAATATAATGTGAAGATAATCACCCTATAACCACTAATGCTATTTGAACCAGGTAAAAAATAATATTGTTGGGTATTTCCACCCTTAAAGTTTGCAGAATGTAATCATAAAATAATAAAATACAAATTAGGCCAAATAAATTCCGGCCAATATGAAAAGGTTGATTTACCTAGAAATAGGTTATAAAAATTGAGGTACGTCTGGCAGAGGCTGTTTTATAAGGGTGTCCATTATCTAAGGGTTTTTATTTACGGGATTTCCTATAAAGTAGATTTTTGTTAGCTTGAAACTGGTCGATAACACAGGTGGCCGATATAAAAGGGTGCCCGTTAACACAAGTTTTACTGTACTATCAAAAGTAAAGAAAAACACTTTACTATAACATTAAATTTAAAAAACATAATTGAAGAGTAGTAGTATGCTCTAAGTGCCAAATATCAAATTTTTCAGGAGAAGCAAAAAACTTATTTTTTTTAGCAAATTTATTTGAAAATTACAAAAGCTCATAAAGAAAATAAATTTTATTAAAAAAACATGTTAAATTCTGCTGTTTAACACTTACAAAAAAGAAACGCAAAATGATCTACGTCCACAAGACGTTTCTTATAGTAGATCTAACTTAATATTACATTTTCACAACAAAAATCTAACTCCATTTTACATTTCGAGAGAAAAATAATTACAAAACAGATCAAATATGAGGAAAAAAACTAAACGAAATAAAAAAGATAAGTTATAAAAAGCAAGGAGAAAAAAAGTGCATTTAGGTCAGATTTCAGTACATTACTTGTAACTTGAGACATGGTAAATACGGGCTCTTATAGAAAACTAATAAGAGTAACTAGACCTATATCCTAAATACTGGTAATTAACAAAGTGTTCAAACCTCAGTTTGCCAAAAAGGTTTGAATAGTATTCCCTATTTTGATCATCAAGAAACTCTAGCACTGTAGTGATGTCCTTCTTTTTAGCCGCACTTAATGGTATGGTAGTTGGTACAGAAGTCAGGGTGGCATTCTTGATGCTGGCGATAGTAATACCTGGTTTCAGTACCTACTCGACATTTTTCCCAAGGTGCAATATCACTGTAATTTCTTTTATACAAAACTAACCCGGGATCGTCTTTGGAAACTCGAAGCCAAGAAGCTTTTGATATTCCGAGTTTAGATGTGTCTCGCAACGCGGAAGATGCAGCATCGAAGTCAAAAAACGTTTTCTCGTCCCCCATATTGAGCACCTTAAAAGGATGGGACGGCCTCGCAGTGAGTATAGCATTCATCACACCTTGCATGTTGTACAGCTTAGATCGTTTCGCTCTCTTTTCGATAAGCGCGAAATCCCGATCAGATGCTGAGAATGAGTGTCCGGATATCAGAAACATGTGGTCAACTACATCGAAAACTCCATGACAGACAAGAAAGATGTATAAGAACAAAAGCATTTTGTTCTTTAACTGGCTGCGATTGTATCTACCACCGGGCGGTCCGTTCTCCACCCAAGTGGACCAACGATGGTCTGCTTTGTAGACGATATAGACTGGCAGCAACAAACCAGATGCTGAGCAAGAAAATATCACAGACGTGGCAGCCTTGGAGGCATCCAGGATTTTCTCAACTCGCTTCGAACTTCTACGAACGACGACCTTTTCACGACCTAGATCGTCTGTAAAATTTATTTCGTCATAATTCACGACAGCTTCAGGGGGGATATCAGCAAGGGTTTCTAAAAGATTATCGAAATATTTATTGTAGCATGATCAATTTTTGCAAGACTTTCTTTGATACTTTGTGAGATCCTCTTAGATAGTTAATTTTTATGCCTTTTCAAATTTTTTCTACATATGTTTGTCCAGGGAGATTTCCCATTAACTGTAGAATGATTCTACCACTTCGTTCTGTATAGGCCCTTAACAAAATCTTTAATGTCATCTGTGTCACAGGGAAATCGCCAGTCAGCAGCAGTGCTGATTGCTTTGACAAGATTATTGTCTTCTTTATTTGCCACCGGGTGTTTTTTTGTGAAGACCATTTATTTTGCTATACAAGGTCGCATATGGGATGTTGTATTCTTCGCTTAAAGCCTGTAGATTGTCTCTTTGATATCTAGCCACAGCTTCTTCAACTAATCGTCCATCGTAATTGCGATAGTTGCGACTCCCGAGCTTCCGTTTATAATTTCTCACCATTTTCAAGTCGCCCCTAAAATGACAAGAAAAAATCAATTGTTACGCCACTGGCACAAGTATTGTATTATTCAAAACTAAGGTTAAGTTTGTTTCACAGATATCAACTGGGGTTCAGAAAAAAAATACTACATTATACCATTACCTTTAAGGAAAGCTGGACAACCGAAAGTAGTGGAATAAACAAAAGCAGCCACTTTTCACCTCTCACTTTAAAAATACAGCCTACTGCAGCACACTGCCTACTTTCAACGTCCATTTAGTACTCACACACAACTTGGTAGAAAACCCTCAACAATTTCCCGGGTATAGATTGGTTCTTGCAACGTTCAGTAGATGGCGGTAGCAATATCTTTCGTGCCGCGTCAGAATTATTCCAGTTGCCCCTCGTTGTCAAGTCACCCCACTTTACGATTTACGAATGAAAATACTTTTAAACAAGGTTCATAATAATATAAACAAAAAATAAAACCTAAAATAATAATGAAATACAACGATATCAAAAGAAAAACGCTCGAATTAGCATATAAGGTTTTATGCCCACTGTTCCATCATCTACCAGAAAGTCTTCGAATTTGCCATCAACATTTTCTAGCTCTGAAATTCTAGACTTTTGTACCTGCCCGTTTCCTGCGATGATACTGCTGATATAAAGGGGTATGAACTGAGCAGTCTTAACATCTATTTTTTTGCACTGAATTTAAGATATTGCTGATATTTTCTTGGTAAGTTTTCAAGGATATTATCACTTATTTCGCTTGTTTGTATTACCCGTTTGCCGATATTAACTTTTTAAAAAGATATTTCATTTAGCAAATGCTTAATAAATATTGTATCAGGAAAGTTACAGTCGAATTTAAGGCATCGTATTTGATTAAATTTGAAGGGTTCTTTATCTTCTGTAACATTTGTCTTTGATAATGGAATATTTTGGATAGAGAAGCAGTCTTTTTTTCCATAACAATAACGTTAAAAGGTTTTGCTAGTTTACTTCTAGAAACGGCGTCGTACCACTGTTGAGGGCAATAAATCTGTCTTAGATATTTTTTGTGTAAATTCATTAATTATATTGAGAAAACGCATTTAAAGTTTTTAAAATTATTTTAGGCAAAAAATACGATAAAATTGCACAGCAAACTAGAGTATTATCATTCATATTTTGAGTTAATATGTATATACCATTTAATGATGTTTTTCGTTTTTTTTTCTTCAAAACTACCTCCTTTAAAAGCTTTTAAATGGGAAGTAGAATGCAAATGTGTCATTGTTTTATTACAAGTTTCTTTATTTTCTATCATTGCGACATAGAGGTAATGCGTATTAAGAAACAAATTAATTGTTAAATTTACATTTTATTTATAAAAACCAAACAAGAGAATTATAATAGTTTTATAATACCGTGGAACAATATTAACATTACTGGTCAACTATACTACGGCAAGTCGTCTTTTTTCTTCCAGAAATAGTGATTTTAGAATTGTACGCTTGCTTCATTTTTAGATTTTTTTTCATATTGACTGAAGCCATTTTTAATTTTTCTGGCATCCATTCCCCACTGTAACTGATCTTATAACGGTAAGTATCTGCGTCTTTTTGGAATTCCACCATTCTGATTTGAGACATCTTTATTTGGTCACCATTTTCGTTCTTTGTAATGTTTAAAACTATATCTTCTGAGAGCGCCTTATTATCAAAAAGTCTCTAAAATTTAGCTCGAACACTTCAAATGGTTCTCCGTTCTTTTTTGCCGTGCGTATTAACGAAACGTACTGATCTGGTACGTATATTGGCCCGGACTTCTTCGCCCGCTTGATGTTTTTCTCAATGAGGGAATGAGGCGCATTTCCCTCATTCTGTGAATGGCCCTTGATTAGAAACTTGCGTTTTTTACTGTTTATATTTAGTGTAGTAATAGCATATACATAGGTACATACTCAGAAAAAATCTAAAAGACAATATATAACTAAATTAAATAATGCTGGTTTGATTCTGAAAAGCTGAAAAAACCTTTTGAGTCATTCGAATCACCTTAAATGGAACATTTTTTCGCTCAGTTGCCACAAATACAAACCAATCTCTAGGAATTATTATGGCCACGTCGGTTGATTTTTTCGCTTTTTCTATTCGCGCATGATCAGCATCGCATTCGAGGTGAGTATGACCAGGCAGAAGAAATTTCTGATTAATTACTTGTAACGTATCAGGAGAACTTACGACGTAACTAAACATTATAGCCATATTGATGTTACGGTTCCGACCTCCACACGTGTCAGAGTACGTTACTACATGGTTTACTGTGCTTGGAAGGTTACTAAGTATTTAAATAAACATTATGCTATCTGTTCTGAACCCGTACCTCCTGTACCTGCCACATGTAACATTCGGAGCGCCCATCTTCTGGGCAGTCTCGGACAGTCAGATTATAAGTTGACAAGAGTCTTTTGTAAAACGACACATTTGCTGTTAAACTCGGAGTATTTAAAACTTGTTGTAAGTCAAAAACTAAAACAACTTTATTTGAATTTTTTTGAGTATATGCCTCATTTGCGATTTTCTTACGGTTTTCGTAGTTGCTTTCGATCTGAGCTCTTCCTTCGATATTGTTACACTGTTGTTAAATAACGTATTTTGTTAAATGAAGGTTGACCCAGCCTCAAGCATCGGATACGTTGGAATTCGATTATAGGATTCGCAGGAGGAACCAACGGTTCTTTTTCTTTTGTATTTGGAACAAAATCGAAAGAACCGACACCTCCTTTGTTCTCAACCAAGTTTAAGTCCAGTAAAAGAGGAATGACGCTAACACTATGACTTTGGCCTGGAACAGAATCTACACTACCATCGTGCTCTTGGTCTGGAATATATTGCTCGTCCTCAGAGAAGCCCTCCGACTCCGTTTCAATTGCCGTGGTTGAAGTTTGAATTTTATCTTTAAAGGATTGAAAGGGCCCCATAAGAGAAAGAAACATTCCTTTAAGTTCATCGTTAGATTTCTCTAGATTATCCAACCAGATATCCGCTTTAGGTTCTCTTACCTTTGGAACTTGATTTAAGCGTTCTTCCGAGCCACTTCTGCTTTTAGAACCATTATCGCTGTCAGATATCTCCTCTGATAATTTACGAGAAGCTTCCTTCTGCGACAGAAAAAGATGTTTTAATACGTCCACGGCCGCAACTGCCAGCTCATTATAAGCTGCTGAACCTCTAATTCTGGCACCTAAATTTGTAGGCTTAATAATCAATCCGATACAGAAAGATCAACTCGCTGAGACTCTACCTCTGAACCACGCTGCTAATGTGAGAAAATCCGTGCCGATGCCGTTATATGTGATGACTAACATTGGCGTTGCTGAGAGATCGTATTTCTAATTAGCGGCTAAACAGCCGCTCTTTTAACTTCTTAGTTTTAATGAAGTTATATCGTCCATATAAGCCTATGAGACCAATTTAAAAAACGACCCACTCCAGAGCAAGCTTGGATATCTTTCGACGATGACTTGGCTTGATTCTTTCTTGGGTAGTTTTCGCATGGAACTTGCACTTTTTTGAATGAAAAGTTTCGTTATAAAAAATAAATTATCATGGATCATTGAAAATAAATTTAAGTGGGTCATTGACCAAATGACCGTATGGACCTGCTCGCCAGTACCAATTAAGGAAACAAAACTAGATACTCTAGAAAAGCTTCTGCCCCTTTTACATGATCATAACAACAGATAATTTTATGACAACTTGATAGAAAACCAGAATAATGATAAACTTGACAGTCCTGAAATAAACACTATTGACAATGATGATAATAGCAGTGGCTGCGAGGACTAACAGACTATTAGAGCCTTTTTGTGAAATTTTCAGTTTTTTTTTATCTTAGTTACGTGAAGCTTTTAATGTTTACTTTTTATTTCTAATAAAAACATCACTTGTTCATTGGTTTTCCTTAAAATCCTCATATGTTTTTTTAAGTTTTCTTCATAACCAAAGCCAAAACAATTGTAAAATGGCCTGTTATGTCTTATATCCCTTTACGGTTGCTAAATACTAAAATAGAGTGTTTAAATAAGAAATAGGGAACTTAGACAGTTTTTATTATTTTCCCAAATATGTTAATTTCGCACTAATGAGCTTTTTACGAGAAACGCCTTTAACCATTATAGTTAATATAATAAAAACGGCAGAAATAAATGCAACAACAGCACTTAAACTTGCAAATCTGTGTATTAACTCGGGTTTGCTTGGGTTACACTACTTTGGACTGGCATGGCCGTTCGTCTTTAAACGGTTTTTATTCCGCCATTGATATCTAAACATTTTCTGCTTCGTCTACGAAGAGCGCCTGTTGCTTTTCTAATTGCCTCATGTCTTTCTTCTTTAATATCGGCTGCAGTATCTCTAATACGTCGAATTAGTGCATCCCGAGTGTTCACTTTTACTTTGTACACTTCATTTTTGAACCAGCCCCATAAACAATAATCTATCTAGTGCTGTGAGGTTTGGAGATCTTCGAGTCCAATTTATAGGACCACCGCGACCAGTCCAACGCCCTGGAAACCTTTCGTCCAAATTTGCTTGACCTGACGAGCGAAATGTACAGGAGCTTCATCGTGCTGATAGTACATTTGCATTCTGATGTTTACAGGAACATCCTCTAGTAGTCCTTGTAATTCATTTTGTAAAAAATTGAAGTAGTGGTCTCCTGTGAGGCGATTCTCCAAAATGAAATGGCCAATTAAATGACTACCGAGCATACCACACCACACGTTTACCGAAAGCTTAGGTTGAAAATTACTTTCGACTGTTGCGTTGGGATTTTCGTCTGACCATACATGAGAGTTACAAGTATTATTAATACCGTCACGAGTGAATGTTGCTTCATCCGTAAAAAGTATACGGGATACAACACTATGATTATTATTTATCCACCGACAAAATTCCATACCTTTAGCATAATCTTCCGGTTTTAGGTGCTGTACTCTCTGTACGCCTTGCTCGTGAAGTGTTTTTGTTACTCTTTTTTTGTGGAATGTCCAATTGATTACCAATTCTTCGTGAGCTGATCGTTGCATCTTCTTCTTCTAAAGTCTTCTAAACTTTGTCGAGTAGCTCGTTCAGATGTTATGTTAGCACTGGGAAGCTTACCGGTCTCGCACAATTTGTTGAAAACTCTTATAAATACGTTTTTATTAGGACGTCTCTGATGTGGAAACCGTTGACGATATTCTTTAATGGCAGCTGTACCATTTCCATTACAGAAACCATAAACAAACACCACTATTTTAATCTAATTTAAACATAATTTATATTTTTTTTCTGGGTATTTCTCTTCATTTTATTAGTATACATTTTTTTGCTATCAAAAAAAAAACCTTTGGGGCATTTTTAGGTATAATTCTTTGGTCTAAACCTTCAAGTACTCTATTTACCAGCCGAAAATAAAAATAAGACCTTTACGAATCCAGAGAGTAATAGTCCTTAAGGACCTTCTTCCTTAGGTGTTACAGAACATGGGTTTACATACCCTAACTCTCTTTTTTTGTTTCTTATCCAAAAAAAATTACAGGATGCAGTTCTTCGGCTTATACCATCTTCTTTCCTGTTTCTTGCTCTTTTTTTTCTGTTACCGTTGTTCTTCCTAAAACTTAGACCTGTTTTTCTTTCTAAGAGTAATTCCGGAATTTTTTAAAAATTTATTGCCTTTCTTCTTCATTAATCTTATAGCATTGAAAACCATTACTTTTTTCTTTTGAACATAAACATCTATTCTTTATTTCCCTTATGCTGTTTTTGACTATACATTTGTTGCGTTTTCTTCCTAAATACATATCTCCTTTTTCTCCTTTCTTCTTATTAATATTATATTCCCAGTCGATACAGTGGCTCAGTCTGTTTTTCTTTTCCGTATTATATTTGTTGGATCAATACTTTCTCTGTCCTCGTCGATTTCAGTTCTATTGAGCTCCTTGTTGTTATCTTTTAAACCATCATCGTTTTCATCTTTCTCATTATTATCAGTTTCATTTCGTTCTGAAGTATTTTGGACATCCTGTTCTAAGCTGCATTCACTTCCAGCCCAATCTTTATCTGAGTCATCTTTAATTTGCGTTTCATGTTCAAATGTACCAGTTGATTTTTGACTTGAGTCGGTGTTATATTTTAAATCATTATTTGACGGAATATTTTCACTGACAATTCTTTAAAATCTCTTTTCTTGTTCTTAAATTATTATTGTTATTTATTTAGGCAATCTATGTCTATTAAGGTACCTAGATCTTCGGTGGTGTTAAGTCCTACTAATGCTGTAACAAAATCTGTATTGCCTATATTTGGGTCAATATTTTCTTTTAGGGCTTCCCGAGCGTCAAAACATTCCTGTTGTAAGTTGCTTATTGCAAGCGATAATTCGTTATTATCTGGCTGTTTTACAGGATCAAGATCAAGGTAGTTTTGAAGCAGTTGTTGGGTACTGGAACAGTTGTCTTTACTTTCTGTAAGAACTTTGCTTAACATTTTGAAGCTCCTTGAACTGTGATTCATTCTAAAAGAAATCCTATTACTTGTCCGATTTTATTTTATATTAAAATTAACTTTTCCGCAAATATTTTTTATGTTAGAAAATTTAAAATCTGTAGTATTTTTTCTTATGGAAAATGCGTAACTCCAATGCAGCCAAGAATGAAAAATGCCTAACTCCTGGTAAAATGTATAGGGCTTCAAAACTAACAATAGATACACACTACAACAAATATACATACTATTTTACATTTCTGTACTTACCTAAAGTATTTTGCGACACTTTTTAATAATTATTTCACGAAAACTATGCTGTCTTGAGGAAAAATCGACAAAGAAATTAAACACTGCGAAATGTCAGTTGATAGTATCATTAAAAGCGCGGACTTATGCAATATTCATACTATCGTGGAGACCTTTGGATTTGCGAGTATTAGCGCCAAACAGTAGATTTTAAAGTGCTAAAGTAGATGGCACTAAAATCTCGCTTTCTGAAAAAAGTGAACTTAGGCACTTTTCATATGACGGCGACGATATGCTGAAATATCTAATCGACGCGCCGCACAGTGTCTTGCGGTATAGGAGAAAGTGGACAAAAATCACAACTTTATATTTTACTTTTATATTTAAGTAAATATTGTATATTTGTTTACTGTATTTTAGCAGAACATATCTAAATCTACATCAAGCAGTGGCAATAACTGTCAAAAAGTTAGCGTGGTTCGAATATAGGTATTTTGGTTTTATAAAATTGTTTTAAAAAATTGATACATTTGATACGGGTTGATTATTTTTGACTACATATGTACTTAAAAAATACTAAGAAATAGAAATACTGTAGAAAATAGCAAATTAAAAGCAGTTTAAGGAAAAACTAATTCTATGATAAAAAAATAAAACCTAAAAAACTATTCCAACTCTGATTCAGATTCACTATTTTCTTGTTGTTCATCGTCACTAGATCTTAAATTTTCGTCTATGTTAATATTAGCTAAACCCAATGTTGGTTCGTCGATCTGATCGTTTATTAAATACTCTAGGATCTGATTGTCAAAACTATTAGTCTTTTTAGAACCACTTTTCCTGTAGGTTGATAACTCAGGATCCGATGTCAAGAGAAGGGTTTTCATCATGTCCATGTTGCTGTTGATTCGTGATGATTTACGGGTATGACATAATCTAATCCTTCGGATTTCCTTATGAGGACCTTCCAGCGCTTCTTCTGATAACTGCCCGATCGGTAAATCAAGGAATTCGATTATGGCGCATCCATGAATCAACACTTTATGAAGTGAACTCGTCATATAGTGCCAATTGTACAAGTTTAAATACAGATCCCTTGTATTGTCTAATAAAATACCAAAATTATCTAAATTTATTCTACAACCACTAGCTAAAACTGTAAGATTAATAGAAAAATTAATAAATTAATTGCTGATCAATACCTGTTATCTCAGCACTTAAATCAGAGTTTTGAAAAAAAAACATCTCGCGGTATTTCCATCGTTTGTGGAGCCGCTTCCGGGCTTAGGCTTATCTACAATTAGTCCCATTTTACACCTAAATTCCAGTTGAATGCGTTTTTTGTTTTTTTCAAATATTTCTTTGTTTTCGTTTCCTTTTACTTGCCAAATTTTAAGGGGCAAACGGTATGCTATGTGCAGCAAACATTCAAACACCGTATCCAGCAGTGTAGTGAGGAGATTTCAAAACACCGTAATTTTGTTTTTTAGGCGGTTTATTAGTAACATTAACGGAATTCATTTCTTTTGGCCAAGCTCCACAAACGATGCATCTTGAACTGGCGTTGGTATCTGACAATACATTCGCGACACTATCATCAAACATTGTAAATATTAGTTCAAATGAAATATTTAGTTATGTGCCCTCATAACAGGTATAATAAGATATAAGCTGAATAATGGAATTGGAAATACTATTTTTCTCGCCTCGAATAAGCTCAGAAGTTTCTTTAGAAAAAGTCAATTTAATTGGACGACATAAAAGTGTAGATGAAGTACGCAAATTAAGTAAAACAATGTCGTTTTTATTTGTTTCGTTAACTAATCTTAAAGGAACAAAAGCCGCAAAAAATAAGTATTCATGGGTATTACAAATTTCAAATTCCTGCTTATAAAGACTGTGCCCCGAGCTACCATCGAATCCCCATTTACAAACTAATTTTAAACTGGAATTTGAAATAATATTTCACATTTTTAAAATGCTGTCTACTGTTTTTTAGAGAAGCGGTTGAAGTTCAACCTGCGCTGATATTTCACTAACTGTTATTTCTGAAGGCAAATATTGCTGTTTTGTTTGTGTTAGTACGTGGTAGCTCGGAAAACCGTCTTTGTGCATACTATTTACTACGTAACGCAATATGATATACTTTCTAACGGACAAATTCAAATCAAAAAATAGTGCCAGCGCCTTTTGAGGTGATTAACTTTTAGCTTCTCTGTCATAGAATGGGATATCCGTTCGGATTGGAACCAACCAAAGCGTGCTTAAAATCATACAGGTCAGAAGTACATTTGTAATGATATACGTTATTATTTAAAAAATATTGCCAAGTTCGTGCTCGGACAAACACGATACTTTATTAAAAAATTTACATACATAACTAAACTACGATGAAATATTTTGTAGCCCTAAAAAGGACTGTTGGTGTTGGGGTTGGGGTAGGGTGTATTAAGAGGTAGTTGAGTCAGCTGTTCCAACACTGACATCATCCTCATAATTCCACCACGAAGTCGAGTCTGCGGGGCGGCTAAATTCATCGTCGGCATCTACCTGCTCCCAAGAAGATTGGGAATCCGGTTCCACGTTGTCCTCGTCGTTTGCGTTTGATGGTCTTGGCAAGAATTGTTGACCATCGACCGTGGCCTCGCGACTCGGTGGTCGCCCATAAGCTTCCTCGCTCCATATAGACGAACCACGTTGTTGGCCATCGACCGTGGTCTCACATGATGTCGAAGAAGCGCGACTCGGCGGTCGCCCATAAGTTTCCTCTCTCCATATAGACGAACCACGGCTGGGAGATCTTTCTTGTTCCATGGTTAAAATAGAAATGGAAAAATATGTAAGTGCGACCCATAATTTAAACTCTTTTCCCCACCCCATACACGTACTTGTACGAGTACGGGGTAATAGTCTGCTACGGCTAATTACAGCAATAGTCTGCATCAAAAGAAAGTGTAAAGCCTCATAATATTGGGACTGTACAATACTTTACACACATTTACGAAAAAAATTTGCATATATTGAAACGGTAGGTGATGATTTTATGTCAGTCTATAATCACAGTGTCGAATGTAAACAAGAGAAAATTTAAGGACTCCAAGTCTATTCTTTTTTTAAATGATACTGTGAAAGTAACCACTAGTCGTTACGCTTTTAAAAAAGATGTACTAACTCAAATATATTCCCAATTTTAAACTAACTGTGTTTTATGTTTAACTGTGTGTTTGACATTGTTTGTCGTTCACTGCTGTTTGATAGAATAGAAACTTATTTACTATAAAAAACAGATTGTTCTGTTGGCCATGCAGAAAGTGCAATTTTACACTCATGTTGCAGCCCAATTTTTGAAAGTTTGTGAGCATTTGTGCTACGATATTTTTGTAGTCTGCAGATTTTTTGTTTCCTAAAAAGTTTGTGACAACATTTTTAAATGAAATCCAAGCAGCACTTTCAATGAGTTCCATGGTATTTTCGAAATTTTTATCTTTCATTAATTCTCGTATTTGAGGGCCAACAAATATACCTTCTTTTAATTTTACATCTGAAAGAAATGAGAATTTTGTGCACAAGTAGCGGAAACAATCACCACCTTTATTGAGTGCCTTTACAAATTGTTTCATAAGGCCCACCTTTATGTGCAAGGGTGGCAGTAAAATCTTTTCGCGAGAAACCAAACTTTTCTTTACCACGTTTTTCTTCCCTGGGATCATTTCTCGAGCAGGCCAATTTATTGTTGTCCAGTGCTTATCACGGGCCCTACTGTCCCATTCACAAAAGAAACATGGCATTTTCGTGTAACCTGCCTGCTCTCCCAAAAGCATACCAGCAATTTTTAAATCGCCACATATGGACCATTGGTGATTTTCATATTTAATTTTAGTCAAAAGTGTATCCAAGTTCTCGTACGTTTCCTTCATGCGGACTGAATGAGCTATGGGAACTGAAGCCAATATGTTGCCATTGTGAAGCAGAACGCCTTTTAAGCTTCTCTTTGAAGAATCGATAAACAAACGCCGGCAACTTCGGTCATATGCCTCAATACCCAATTTAAGCATAAGACCTTCAACGTTATTGGAATAAACTAAGGGCCCTTCTTTGGTAAAATACTCGGTAAATTCTTGTTCTCGATGTCTATACCAATAAAAAGTAGTATTAGGAGCTAGAAGGTTCTTTTCTTTTAACCTAGAACCTAATAACTCAGATAGCTCTTTAGAAAGTCCTAAATCCCTGACCAAATCGTCCAACTCTTCTTGTGGAAATACTTTAGGTGATTCGGATCCTATTTCAGTAAGAAATTCTTTATCGGGGATATCATCTTTTTCATCCTCTGATTCAGAAGAGCTTGACAATGTTTCGAGTACGACAGGAGGCTTTGGAATTGGAATTTCAGGTCCATGTGGTGATGGTCTCCTCGCTGATGGAATATCCGGATATTTCATACACTTCTTATTCTTTTTATTAAATCCTGTTGTTTTGCAGAAACAGAAGTAGCAGTCGTCTATGTGATTACGTTGTTCCCGCCATACCATAGGCACTCCAGATGGTAACGATTGTTGTTTATTTTGCGTCCACTTTCTTAAACCCGCTACACAAGAATGAGATGAAAAATTCGGCGCCCACGTTTTGTCTTTATCTCCGAGTTTTAAACCGAAATACGCGTAATAAGCTTGGCGCACAAATTTAGTAATGTTTTCGCGTTGACTCTGTACAAGAAAACTACCACAAATATAGCAAAACATATCTGGATCATTTAAACACCTTCTTCTAGAGCTACTAGCCATATTTCAGTCATAAACTGTATTATACACACTATAAATAAAACACGAAATCAATCTAATACCGCTTATACGTATAACTTTCAACTCTTAACAGTCTTAACTGACTGGCATCGACACCGCTCACGCATAAATTCCACTCGAACAGTTGAAGGTCATGCGGCTGTGTATCTTCTAGTATAGTTGTCCTAAATTTAGTACACTCGCACAAAATTTAGTACATTTGACGTGATAGAAAAAACTGCTGTTATTTTTTAATTCTACGGATAGAAATGAACTGAGAACGATTCTAAGATTTTAAAGCGTCATTTTTTCGCAGGCCAGTGTTATATACAATATTACAAATACACTTATTTTACTACACTAAATGATACTAAATGAATACTGTATGGACAAAATTACTTATTGTTATATACAATATTCACTTAGTACCTCTAAGTCTTTTCTACTTTGGACGGCTGCACTTTTTAAGTTTTTCAGTTCATCTTGCGCCTCTTGCAGCCGTCTCTGCAGTTCGTTAACGCGGCGCTCACACTCATCAACTTCCGCATATCGTGTTCCATTACGCGCTTTCTTAACTGACCACGCGCACCATACAACTCCGACAACATCACGCGATATTCCCCTGATAGGTCTTTTATTCTATCAGGGAATTGCTCCTCGAGGTCCGCTCGAATGTTCGTAGCCGCTGCTGTTACAGTGGTTGCTGCAACGTTCTTCCTCGTAGGCCTTCTTTTTTGTGGCTGGCAACGGGCGACGGGGAATCCACAACTATACGGGTTTGGCCCAACTTGTCGACGGTTGAGGCTCTTGATGCGTCTGCTTTCTTTTCTTATAAAAAGCGCACTTGTTTGCCGGTGTTGCCAAGAGCCTTTTCAGCTTGGATGTTGCGGTGGGTGCTGCACGTTTCACCGCTATGTCGCTTATGACGGTAATTTTAGGTGCTTCCTCCGTTACCTCCACCGCCTCTGCCACCATCTGGTGGTCCAAGACCTGCTCTAATACTTGGTCCATCCCATCGTCCGGAAAGTCCACTTCTTGCTGTTGCTCCACTCCATTCGTCTGCCAAAATGCCTGGAAAGCATCTGGCGTTAGGAACTCCAACTCATCCTGTTCGCCGATAAATTCCTGGGTTGCGTTTCCAAGCAGTTGACTTAGTTGGCTGGCCATTCTTCTAATTTCTTCACTTTTACTGTAAACTTTTAAGTGCGTAAGGTAAAGATGTGTGTTTTACACTGAAGAACTTCTCGCAAGCAACCCGCTTTTATGCTTGTCTATTTCCGCCACTACACATTCTGCTCCCACCGATTCTTACTGTTATTCACACTTAAACTCGTTCAAGGTCGTGATTTCGTAGGGCTAACGATCGACTTCGTTAAGATTAAAATGTGACCCTGACTTTCAAGGTGATTTAATTTTTGGGGGATAGGATGATTGTATAAAGGAATACATACATGTTAAGATTTAGAATATACACACAAGACTTCAAAGAGTTTGCATTATGCTGCCTACTGATCAAGAACCAGACTTTTCCGCTAAGGTGTGTGAACGGCAGCTGAAAGGGTTTTGTACATCATGCATTTCATGTGGAAGACGTGATGTGTACTGGATGGATACTATCAGCCCCATCGAGTACGTTGAGTTTTTAAGAATTCAACTTATAAGGTGTGGTCAATGTGGAACTCTGATGTATCAACGGAGAAAACCAATTACCGAGCAGGATTTGCAAACAAGAGACTAGCTCTTAAAAGAAGTTTACAACAAGCAAAATAATTAATTTACTTCTTTTATGTACCATCGAATTTGTTTTTAATCATGTTTCTAATAAAAGAAGTGTACTATGATAGTAAATATTCGTTTATAAGCACACCTTTATACTTATTGACAAAATATTTTTTTAATTTACATTTTAAACAACATTTATGAAACCTGTATATATCGAGTAATTTTTAATGTGATATAGACTTTCCAGTTCAATTATTATTACATATGATTACAAAAACGATTGAATAACCTGTAGTAAATTTGTTAAATTCTGTTGCGGATCTGAGGTGTAAAAGTCTGTGTCTGTATGCCACCAAGGTAGAGTTTTTGTAGACGAAGGAATTACATAACGTTTATCATCGTGGTGTGTTAGAGCAACTTTATTTATTATTTCAGTATAAACATCGTGCAAGTCACTTCGAAAAGTTTTCATGTTTCTAAATATTAAACCATCGTGCTCTACTATTTTTCGATAATAATCTAGATGAAGTTCCTTCTCGATAACTGAGTTTTTTATACCGTTTCCTTTTTTTAATTCGCTATTTAATGACTACATAATAAGCTTTGGCCCCGGTACCATAAAAACCTTTTATCGGATCGCATGGAGTACTTGTTGATGTTGACCTCCAGATACAGAATTTTTTCCAAAGCCCATCCTGAAAAAAATTAATAAAATTTCTTGTGTGTAAGTGTTTTTAAAAATAAATGTAAAAATTTGTTATGTGATTTTTTTTTTACTTTCAGCATACCTGAATCTTTTTCCTGAAATTCGGCTGCTTGAACTTTCTTGGCCTCCACAAAAGATTGGTAAACATCATTCAAATCATCTCCCAGTCACTATTTCATTGCTGGTATTAAAACACTTTTCACTAAATGGGTCCTGCGCTGCCAGAAAATATCGACCAAACACAACCATGTTAATTTTTAATGACTTTTGTACTCTTAATATTTCACTGATCAACTTAACCACTATTGACTTAATTTCATTAAAAAAATATCGTACAGTCCACATAGGTGTTATCACTGCTTACACGGTATGATATAATTCTGTTTTTAAACGCACTGTGAATAAGCTCAACACCGCGGGATACTGGCACACAAGATTTACTTCTGTGTTCGAGTGTTCTCTGATGAGCTAGAATCTGACTTAGTGGCACAGTTACATTACATGCCACACAAGTATGCGTAAGCAGATGTTGTTGCGGAACCATCAATTTTACGTCGCTTTCCCCCATCCGTATTATCAAATCTTGCAGCACAAGACTTTTTTATGCCGCAGTATCAAATTGTAACTGCGGGTAAATGATCTTCCACATTTATCACACACTAAAGACATTTTTTAATATTTCTTAAGACTTGGCTACTACTACTTCAATCACAAACTATGAAACAAAACCAACTCTCCTGCATTATATATACACAAGGTTGGCAAGTCGAAGCCACACACACACTTACACATATGCAAAGTCAAGTAGGAGTGATCAAAGCCAAATATCAAGGTCAACATTTCTCACCGTGACCAAGGTCATGCTAACGGCGTTCAAGGCCATTAAACACAAGGCCATGCAAACTTTCGAAGGCATATGAACACCATTCAATGCCATTACATTACCAGACAAATATCAAGGTTAAACATCTTTCCCGAGGTCAACATAGCTCGATACTTTCAAGGACATATAAACACCACTCAAGGTCATGCGATCATGCCAAGGTCAAGGTGACAAACCCGCTCAAGGACAACCGTTATCGTTCAAGGTCAGAATACTTTGGACTTTTCAAGGCCATTACACAGGTCAGGGTCAAGGCCAGGAGGGGGGGAGAGAATTCCCATTTTCACACTACTCGGATCCTGTAAGTAGGAACAGAGAAATACAACTTTAAAATTTCACTGCACGCCGCTGGAACAAGGACTAACATGCAAGAGGAGACCCACCCTTGACCGATTGTGCTAAGAGCGACTAATAAGAGCTGCCGTGCCCAGGTCAGAACATCTAGATGGTCTGATGATCTACCCGGTAAAGGATGTAACGCGAGGTTCCTGAGGGAAAAGTAGGTTACACCAGATGAGCCATTACCATTGAGCGAAGTTCAATTGATGTACGTTTTTGTGAGAGATGATGCGTTTACTTTGAGTAGCCTCATATTAAAGCCGTCCCGGAGTTCAGGAGAAGGGTCCCCTAAAAATAATTTTTAACTATCGTCTTTCACGGGCACGTAGCACAGTGGTCCCGCGTACATGATGAAAGGTGACACAAATATATATTGTGTCATTCTTTGCTTTTTACCATAAAAATTTATAATTTTTGAATAAAAACAAGTTCCCAAAACTAAATAAATATTTATTTACAGTTACAGTCTTAACATAAAGGCTAGACCAGATATAAAGAAATTAATGTACGAGTATAAAATTTATGCAATAACTGATAAATGTAATATTCAATATTCAACAACCTTTATTAGGTAATAATAAAAATGACAAAGAAAGTAAATATGGTAAATAAAAATTAAAATACTTAAAAAAAATAAATAAATGATATTTCACTATCTAAACAAACAGAATAAGTGGTATCAATAATAAAGAAATTTAACAAATACTTCACATTTATGTTTAGTTTTTAGTTAAAATAAATATTTAACTAAGAAATTTAATACTCCTAAATAGCATAATAACAGGATATTATAAAATAAATAATAATGTAATAAATAATAAATAAAATAATAAATAATATGTAAATTATGCATAATGCACTAATAAATCAAGGGTGGCTTTAAACAAAACAGATTGCGTTTCCTCTAAAATCTTATATCATGAAGCCATATGGAACAACGCCAACGCATAAGGAAAAAATATTTAACTATCGTTTATCTAGAGCCAGACGAATCGTTGAAAATGCCTTTGGGATTTTAGTAACAATATTTCGAGTTTTTCTGAACACAATAGATGTGACACCTCATAAAGTTGATTTTATTACATTGGCTGATTGTTCTTTACACAATTGTCTTCGAAAAACGTCCGATATGTACATTGCCCAACGATGTGTCGATCTGGAAGATATGAAACAACATGTTATAAAAGGAGCATGGAGAGATCACTTGCGCATAGCCTTGGAAAGCTTACCAGGAACACGTAGTAATCACGCCTCTCGCTAGGCAGTGACAACAAGAAACGCTTATGCACAACTTTTCGAAATAACAGAGGCGGTACCTCTAATTACAGAAATAAATAGATACTCACCAATTCGGATTCAACAGTTTCACGGTAGTCGTCAGTGTCTCCCATAAGCATCCATGACATGGGTGGTTTATAAAGGTCTTTTGCACCAGCTCCGGACTGCTTCGAACTGTTGATTTTTTTACTTCGGAATGGTATGGTATAGATTTTTAATTTTAGTTATTTTTATTATTAAACTTGGGTCGTTCATGTCATTTAATAAAGCTTCATAAGCATTATTTCGGGCTATGTTATTTTTATAGATAGTTGACCGTGTGTTCCACAGACATTCCCGACTCCGATAGTGAGTCACGAAAAGCAATGTTTTTTCATCCCCCCATATTTGGATTTTTGACGCATACCTGTCGCGGACAGAGATCGATCGAAACTAGCAGTCTAGCATGCTCATAAGTATAATAATAACTTGTTCAGTCGCGCTCAGAGCACGTCCCCTTCCACCCTCGCCTCAGGTAGCACGCTCGAAAATCAAACCACTGTTGATTTTTGAGCATACTCGAAATGAGCATGCTTATTTCTAGCAAATTATGTACACACATGCTACTAAGTAGCAATTGCTCAATGGCATGCTTTCGTGCTAATAATGAGCATGTCTGTCCGTACCTTAACGCAAGCGTCTTGCTCATCCCAAAATCTACATATAATAACCAAATTTTTGTGTGTACTTATGTTAGTACTTTCATCTACTATTAATGAGAATTTAGAGTTCTTAAGAATGTCTATTAAATTACAAAATCCATATGGTGCCAATATATTAGTCACTGTCTCTGTAACTTTTTCTTTTTATTTGAATTTCTTTATCGATCGCCGAATCTGGAAACATATCTACAAATAGTTTTAGAAGAGTGTCAGATATTCTAAATGGCAAATAATGCTCACATATATGTAGGCTGCCAACTTCAGTAGAGCCTCTTTTGCCAACATACATGGTTTATATTTTTCTTCATCTTCATTACATATTAGGTCCTTAATTTTAGGAGTGCTTTTTAATGCATTTTTCTTTTTTGGGTGGTTTAATTTCCATGTCGTTTCAAATGAAACCCGGATCCTTTGACCATTACATCACAAGTCTTACACAAAGCTTGACCATCTTTAAAGTTGTTAAGGAAATATCCTGTTCTTCAAAGTTGCCATCTTTTAAATTTGTTGGAATAGGCGAAGCCTCTTGGTCATCTTCATTTTCTTTCTTGGCTGTACGTTCTGGTTCTGAATCTTTTTGCTTTGAAGTTGAAGGAATGCATAATGACAAACTCATTATTGTTATCTTTGCCGTCTTCTTCCATTTTTGGAATTTTTTTAAAGTACCTGGAAGCAATACAGGTAAAAAATACATTTATTTTTATCATGCTGATCAGTCCAAGAACATTAATTAAACATTAAAATTACTTTTTCCTAACACAAAAAATAGATCAAGAGGCAAAGTTCTATTTACGGAATTAATGTTTTATCTTTAGTAGGTAGATAAAAAACTACTTACCGCTCCATTTTATTCTGATGTACAGGGTATCCCATTTTCGGCACTTTTGCGGGGTATCTCCTTTATTTTTAAAGATAGAGGGTTGCGGATTTCGCGACAGTATGCTACTTTTTTGTGAAATTAAAGATAGCGCCAGCAGAATTTTCATAGCCCTTTTGATTTTTGAGATACACATACAACAAACCGACATTCATTATTAGTTGGTACAGATGCACCCAGCTTGGTACGCTTTTACACAACCCTAAAGTTACGAACATTGCGAACCACGGATAAACACTAGAAACCTTGAATGGCAGATTCCGGAGGTAAATATTATGCACCATATGTGCCGTCCGCACAAAACAAAACTAAATGTTAAAAATGCTGTTATTCCTAATCCAATTCAACCAGAAATTAGGAAGTACTCTCTTAAATAATAGTAGCTTCAAGAATTGTCCAAATTACCAAGTTCGAGACAATGGAAAAGCTAATGCCGTCGGAATTCAAAAATCCAATACCACGTCAGACCTCTAGCGGTTCAACTCATGAAGCCACAAGAAAACGGAATCACAGATTTTCTATTTCACGAAATGCACGCCTGTGATTACAGGTAGGAACCAATACTGCGCTAATTCTGTAAAATCAAGAGTCCTATCTCAAACAGACAGCAGATTCCATCGTTACATTGCTTCAGACGTTTTCCACACCCAACAACAGAGGGCGGCCCACGACAGAAAAGTAAGGTTTTTCAACAAGTTTGACAGAAGTAACATCTGATCTGATAGACTTCAAAAATGACTTCTAAATGTAAATAACTCCTGGTTACTATTAATTGGAAAATAAAGTTTTAGGGCAAATTCCAGACGTGATTTCCCCAGGGATTAACCATACAGACTGACGAAAAACAAGGCTGGATCCAGGATACACTGTGACGGAAAAATTAAATTCGAGGTTAAGAAAAATTGTGAACCGGATAGAAAAGCAATTTAAAATCAAAGTTCGAGGAATAAGGGAATATAACCAAAAAGGGTAGGACGATGCCATAAAAATAAACGACTCACTGTAACATCTATCATAATAATACTTTAATTTCGTACAACAAAAGTAAACCGTAATAAAATTGCAACAATGATAAAGCCAAATTATTTTTATTTATAGTATAATTTTAAAATAAAAACAAAACAAAGTTTATACACTTGACCGATTGTTTTAACATGACTTGGTGTATAAATGGTCATTTTGTGCTGAAGTAAAAATAGATAAATTTGAAGGATTGGTTAAGTTCTGGGTAATTTTTGAAGATTCTTCTTTAGTGGGTCTTTTATATAATGTTGTTTCGGGTTTCGTTTTTCTCTTTGTTGATGAAAATCTTAACTGGGGTTGAACAAGTTTAGGAAATTTTTTATTTACTACTGTTAATTTTTCATTGCTGGAATATTTCGGTAAATCTGACAAATTATTAATAATACGCAAATGAAATAGAATTTGTTGAATAACATCACTATCTACAGTTTCAAAATCAATTTGTTGTAATTTACAAAATATTAAATTTATATGATTTAAAGCCTTACTACCTAATGATTCTCTTACGTCATTATGAAAAAGACTATACAATCTGCATGCTCATATAAATGAATATTTTTTCATTGTCACTTTTATACAACTGGTGTGCAGTATTTTGAACAATATAATATAAATGTTTGGAAATAACTTTATTTATATTGTGATCAAAATTTATTGATTTCGTGAAACTCTCCAGATTCTTTTATCACCTTCCAGTAGGTATTATTGTTACTTTCTATGTTATATTTTAAACCTAGAGCTTTATTATCTCTTTCAAATATATTTTTTAAGATAGATGTATTCTTTCCTTTAGTAATTTTGATTATTTGTTCAACACTCTTACCTTAAACATATTTAAGTACTGCATGTAACCCTTTGTGTAGACGTTTAATTGTTTTTCTGTCCAAATAAAAATATTTTATTGTTTTATGCATCGATTCGAGGTACATGTTTGTGTTAATACTGCATTCATTACGGAAACAGTATGCCCACTTTTTATATGTTGCAATAATAATTGGAAATAAAATATTTTCCAAAATTTTCTGTGGCTGTATCAGAAAGCATATATTCAACCACAAACAACCAAAACCACAAAAATAACTAAGACCCATTAACACTAGCCGAAACCAGTCATATAAAACCAAAAACCAAAACCCAAAACCAATTTCAATAAATAATACCTAAGTAGGTATATTGATAATATTACCACAAAAATAAAGGTATCAGGTTCAACATATTCTTACTTCACATGACAGTTCCCCTTCTTAACACATTAGAGTTGGTATATAGCAAAGTGTTTATTTGGAAAAATATTTTTATTGATAATGTAATCTATTGACGAATTATTTACTATAATAATTGTATAATTTTGTATATATAACTGAAAAATTTCAAAGTATAGAACAACAAAATCATTTACTTGCTAACTGAATAAGTAGTAATGACAATGTTTTAATTTAATAGAATAAGATGACTTGCGAATAATATTTCTGTTGTAATGGGCTTGATCGTCTGTTACAAATTCAAATATAATTAAAATCATTAGGGCAGAACTTACCATTCATATCATTGACTGACGTTTTGATCATCTCAAATATTAAATTGTGGGCCTTAGTAAGATGGTCAATCAGCCCATTGCTTTGCTGAAACGAATTGTAATCATTTTTCAAACATTCAAAATTCTAAACGCTTTTGTCATATGAAGCAGCTTTTGTTTTCATCTTATGACTATTTCTTAGATGCTTATTCATATTACACCGAGTGGAAAAAGATTGATTACATGATTAATAGTATTAAAATACAATAGTAAATACAGTTAGTACTTAACACATTGTGTGTGAATTAAATGTGTAAGACTGGAAACTTGTTTTTTAAAAAACGTTTAATAAAATTATGTACAATATTTGACAATTACAACTTAAACAGTTCTTAGACTAAAAACAGAATGATTAATAATTTAGCTTCCGCTTGGTACCCTATATATCTTATCTACAGTGTGTACATAATGTATGGAACAAATTCATTATTTATCAATCCAAAACATTTTCGGAAAAATCCTCGGACACGTATATAATAATTTTTAATTGCGCATTTTTTGAAATAAAAATTAAATGTACAGGGTGATTGATGTAGTAGATATGACATCATCGACGATTTTTAAATGGAAACCCCTATATTTTAGTTCAGATTTCTAATGTCCAAGACGAGCTGATTCCAAAAACATAAAATACTTGTGGCCTAAACTTGATAGTTTCGAAGCTACAAGGTGTTAAAATATATTTTTTTTAACTTTAAGGTATATTTTATTTTAACATTTAAAAAAATAACAATAAATACAATAAATTATTTAATTAAGTGTTGAAACTGTTGTCCTTCTTGTGCCTGACAGTAACTCAAGCGATCAATAAACTCTTGTTGTACTCCTCGTATTGTTTCTTCTGAAATATTCCTGCATTCCGTTGTTATTCGATTTTTTAATTCTTCAATATTGGCAGGTCTGCTTTTATAAACAACATTTTTCAGGTGACCCCATAAGAAGAAGTCCAATGGTGTTAGGTCAGGAGACCTAGGCGGCCATTCAATAGGCCCACGTCTCCCGATCCATCTGTTTGGAAAAACATGGTTGACATACTGGCGCACTTCTGCTGCATAGTGAGGCGGTGCGCCGTCTTGTTGGTACCACAAATTTTCATCCAGAACCGCAGGATTATTTATACTAGGGTAAAAGTTAAGTAGCGTAGGGATAAGAAAGTCTTGAAGAAAAGTAAGGTAATTTTGCCCGTTTACATTGTTGTCAAAAAAAATATGGCCCGATAATTTTGTTTTTAACTATGCCCGCCCAAACGTTAATTTTCTGAGGATATTGAGTATGATTCTCACGCATCCACCTAGGATTTTCTTTAGCCCAATATCTGCAATTTTGTCGGTTTACTTCACCATTTAATTTAAAATTAGATTCATCCGAAAATAGTATATTTTCAACAAAAAAAGGATCCTCGTTACATCTTTCCATTAAAATTTGACAGAACTCCATCCTGCGATCTGGATCATCGTCATTCAACTCGTGAACCAGATTGATTTTAAACGGGTGCCATTTTTCTATTGTTAATAGGTTGTGAATGGTCATAGCAGAAGCCCCTTGATCTAGACCAACCTGGCGGACGCTGTTGTGGGGATTTTCTTCCATAGCTAATAAAATATCTAGTTTTTTATCCTCCTGAAGAGCTGGACGGCCTTTCTTGGGGAGATCTTCTACAGAACCCGTTTCTCGAAATTTTTTTTCAATTTTCCCTACAGTTGATCTCGTGATTGGCCTTTCTGGGTACTTAGCATTGAACAAAATGCAAACTTCTTGTTGTGTACGAACCCTATTACCATATCCAATCGTCATAAGGATGTCTATCCTTTGTGTAGAAGATAAACGCATAGTAATTAAATATTATAAATCAACTTTACTACTTAAAAAAATTATTCAATATTATGACAGCAAAATGTCATTATCTGCCAATCGAAATACCATAGTTACAAAGCAGAAATAAAGAGAAATTTCATGATTACTGTTATTCTACCTTAAAAAAATGATTTATTTTAACACCTTGTAGCTTCGAAACTATCAACTTTAGGCCACAAGTATTTTATGTTTTTGGAATCAGCTCGTCTTGGACATTAGAAATCTGAACTAAAATATAGGGGGTTCCATTTAAAAAAATCGTCGATGATGTCATATCTACTACATCAATCACCCTGTACATTTAATTTTTATTTCAAAAAATGCGCAATTAAAAATTATTATATACGTGTCCGAGGATTTTTCCGAAAATGTTTTGGATTGATAAATAATGAATTTGTTCCATACATTATGTACACACTGTATAATGGCTTAACTAACATCGTTAAGGGTGATTATGATAATTGGGGTTAAACTACTTTCTCTTAATTTCAACAAAGATGCAATTATCATAATCTAAAACTAACTTAACTTATTATAGGAAAAGTACCTATTTACTATGTCTTAATGTTAAGGACTTTCCAGGTCCGTAATTCCTCTTCCCTTAGAATTTTCAACGCCCTCGTTGATTAGTTTCTGCAATATTTTTCTAGGGATAGAATTTTTTATTCTTTGTCGATAAATAACCCCAAAGAATATAATAATTATTAAAATAGCAAATATGATAATTCCAGAAACGGAGTAATGTGTTGCTTTAGTAACAAGGTTGTTATACTCAATAGGTTCGAATAAGTCATCTCTCATTTTTTCTGGGTTTTCAACATGATATAATTTTATTTTAATACTTTGATGTGCAGTTAGTTATCTGAGGATTTATATTTTCCAAATCTTGGCTAATATTAAAGGTCTTAACGAAATATTTTTTATTTCTTATAACTAAATCACATTGACTTAATATTATATTACAATTATTTAGTGATTCTTTGGACACAATATTACAATTCTCCAATATCTCTATTGGCTTGTTACTGCAATACATAAAATTGCCTTTGGCGGTAAACAATGCAATGTTATAGATATTTGTTATCTTGGCGTATGAACAGTTTTTTATAGGACAAGAATCGGTTAACTGATTAACACAAAACCATTTGTTATTAATACTGTGGCATGTTTCATACCAAAGTCTATCACAGTAATATTTACTAGGGGGTACTAGTATCACTTTATTGATCGTTGGTACAGGGTATATGGTTTGCAATTTACAAATATTTTTCATAAACAATGGTATCTTAACTACTAAAATTGCCATTTCATTATTTTGTATAAAACCTACTTTGCAAATTGATGTTAGCTCATACATTCGACTTAAAGGCCATAATTGGATATTAGAATAATGAATTTTAAGAAAATCCCATATTTGTTGTATTTCATGAGAACTAAATACTTCGATGTCTAAAGTACCTATTATTGCAAAAGTAACTGTTTTTAAGAGTTTACTTAAATATGATCACTAATATCTTCGGCATAGTAACCATTATTAGGGACTGCTAAGATTTTCACGGCCTGTACATTTGTTAGCATTACTAACCTGTAAAGGAAAAGATGTTTTTCTTATTCTTTTTATTTTTCGTAAATGTACTTTAGTTCGTCTGTTAGTTTTAAATTTGCCTTCAATAACATTTTTGTTTTTGTTTACTACCTTTAGCGGAATAAATTTTGGAAGGTCTTTGTTTCGTCTGTCGCTTTTCTTCTAAATTATCTGATTTTCTAGAATTTCTGGCGTAATATCACATTCTTTATTTTGTTTCCTTGTCCGTAATTCTTGGTTTTTATATGTTTTTACATAAGCTTGTTTTAGAAAAGGTTTCTTCTTTCTGTTTTTCATTGTATTTTTCATATATAGTTAGGTCATTATTGATATTTGGTTCGTGATAATAAGGACCGTAAAGCAAATTAAAAGGAGAAAAGAATAGTTTTTGTTTCAATCTCTGGGTCGAAATCTTTTAAATTGGCTGTATCTTTTGAAGTATTAGGAATAATAGATTCTGTTTAAATAATATTCACTTCGATACGCGAAAGTGCGTCTGCGACGACATTTTCTGTTCCTTTTTTGTAATTAATTTCAACTTGCATAGCGGAGGGCTGTCTAATTGATTTAGTGTAAATAGGTCTATCATTAGTGGTCCTCATTTTATGTTTAGTTTGACTAGTAAAAGTTAAATCACAATTTTCGTGATACATAATATCTTTAAACTGATAACAAAGATTTTTTATTTTTGATTTTTCTAGGTTATTAAGATGATCGAAACGAAATTGTGCTGTTAAATCGAATTTTTTATTTTCTTCTGGAGAATTTATTGTATCAAACTGGTTTTCTGGGATTACTTTTATTCTTTTATTAAAATTTATTTGTACATTTGGGAATGGATTTGGGATAGAGCAGTTTCCATTTTTAATATTGACTAGCATGTCGGGAATTGTATAATTATTTATTTCGAAAGATGCTAATAAAGCAGTTCCTTCTTTTTGCGTTACTGGAATTTTTAAAACATTATTTGTTATTTCTTAACAAATTGGTTTATTATAAATTAAGGAAAATGGAATGATTTGATTTTTTAATCTCAAAGTGTTATCTTCATAGTTTAGTACTGCTTTTAAATCAACTAAGTCTTTAGTACCAATTAAAGCATCGAAATCATGCCAATTAACAATACGGAAGTTAAAGTTATTATTTATACCTAATTCTTTAAAGATGGGTAAGACTAGATTTTTGTCTTCTTGAAATTTTTGTTTGCATGCTGTTATTTCAAAAGGTTCGATGTAGGTATATTTTGTCTAGAAATAACTACAATTTTAGGGTTAATTATGGATTCACTAGCCCCTGAATCTATTAAAACTGTTAGTTGGTATTTTGGTAAATATATATACGGGAGTTCTATTTGTTGCATAATATTATTTAGGTCAATTCCTCCTGAGGCTGTTACAGTAAAATTTTCCGAATTTTCTTCAGTTAAGTCAGACTCTAGAGTTTCTGGAAGGTATGAGAAATTTGGGTCATTATGGTAATTTTCATTTTCTTCAGGGGGATCAGAACATTCAAGATTTGTTAATTCTTGTGATATGAAGTTTTTCTTTTGGCCCGAATTTTGAAAGTAATTATAATTTTGCAGAAAAGTATTTTGGGAGTAGTTTGGTCGATAAGTTCTCATTGATACTGTATTAGTAGAACCAGGGTTTTCAGGTATAGGAGTATTGACTAAAGACTGTTTTTGAAATGCGGGTTTTTGAAGTGTGTTGTTATGATTATTAATAGTGGAAATATTTTTTTGTATATGTTGCCTATTTAATTGATATCTTAAATCTACTTGTGATGCTACTAGGTTATATTTAGTTATACAAGAAATTGCTTCATCTAAAGTTTTGGTATCAGTCATTAATAAATAGGATTTTAATACATCTGGTGAATTACTCATCAATGTAATTATTGCTGTTTGTTCTGTTTGATAACGAGAAGCTTTTCTAACGTTTTCATCTGATTGTTCACTTTGGATCTTACCATAAATTTTTTGCATAAACTGTTTTAATCGCATAATAAATTCTACTAAATTTTCATTTTTATTTTTATTAAAGTAATTTAACTGATGTAGTAATACTAAAAAGCTTAGTGGATCACCAAATTTTTGCCTTAAAGCAGTTTTAAGATCATTCCAATTTGTTATGTCTGAACGACAATATAAAAGATTGTTGGCTTCGCCTATTAATTTAGATTTTATTACGAAAAATACATATTTCTTTTGAATATCATTTGTATGAGAAAATGACGTATGAAAGTCATTAACTGCAGAAATAAAATGTTCTAAATGATCTGGTTGGCCATCAAAAGTGGGTAGAAGTTTTGCGAATGCTTGTGCGTCCATTTTATTACAATTATTTGTACTAATAGAGAGATTTGCAAAAATATGTTCTAAGTTATCTAAATTAGTTTCAGAATTTTTGTAGTCTAAATTTAATAAGGTATTATTTTCCTTTAAACACTGAATTAAACGTTCTTGGTTGTTTGACATAGAAAAATTGGCAATTTGAGTTGTTACTTACATAAGCGCAATCAAGGACACTTCCATAGAGATTTGCTGTAGCATTGGTAGCCACTAAAATAGTCTTGTCAAAAATAGCCTCAAGTACTTGCCGTCTGGATCCTAGGTAAGTGACTTTTCTTGGGTAAGTTTTTCGTACTCTAACGTCGTTGCGTCAAGGGAGTCAGTCTTTGCTTCTGGATCGATGATTTTGCAGAAAGTTGCACTGCCAAAGATCCTTTTGTTCGTTTGAATAGTGTCTTAACAAATTAAAATTTGAACTAGAACGTGAACACTATCCTGTTCGCAGCGCCAATTAAATGTGTAAGACTGGAAACTTGTTTTTTAAAAAACGTTTAATAAAATTATGTACAATATTTGACAATTACAACTTAAACAGTTCTTAGACTAAAAACAGAATGATTAATTTAGCTTGCGCTTGGTACCCTATATATCTTATCTATAATGGCTTAACTAACATCATTAAGGGTGATTATGATAATTGGGGTTAAACTACTTTCTCTTAATTTCAACGAAGATGCAATTATTCATAATCTAAAACTAGCTTAACTAATTATAGGAAAAGTACCTATTTACTATGTCTTAATGTTAAGGACTTTCCAGGTCCGTAATTTGTGCGTCAAACAATAAATACAAATTAAGGTGTCAACCACAGAACAACAGGTGTCAACAGTCAGCATGATGTATTTTGAGTTGCCAGATAATATATTCGATGTGGCAACACCGAGGATCGGCCTGGGGGATTTAGACAATCGTTAAACATGCGGCGGTGGCGCGAGGACGGCTGTTTTGACGCTAACGGCATCGCGCCAGTAGTCGATCGGCAGGCAACATTGACTGGACGGAAATAAGTGGAAAGGCCAGGGGGCTTAACCCCCCTGCCAGCCCTCTGGCTACGGGCCTGCTTCTGAGAAGGATACTCTTGACCTTTTTCCCTTGCGATCGTGGATTTCTTTTTTTCCACTGATTTGTCTCTTTGGGTCGTTTTCTCGAAACTTTTTCTTTTACCTCAGATATTTTTTTTACGAAAATTTGGTCACGTGTCTCTGTCGGATCTACGGCGGAATCAGCGTCAGCGGTAATATGATTTGCAAGGTGTTGAATTTTTTGTATATCATCATCTAATTCTGACATTTCCTCATCTTCGTCATTAAAAGATACGCCAGGCGAATCGCTGGAGTATTGTTTATTAATTTCAGGGCCATACTCGCTACCCGAGGGTATATCTTCTTCACTTAGGGAATCGTCGAGACCTGAAGCTAAAATTTTAAAGTTAGTCGCTGTAATGATCAAGTGGTAATATACTGATCATACCGTTACTGCTTCTCAAATCTTTGGAGCCTTGAACAGGATGTACTTGTATATGATAGCCACCAAAACCTCTGCTTGTGGATGGTCTATCGTCTGTATCAGAAAAAGGTACACAAATATAAATTTCACGATAAGCTTATAAAAGTGCTGTTATATTAGTGTTTACCTCTATTTGGAAGTTCTATATTTTTGTCAATTTCTAAGGGTTTAAGAATATCTGCGCTTGCTTTGATAAAATCTGCTGTATTTGTTTCAAAAGGCCAGATGTACTTTGATGTAGAGCTTCATGGGTTTCCTTAGTTAATTTTTCACTTTTACTGCTAAGCTTCCATTTCTCTAACCATTCCAAAAATGTTGTAACGAACTCGATAATATATTCTGATCTTTTGGTGCCAGGAAATTTGTTTCTTAACCTTTGACCTTTTAATGGAGTTTTAACATTGAGAATATCCCATCACTTACAAATTACGTCTATGAAAATTGCAGTATCTTCATAACTTGTTAAGAATATTTTGGGACCAAACTCTTTTAAAGCTGCCCACTTTGTTGTGATTAAAAACTTGCAATGTTAATGGTACATTCTGCCGTTGTATTGATGATGGATATAGAGCTTTTAAAGGCAGGGTATATCCGTAACTGACCGATAACTGACCTTTTTCCATCTGAAGCAAAATCGGTAAAGTTAAATTCTTGGGCTGGCTTTTGATTTAACCAATTATTCTTAATATTTGTTATTATGTGAACTAGATCCATAATAAAAAATAAAGGTCTACTAGACTAGGATCACATGGAGGAGGGTAAGTATCTAAAAGTTGAGGTTCTTCCGCAAAAACAGGCATTGCTTTCCTGTTTAAGGCATTTTTGTCTGTTATTACAGCAATAACCTCAAACCCGATCTTTTCTAAGCCAACTATCACTTGTCTTACTATTCTGTGCAACTCTTTACCACAAATCTTACTCGCTGGAAGAACATGGACAACATCTTTGCATGTTGATAACAATCATAAAGGAGTGAGCACTAGTGGCACGTTTAGCCGAGCTATTGTAGGCATCACCCACAATATTATCCCCCTTGTAGACCATTTGAGCTCTAAGGTAAATCTCATCCATCATTAAAACAATTGTTTTATTAGAATCGTCCAAAAACTTAAACTTATTTGAGGCATACCCCCTATAAATATCGGGTTTTTGAGCCAATCCAAAAATTTAGAATTTCGGATTAAAAAGCCGAGGTATTGATTTATTACTTGATAGGCCTACCACCTCTTTTTTACAAAAGCAGTATCTTTTAAAATTTAAAAATCATAAACTGTTGAAAATGGTTTCGATCAAATCGCAAAAAACAGTTGTGTATTTTGTAGAAATTCTGTCCCAGACAACGTCTGAATTTTATTAGATTATTTATCGTACCTGTATATAGATTGTTATCGTACCAGTGAAAATTGAAAAGTTTGCTCCAGTTTTAAGAACCGGTGTGATTTATTTAAAGACGGGATATTAAAGATTTGAGTGCCGCCTAGTTGCTAAAAATTTTTAAGAGGTAGAACAAAAGATCATAAATATACGATGCTTCAATACTTCTCCGAGCTGTCTACTTAGTATAAGGTAATAATATTTTTAATCGAGTGACTGTTTTTGAACACCGCAGTTATTTAGGGCTATTTTATGATCGACCAAGTCAACTGAACACCCTTTCCGTATATCAGTAATAAAAATATAACTCACCACCACTTCATCATGAGGACAGGAGCTCTACAGATTACCCCTACTACGGTCCATGATGCTGCTGTGTTCGTCGGGTCATCTTGTTAAGTTATTCCATTAAAAACATCTTCAGCGCTCCAGAAAAATAAGTGACAAGCTCCGTTCGCCAGAAGAAAATTAATGCTATTTCTGAGATTTGGATGACTTCCTTTTCGAATGGATTAATTTTTTTAAAAAAGCCCTTTTTTTAGATCAAAATAATAATGGATACACTCAGAGTTTTTTTTTTAGAGAATATCTTACGGATCCACTTTTTTATTAAGAGTAAGTCAAAGATGTTCATTTTTTTTTGACACGGAGGAACGTAAAAAAATGTATTTTATTTGATAAAAGGGTAGGTATGTAATATCCGTGGACAGATTTTACCAGTTTTTAAAGGAAAAACCGACCGAATATATTAATTTTATTCGTATGATACCCGTATCCTTATAAAATATAACCCCTTATCGTTTGCCTAAAAAGATTTTAAGATTACCAAGTTTTTTTTTAGTTTTTAAAGAGTTAATAATAAACTAATAAAATACTTAACATTTTTTTATTTTATAAGAGCATAGAAACAGGAAAATAATAATTATCACAATTTAATTGATAATTGTGATAATTATTATTTTCCTGTTAAGGCGACCGTTATGAACAATTAATTATAAAATTTGTCACGTTTAATATCAAGACAATTATCCAGACTTAGGTGTGAAAAAGATCGAGGCGATTTGTATTCCGAGATTTCTTCTTTAGTTCAGAAATTTTTTCATTCTTTTTCTTCAAAGTTTTTTTTCTAATCCGCTCCCTACACTTCTTTCGCTTTTCGTTTAAGCTATGCTTGTTATTACTGTGTCGGGGATATTGATTTATCTGTTCATTATTTCTTTCGTCTTCGGAATCTGGTGTATTTTTATTACACATAAGTTGATAATGTCCTTTAACGCTTTTTTTTGCGGTATTTAGCACAATGCTCTTTTACTAATTTTCTACTACCTTTCTCTTTCTTCTTCAGATAATTAAGATGTTCTTTTTCCTTTATTTTTGCCATTTTATTGGATCATTTTTTATTCGTTCATAACGGCGACGTTATGCTTCTCTTTTTTTCTCAAGTATCTCTTCTCTCGTAAGTTTTTTTTTCGAGGGGCCATTTTGTATCTGTAAATTGTAAAATAAAATATAAAAGTCAGTCCTCTGGTAGGACAAACAGTCCCCTGTATTTGTTTAAAGCAGGGGACTGTTGCCAGTGGACTGTTAAAACTAATGAAATCACATGGTATCGCAAATACTACTGAAGTATTGGAATTCATTGGCATTCCTAGAGTTCAGTGTTCATTAAAGAAATAAAATCAAAAAGTTATAAATTCAACAGCAAAAATAAAACATAAAAAGGGACTCACCAGAGGACTGTGGCTCGAACTAGGTTTTACGTGGGTGTCCGCTCGAATAGTTCGCGCTACACTAAACAAAACGGAGATGGCGTCCCCAAACGTGAAGGGCGCCAACTTGACACCGGTAACATTCCATTTCGCTCAAATCATCGCGCGGTGGAGTAGAGAGATTATAATTGTAGCATTTTATAATTGAACCTGGGGACGGTGCTCAAAATTTGTGGACAAATTGTAGCTCAGTTTTATACAATTCAAAATCAATATTATGATTGAGAAATGAATTTTTTATATACATGAACTACTACTGTATGAAAAAATATTACTGAATAATTTACTTACAATTATATGCATTTAAAATAATTGACTGAGGCATGTTTTTTGACTTGGTGACCAACCAGGGGACTGTTTTTTCGGTAGTTAGAAAATGAATAAATAATTATTAGAAAAATATTTTCTTAAATTTTATAACATGCACGCCTATAATTCATTATACATTTATATCTAAGATTAAAATTGCAATGGTTTTGAAAAGTTTCGTAATAAAAATCATACAAGACACTGAGTTGCCCAGTTAGTAGAGAAATGCCCAAATAGAAATATCTATTGAATTATAACTACAGTTTTGTTAATTCGCATATTTTTAAAATTTAATAAAATGTTTCCAAGATTTTATATAAAAATAGTTTGGTAAATAAAAAAGCTTAGTAACTATTACAGTTTTTTAAAACTATTTTGCGAAAAAATTAAGTAGACCTACACAGAAACATATTTTTTTATTATTATTTAATATTAATATTTAATTAATACAATATAAACTCTATACAAATATAAAAAGCCACTAAAAAAAAGTATAAGAAAGGAGGCGAGCAGACTAAGACTATAACGAAGATTTTGTAATATAAAAAAATTGTAGATATTCTTGATATTAAGCTAAATTAAGATATTTACCTCTCTGTTTTATAAAAAACGTCAAACACATGCAAATTACACTCTCACACCTGTTATTAAAGCTATTCTCTGCGTCAGAAGGGAGAATAAAAAATTCTCGCTTCTCTCTAACCCTTTTTATATAGGTTCCATCCCTGTCTGAACCATACACGAAGCTGTATAACATGTGAAGAGTGGGGAATAATGAATTCTCGCTCAGTCTCTCTCTCACGTACCTTTATATGGATTCCGCGTATAACTGAACCCTACACACTGCTGTAAAATATGTAAACAATAAAGCTATTTAATCTTAACTTATATCTCTTCGTCGTTTTTTTTGTGGAGACCTTATAAAAACCAAAGATCTTGGGAAATGATTTTATTTTTCTTTCTTCTACAATCTGGGTTGGGGCAGCGTGATGAAAATTCTTCGCAGCTTGAGTAGCTTTCCCTTCGGAAGTTTGTCCGATTAAGTTCTCATTGTCCAGTTTTTCTGACGTTTATTTTTCGCGTTCGTTTTGGTCGTTTTGGTTTAACACTTGCAGATTTTGCCCTGGGTGTGATTATGCATGTTTCTGATAATTTAGGAGATGGTGCAAAATTGAGCAAAAGTGATGTTATTTACACCCGTTATGTTACTATCACTTGCTAAAAAAGTGTTAAAATACTCCGCTATTTTAATTTGAGAAGAAAGAAAAATCTGGTCTGAAAGCATATTTTCTTCAACAATAACATTTTTGTCACCTTCTTCTTCTTCTTGATTTTTAGTCTGAGAACTGGCTGCTCCCATATCCATTTTCGGCTCCAGGGCCGGTGAAACTGATGACGGGGGAATCGATATTTCCAACTCAGTGATCGAAGAAACTGCTGTCGGAAAAGCAGAAGTCCCTATTTAGAGTGGAGACAACCTCAGGTTTGCTGCTGGGTGGAGAAACTGCTACAGGGAGACTCAGTATTTCCATTTCCGAATCATTTAGGATTGATAATACCTCAGTTTTTCGTTTTGGTCGTTTTGGTTTAACACTTGCAGATTTTGCCCTGGGTGCGATTATGCAAGTTTCTGATAATTTAGGAGATAGTGCAAAATTGAGCAAAAGTGATGTATTTACACCCCTTATGTTACTATCACTTGCTAAAAAAGTGTTAAAATACTCCGCTATTTTAATTTGAGAAGGAAGAAAAAACTGGTCTGAAAGCATACTTTCTTCAACAATAACATTTTTGTCACCTTCTTCTTCTTCTTCTTGATTTTTAGTCTGAGAACTGGCTGCTCCCATATCCATTTTCGGCTCCAGGGCCGGTGAAACTGATGACGGGGGAATCGATATTTCCATCTCAGTTTCCAACTCAGTGATCGAAGAAACTGCTATCGGAAAAGCAGAAGTCCTATTTAGAGTGGAGACAACCTCAGGTTTACTGCTGGGTGGAGAATCTGCTAAAGGGAGATTCAGTATTTCCATTTGCGAATCATTTAGGATTGATAATACCTCAGTTTTGGTCGGTACATGTTTCATTATGCTCATACGTCTTGGCAACTTCCATATATGAGGAGACTTGTGAGTCCGCTAACGTTCGATTAGAAGGTAACGGGAAAGGTAGCGATGGCCGGATGAAAATAACACTTAAAATGTTTATCTTTTTCACTGGTTCAGGTATTATCATACGCGAAAGCGATGTCTTCGAATAGCGTACCGGTCTAGTTTTCACGCGATTACAAGGGTCCGTCACACACGTTAATAAGTTCTTATAATGCGTTTGCTGAGGTACGATAAATTTTTCAAGAAAATACTTTTTCGACATTTCTTTTGTTTGTTTGAAAGCGTTTTCATTGTTTACTGCAAGAGCTAGAAGAGTACACTAAAATGAAATAGAAAAGGAATTTTTAAGATATCCTGAATATACTGTTTTTGTACAAAGGGGTGGTTCCAATTTTTATTGAGGGTGTAAATAAACAGTACCTCCGTTTTTAACAGTATATGATTTTAAAATTTTAAAAGATACTGCTTTTGTAAAAAAGAGGTGGTAGGCCTATCAAGTAATAAATCAATACCTCGGCTTTTCAATCCGAAATTCTAAATTTTTGGATTGGCTCAAGAACCCGATATTTATAGGGGGTGTAAATGTGCCTAATTTTAGAAATTACCTAAAGAGATGCTATGTGAAGAAGGTTGGTGCTAATATTGATCAGACTTGTAAATAAACGAAGTTTTAGAAGATATGGAATGTCGACCTTAAGGATTTTTATTTTTTCGGGTATTAACAATTTTTTACTTAAATATCTTGTTAAAATCGTTATAACAAGAAGAAAAGAAAATATTAACAAAATGTCATTATTTTTAAAAGCGAAGTAAAATATACACCTTTCGTCTTTCTAACAACCGGGGGCATGTTCGTGATATAATCAGAAGCACAAATTTTTAACTTTCATGTGTTATTGCGGTTGGATCGATAATAAAGTCTTAAAATAAACAGAAGAACCGTATATACCTTTATACCGAATCAGTATCGCATATTATAACAACGGCTAGGAAAGATAGACCAAGTTACATCGCAACACATCTTGTCGGTCAAGGAATTGTTTTTCTAATAGATAAAAAGGCAAAAAATATATAAATTTTATCCTTTTTTTTTAATTTCTCATAAAGCTTTAAAAAAAACGATATTAGGAGACCCACGCTTTGCTTTTCTTTTGTTTGCGATTATTTAACTACTTTTTACAGTTGTTACCAGCTCTTTCTATTCCCGCCTTTTCGATTTTTTTAATCGTAAAAATTCCTCGAACCTATGTATGTACAATTGTTTATAGCCAATTTTGTAAGCACAAGATTCATATTCAGGGGCACACAACTTTCTTTTTTTTTTTAGTGAACCGACAATTATGTTTCAGAAGCTAGCAAAAGCCGGTATTTTTTAAATAAATAAATAAATAAATTATATACATCTTGTTGCGTAATTTCCGGTTTTGGGCCACTACCTCGGCTACCTCCTGACAGAGACCTTTCACTTCTTCTTAGTTGTCGTGCTAACTGCTTTACCTTCCTTTTCTAACCAACTTTTCGGGGTGTATTAGCTGACAAAGAAGGAGGTGTTTCAGTTGAGGCATCTAAACATATTTAAAAAAACATATATAAGATGTAGGTATTGAAAGAGTGAAATTTACAGAAAATTTTATTAACAGTTTCTGTAAAAAGTTAAATTATGTTGTTTTCTTTGATATACTAGGTATGCATTATTTCTTGGAAAAGATCTACAGTTTTTCAAAATCCAACGAAATAGGTCTTTATTATCCCAAGCGTCTTTTACAAAGATGAAATTGGCAAACTATATTATACGGTGATTTTATGTCTTTCTCTTTAAAATATCGAAATTCGTAAAACTTACATACCGATATTGGAAGGGGAATATATTACTGAAATATCCACCTGGAAGCACTTCAATAAGCAAATAGCTGACATACAGGGTGTCCCACTAAGGATGGCGAGGTACCATATATCAGGAAGTAATAGTCGTACTGCTTTGGGGAAAAATCTTCTTAAGCAAAGTGACCAAGAGAAATTGCTGGAAATTATTTTCAAGTTCGAAATTTCACCGCTAGGGGGCGTGTCTGCTATACTAAATATAAAATTAGCATTATCTCAGAAAATTGCAGGATGGGCTATAGCTTTGAAAGCATCACTTGAAAGCTCGATTCATGTCATATTATTTTGTTTATTGACATTTTTTCGTATCATAATAAGGTAGGGGGAATCCAATGTATTTTTCAATATTTATTTTGATATCTCCTGAACCATTCAGCCGATTCGAATATTTTTTGGCTCGTTCGATAGAGCATTATATAGAAGTTTTACAACAATTTTTCTGTTCTAACATTTAGTTTTAAACAGATAAACTAGAGGGCATTTTCTGCAGTTAGCACACATTTTTGCGATTTTCTGAAAAAATTTAAATATAACCCTACTATTTAGTTAACAGGGTCGCAGGCACCATTAAATTACTTCAATTTTAGTGAAAACCGCATCTCGATATCTCTATCCACCATTCTTAACTTATCGCAAAAAATAATAATTAAAACAGTATTTTCTTATTCGTAAAATCTTTACTAATTAGGCCTTGAAAACAAGAAAATAAACTGACAACGATAACGAAAATACTAGAAAAGTAGTGTTATTAAACACAAATACAGAAAGAAATGGCTTTATAAATGTTCAAAATGCTTTCCGTCATTTTCAATGCAACGGTTTAGTCTACGCCGGGTGCTTAATATGGCTGCATGAATTTCTGCCCTTGGAATTCTGGCCATAGCATTTCGTATCCGTTCAACCATATTTTCTGGGGTAGTAGGACGTGTTTCATAAACGATATCTTTTACTCTTCCCCACAAGTAATAATCGAGCACAGTAAGGTCTGGGGATCTAGCTGGCCATGGAAACAAACTACCCCTATCCAGCGGTTTGGATAATTTTCGTCTAATAAATTACGAGCTCCCTGGAAAAAGTGTGCCGGGCAACCATCATGTTGAAACCACATGTCCCTTCTTGTTTGTAAAGGAACAACTTCTAAAAGAACCGGTAGGTCGTTCGTTAAAAAAATTAAATAAATTTCACCGTTCAAATGACCATTAGAAATAAACGGCTCAATTATTTGGTCGTTCAGAATGCCACACCACACATTCACACTCCATCGATTTTGATGGTCTTCTTCACGCATCCAGTGAGGATTAACTGGTGACCAGTAATGCAAATTATGCTTATTCACTACTTCAGTGCTTGTGAAGGGGGCTTCGTCCGTCCATAATACGCGGTTCAAAAAATGGGGATCCCCGTTAATCAAAGATCTTAACCAATGGCAGTGATCTAATCTTCGGTCAAAATCAGTTTCTGGCAACGCCTGGTGCAAATCAATATGATATGGGTGTAGTTTATGGTTCATTAAAATTCGATGTACTGTCGTTTTACTAATTCCCAGATCCAACGATATTATCCTGGTGCTTAAATGTGGATTAATTTGGACATATGCAAGAACATTGATGACATTGTCTTCATTTCTAATCGTCCGATTTCTTCTAGGCGCTAGAGTAGGATGCACATGCCCTGTTTCCCGCAAATTTCTAGCCAAACGAGTAAATACCTTTCGACTAAAATGTCTCCTATCAGGATAATTAGCTGCATAAACTCGTTCAGCCATACAAGCATTTTCAAAACACTGGAAATACTATGTCATCGGGGTGCATTTCTATTTGATGGAAGCCTTGAGCGAAGTCTAGTGTCGTGAAATATTGGCAACGAACTAATTTGTCAAGTATGTCATTAATATTCGGGAGGGGATATCTGTCGTCAATTGTTTTTTCGTTTATTTTACGATAGTCCACGACAATTCTATATTCCCTTTTTCCTGAAGCGTCTAATTTTTTTGGGACTATCCATATGAGGCTTGACCAAGGGGATTCGCTTGATCTAATGATACCTTGATTTAGCATGTTGTTAATTTGTTTCTCTACCTCAGGTTTATGAATAAAGGGATACCTGTAGGATTTGGTATAAACGGGGATTTCGTCTTTTGTTTTCATTTCATGTTTTATTTTGTTGGTAAAAGTTAATGGGTTGCCTTCCTTATGAACAACATCTGAATTTTCGGTGCATAATTTTTTATAAGCTTCTTTTCTTCGTCATTCATGTGGTCAGTTCTAATTAGTGTCATTATGTCATTAATTGGTATATTAGTTTCGGGGTGAACTTTCACGTGGTAAATTTCGAAATCTTTAGGGTTAACGGGTTCGGTATTAATGGGATTATAGGGAATGTCTTCTTGATTATTGGAAATGTTATGCACTTCTGTTAATGCGTATCCATTAACAGCGGTACTTAAGCTAGCCTTAATGAAGACAGTGCGATATTTCGTCTCAGGTATAATTATGTGTCCACTTTCTACACTAACTGGAATATTTATTTTTATAGCGCTTAATGGTTTGATTTTTGCGTAAAATAGAAGCTTGTTATCTGAATCATAATACGATATGGGGATTTCAGTATGGGGAGTTATTAAATAACCTTTTTCGAAATCTAATTGGATTTTCAAATCTTTTATGACGTCAAAGCCTATAAGTCCATCGAAAAAATTATGAAATTTAAAGAGAAACATTTTAATTTTGCTATTTTCGTGGAATTCTTTAAAAATTGGTAATTCGACACAATGATATCTAGAAGTAAATAGTTTGAAATATTGAGCTTACCGTGAATGGTTCCTTTTTTATAAAATCATAGAAATGTTCTTGAGCTATATCTGGGTCTAAAAAATGATTTTGTTGCTCCTGTGTCTATAAGTTTTAATGGGGGATCTTGTATGGTTATGTATGGTAAATGTTTTTGTCATAAATCGAGTGAATTTCTATGTTGTGTCTTCCATAGGGGATACTTCTTGAAAATTTTCATTATAATATTCATTTGGGGAGTCATTATCTTCTGTTATGGAATTGTGTTCTATTTGCTGGACGAATTGTTCTTGATCTGGGAGATGTTCATTGGGGTAATAGTTATAATAGTATTGAGATGTACTGGGTTCGAAAGTATGGCGCTGATAGTATTGATTTCCTTCTAGATTATATAATTCTTCGAACACGTATTTTGGTCTTTGTGGATTTTGGTTTGTGAAAGGGAGTCTATGTTGGGGATTGTTATTGTATAATAGGGTTAGAGGGAAATGACATTTGGGGGATAGCCAGTCTAAAATTTTGGGGGGATGGTTTGAATGTTGAGGGAAAAAATGTGATTTAGATATTTTACTATTTTGGAGGTTATTATTATTATAATTAAAATTATCATGTTTAATATTTCTTTGTTGGTGCCTAATATTATTACCGGTTATAATAAATTGTTGAGCTTCTGCTAAACTATTTGGTCTCATGGATCTTATAGAACCTTGTGGTTCCTTAAGTCCAGCTAATAAAACATCCAGGGCATGATTCTGATAAAATGTCTTTTTCAAAATTTTAACTTCTACAACTGTTTCGTGAATATCTATATAATTATGTAAGGCGTTTAAAATATTCATTACTCTAGTTAAAAATGGTAAAGAGGGTTCGTTTTGTAATTGTTTTAAATTACCCAAATCCATTAATAAACCACTTTGGTTTCTCTGATCGCCGAAATGAGCAATAAGAGTTCTTTTAACATATTCCCAGTCTTTAGAAATATAATTACAATAAACACTCTACCAATTAGTAAATGTCATTTATTAAGAAAATTTTGGAACGATATCTAAAACTTTAAGAACAAATTGTGGTCTAGTCATTGTGTGATTTTTTGACACACTTATACTAAGATTAAAAAGACTTGTTTCTATATTAGTTATACCAGGAATAGACATAAAATATTGTTAAACTTTTCAGTATGTTCCCGTATTCTTATATGCACTAAAAATAGGGAAAGGATACGAGGAAAATAACGAGCGACATTCATTCTCCTGCGAGGTCTTCTGGACAAACAGTTGAAACTGACGAATTATTCGCGATGAAATTTCTTCCAGGATTCTACCGACTGCGCCAGTTAAATACTTGATTTAACAAACTTTGTTTTTAAAAAATTTATTTCGTACTAAAAATACAGCTTTTTATATAATGGTCTTAACAAAAGATTAAATCACCCTGCACGATGCAGCAGCTAAGACTAACTTTAACTTCTAAGATTCTATCCCTTTAACAATGTGTGGCCTATATATATATATATATATATATATATATATATATATATATATATATATATATATATATATATATATATATATATGTTTGAACGTAGACTTTCACGGATGGAGAAATGTGAAGAAATAATGATCCGGGAGTACATCCGTTCGTTTGATAAATTCCTATTGGAATCTGGCCAGATTCCAATAGGAATTTAACAAACGAACGGATGTACTCCCGGATCAATATTTCTTCATATATATATATATATATATATATATATATATATATATATATATATATATATATATATATTGGTACAAAGCGCGACCTCTATTAAGGAGACGCAGATGTATCAAAACGGGAGGCCGCTAACACTCTTAGACTACAACACATAGAAAAGTTGTACTAAAAGTCATAAGCGTCTAGAGTAACAATGTTCAATATACTCCAGTACCTACTTTATGAATTTTGCGGTGTTTATTTGTAGGTAAATAATTTCTTGGTAAAACTAGGCACATTATTAAAAAACCTTCCTTAATTAAAAAATGTATTTTGCTAGTTGTTTTGATATCACTATCACACATATCACTGCCCACAAAATTTTGACCCACCTGTAAAAAAACTTACGGGCCGCGCCTGCTTAACAGTAAATAACGGTTTGGAATTACATAAAACACAGCCCAATATATTACTGCAAAATTCAGAAAATAAGCTAGGTTGAAACTAAGACTTGCTTGTCTATAATGTGCCACTTTAAGATTGTCTACCTTGCAGGTCAAGAAACCTTGATATTAAGATGTTCGAAATGTAACGCAGGGATCGCGTTCATTAACTCGTGTTATCCAAAACGCGCTGCGGAACTGCTAGCGCATGCGCCAAGCAGTTGGTTCACCTTACTTTGATACCACATCTCTAAAGCGAATCAACGGCGCTGTCAAAACTCGACAGTCGATTCTAAAAGGTAAACAGAAGAAAAATAAGCATTAAATATTTTCAGAAAAGAAAAGGAGTAAAGCCAATCAATTAGCGGTAACTAAATTAAATGCAACTTTCATTATTAGTAAGAGCTTGAAGCAAGGCGAAGGAAACGAAATTCAGGGCCAAAAAAAAAGAATCAAATTATGGACCCCTACACTATAAGCTATTAAACAAGGAACAAGGAGACTTAGATGAGATACAAGGCGATCAGTTAAATTAAAACTCCTAGGATTCAAAGTGAAGACAAGGCAAAAAAACGTATACCGTGTAATCGTAGCATGGAGGCACAGCAAAGGCACCACAAAGGTAGGAATTAGATATGCAGTTATGATAACTAAGCATTTATAATAAAAATAATTAGGAGTGTCACACCCTGATAAGGTGGACTATATAGTAAAAGCACTTTGTGCTTTATATAACTGGTAGCGCAGAACATCGGCCAATGATTATATGCCTCTAGGTACAAGTAATCACGAGGATGATGACACTGGCAATATAATACTTGTGTCATGGAGAAAGGATATTGCAAATAACCTACTGCTCTTAGCGAAACCTTCTTGGGGGAGTAACAACTATTTAAAAAAGGCAGCTGCTGGCCGAGACAATTATGCAGATTATTTTATGCATAATGGTGCTGTTGATTATTATCAGTGGGGAACGATCTAATTTGTTAAAAGTTAATATTTATAATATACAATTACGTGATACTTTTTTTTTTCAAAAAAGTTTAATTTTTTAGAAGAAACAACAAATTCTAATTATTCATATCTAAATGGTAAAAAACTGTCTTGGTTTCTAGTTTACTTAACTAAATACGAGTACACTTAAATTGTAATAATGTAGAATATCTAATGGATATTAAATAAATCTGACTGCGTAAACAAATTCTCAAGTGCTTGAGACATAATATTCCCATTTTGATTTACATCTTCCAAGTCATCTCCAATTTCTAAAACTGTTGAATTAGAACAATTTGGCGAACTATGCACGTAAGTCTCTTGAATTTGAGCTTGTTCTTCATCTTCTGGTGATTGTGAATTGATACTGTACTGAATGTTAAGGAAGCGTTTGAGGAACGGGACGATACAGATTTTTCCCTCTCATATTCAGTAGAATCCCTCAGTAATAAATCGACGCTTAAAGAACAATAACTCGTATTTTCACAATTTTACAGGGGACCAAAAAAAAACAGATTTATACTTCCACATGATGTAAATCTTATATTATTTTCTATTTTTCGTTTTCAATGCGTGGATACTATGTTAACAAAATAAAACCTTTTTTTTTGTTTTACTTGTTCTAAAATGGAGATACGTGATATTATATTTTAACATAATATAAAAACAATGATTTTTATTGAAGAACATTAAACATAAAACTATAAAATAAAAACTTTTAATCTAAATCAAATAATAATTATTGCTTGCGAAAGAAATAAACGAAATTTTAACAACTTCGACAATAGAAAAAAACTATTGATGCGGGAGGTTATCATAAAAATGATAACCTTCTTCTTTAGGTAAGACATCTTTTAGTTGTTGAAGGTGTTGCCAATTGTTTTTTTTTATCTTTCTAGGATTTTTATATAATTTTGGTGGCATATGAATAGGGATTATTTAAAGTTTTTATTCGTTGTGGTTATTCTTACTTCGAAAAAATTACATTTGTACATAATTTTACCTTCAGGCAAATACTTAAGACATCCTATTGCATTTACTGTGAGAGAACCAGGTCTAATTAATAAACGAAGTTGGTCAGAGAATCTGAGAAAAAATCGAATGACAAGGATTTTACCTCGTAAGGTCGTGGATTTTGTCGTGCCTCTTTTGCAACATCAACATAATCGAAAGAAAGATGAATAACTCTATTCTTTAACTTGTTTTCAATAACTGCATGAATAGAATCACATTCCATCTGAGTGTGACCACATTCTAAGTATTTTTGTTCTAATACGATATTATTATTATTAATAGGAAACTTGAGAAGGCTACTTGACATTACGCAATTTCAGTTTTGGTAGGTACAACCGTCAGTCCAAATCACAATAGATCTTTCAGAATCTTTGTACTTGTTCTGATAATCTATGAGACAGCTAGCAAAGACTGAGGCTACTAGCTCACCTTCTGATTAATTGCACCAGTAACAAGCTACATCATGAGTAGCTAAGTCTAATAGCGTGTAATTGTGAATGCAGAGCTTTGTTTTGTAATATAAGGCACCAACTTTAAAAAAGGGGCCAATTTCACAACTTGTAGATCGACAGTAATCACTGAACATTTTTCTTTTGTAGCCTTCTTTTTATCCTCATTTTTCTCCTGCCCTGTTAGCTCTTTTCGTTCGATGTGTAGTTTAAACTGTTCATCTCTCAAATTTTCGATTTCGTGTTGCACACAGGTATCACAAGCATCTGTTTTAGGATGAAAAATTGAGATCTTCATTTCAGAAACAGTTTTATCAAACAGTTGTCTACTTAGAGGTGCGATCTGCTTTTCATTACAATATTCCCCATAATTATTGAAAAATTGCGTCATGGTTGTGAAAAGCGGTTCTAAATATAGTTTGTTAGTTTGTTTTCTGCAATAGTGAGATGGCTGTTTTGGTATGGCTTCCAAATAAGTTATTAAATCTTTTTAGTTCCTTTTTCTTTGTTTTCCATAACGCTTCACTCCTCGCTTCATTTTTGTTTTCTTTGCTCGTGTGAATACATTTTTATTTTGAATTACCCAGTTTCTTACTGACCATTCACTCAAGCTAAAACTGTTTACTTTTTTTTAACCTGTTTTCTAATTCCCCTGCTTTTTAGATGGTATATTAGAGTTGAACTTCTTCTTGATTTACTTGTTTCTGTCCTAATTCTTGTAGCAGTTTGGCAGTTAACTAGGAAAGAGACGTCAACTTTTCTGTTCAGAGCACTAGTAGTGGTAGCGGTTGCCATTTTTATCAAGACCAGTGAACAATGAAATTAACAAGCAAAAATATTTCGGACTACAAGAATCAAAACAAAACACGAGAAATGAGGTTAGATTTCCAAAATTCCAAGCGTCATGCATGCATGCATTTCGTTTTTGTAACTGCTATGTCTATCGTCCGTAAGATACTGGTGGCTCACGGAAACGGTAAGCAATAAATGACATTTGAAATATCCAAATTGTCAAATAGTGTTAACCGGAGTTGCTGTTTGTGGGTTTCGAAAACTGTCTATTATCAGGGGAGGAGTAATGTCGCCAGATACTGAAAACGTAAACATTACAGTATAATTTTGTTTCGCATCACCCTGGTCCACCTCATATACGTTTTTTGCACCAAGGGCTCTACATCGCCATTGAAATTATTTTCCAATCCGTACACTCTTTTAGAATTCATCACAGACAATATCACATCGTGGCACGAGTCTTTCTTAAAACTAATACGTGATCCTCCTTCAGTGAAATATATCTCGTTTTTTTCTTTTGCAGCAGTCTTTCGTACTTCCGTTTACGATCTTTATAAAATCTCTTTAAAATATCAGAACCCCTTTATGTAGAGTTAACTGCTGCAGAGTTAACTTCCAAGGAAATCTTTTACCAAGTCCTTGTTTTTCTGTACTTGTTATGTGGTGAGTCTTTTAATTTTCTAAAATGTGCTTGTATTTTGCACAAATACTTGCTATCAGCATTTTTCCTTCACTAGAAAAACTTGAGCAACGTTGTCTCTTCCTACCCATACAATCCAGTTTATCTAACCTAAAGAGTTCTAGTTCAATAAAAATGGGTTGCTTTTAATATTGTCTTTGGTTTCAAGTTCACTCAACGACTATCTTATTGCGATTTGCGATACCAAAATAAAAAAGGCGAATAAAAACAGGAACGACGATAACGAAAACGTTAAGGTTAGGGACTTTGCGACTGCACATGACTACAATACACTAATCAATCCTTTAAACGTCCAAAAATGAGTGTTTGGTTTAATCATCGTTTATTTATCCTTAAACGTTGTTTAACACATGGTGCAATACGTTCCTAAACTTTATCGATTATTATAGTTTTAATCAGAACATATTTTTTTGGCTTTTACGCAAAAATTACTAAATATATAACAATTAGAAAAGACAAAGAAAAAATTCTATGTCGTTAGTATTGGAAGAAATATATCTGTCCCTTACACAATACTTTAGACATTTGCTTATTAACGAAAAATCTTTATGAAAATCTAAAAATATCTAAATTGACATTGCAAAAATTGAAGTTAATAAAGTAGCTAGAAAAATGAAATCTTTTTAAAATACAGAATTGTAAAAAATAAAAATTATCATAAAATGATTTAAAAAATTTACTTACACCTCAATCCTGTTGACAATATATTGTTTCGGCCTTTTTGGGCCTCATCAGCCCAGGAATATGAGGGCTCTAATCTAATCTTTATCTATTTTTATTATAACAGAGAAACACATTTATGAAAAAAATATTATGTCAAAATGACTTATTAAGACAGTAAGTTATATTTGTTGGTAATGAATGAACTACTTCCACCATTACAAGAACAAGTTTATTCTTCAAAATTAAGATTTACAAACTGAAGAAACAACTAATCAAAATGCTAATATAGCTTTAGAAACAGAAATTTGTTAATTTTTCTGAACAACTCCAACTTAAGAACTAACATATTATGCAAAATATAAACTTCTTAAGTTCTATTCAAAACAGCTTCAGAAGATGTAGAATTGTCTATAGGACAATTGTAAAATTGTTGAAATACCTTAGAATTTTTGCTCCAGTCTGCAGTTTTCCTTATTGTATTTAACAAAATGCCGGACTCAAAAGCTGCAGAAGTTCCTGCGTGTTTAACCGAATATGCTGTAAATCTTTTGGTATCTACTCCTGCGTCCTTCAAAGTTCTTTTTATCCATTTGCTTATGGTCTGGGTAGTTGCCGTCAAATATGGTTTCCTGGTCGTTAGCAACAGGAAACCCTGACTTTCACTTCTTAAGGGCAATGTTCTGTTTATATATTCAAGAAGTGTCGATGCTGCACATAATCAATGCAAATTTTTAGGCTTTATCTTTGACAGCATAAAAATGTTATTAGTTTTAAACAACGTTTAGACCAACGGCAACGGTCCAAATGGAGGTTATAATGTTATTGTTAAAAATTTTGAAGCTGAAAACCCACGTGAAAATGAAATTTGGTTGGCCAACGTCGACGCCACGTGGAGACTGCTGCCTTAATTTTTTCACCAGAATATGTTGTCATATAGTTTTATTTTTTGTGAGCCTAATATTACCAAAAAAGTATTTGTAAATATTTAATGGTATTAAATTTGCCTGGACACCTGCGATGCCACATTAACCCCGACAATCTCTAATTTAACTGAACAGCCTGGATTATTGACAGAAATAATATTTCTTTTTAGCAATTTAACCTAGATAGTTTAAACAAATTATCTCAAACTAAAATCATCACTTTTGTTAGTAATTGTGGCTAGTGATTGAGAAATACTTTTTAAATTTACATTTATGTCTTTGATAAGTTTAGAAATTTCTTTTAATACCTCCATTGTTTTTGTTGGATAGGTATCTAATGGGTCACTACTACTCCAAGAATTTTTCTTTTTGTTGAAGTGTCCTTTTTTATCTTTTGTTAAAAGCTAGCCCATCAGTTATTGATATTTCTTCTTGTGCATCCTCTACAACTTCTTCAGAATCTATTAATTCAGTCGCTAACTGAAGTTCTTGTGTACTGGAAGGTCCAGCCACAGAATTTGCTGCATGACCTGCTAATTTAGTCTGAATTCCCAACCCACTTTCAGGAACGCTTTTGTTTCCTATAACAGCAGTCCATCCTATAATATTCATGAATCTTTCTTCTTGCTCGTTTAATTTAATTTTTATTGGGGGTCCTCCATCAGTCTTCTGTTCGTGCTCGTTTATTTCCGCCACCTTCACTTTGGTTTTATACTTCCAGTCTTTGCTTTGCATTTTGACATACAGACTATCCAGTTACCATTTCTGGATTTTCTTCTAATAATTCTAGAAGCAGCTCCTAACGTTTCGAGTTTACTCGCATACGTTTTTGTGAGTCCACAATCTAAAATACGCAATAGTAAAATTTTACGGCAATTGTTAATTTAAATGCAAAGTCTCCAGTAATAAAATAATTAACTGAACGAATTTCTTTCTTTTATCCTTAATCCAGGTATTTACTATCACAGAATTCCGTCGAAATTCTGTGTCACCGGCAGCCGGCAGAGATCACTAACTCTACCACTTAATGGGGCTGCATCGTTTTCAAAATTTTTAGAAGTAATGTGGAGTTCTTACAAATTTTAAAAGTAGTTGGCGTTCAAAGAACTTTAAACTACCCTTTACCCAGACTTTCGTAATTCAAAACCCTCACTTTCATTTTTTAACTTATCGTTTTAATGACCAGGTGCTTAAAAAACACTCTTCTTCAGCTTCCAAGTCGATCATTTAAAACGTAAGAACAAAACAAACAATTTACGACTTTTAAGGAATGTTGCTAGTCGACAAGCTTTGCGGGCTTATCGACATGTTTCGCTGCGATTAAATCGATATTTTTCAGTTAAACGATTGTTCGTGGTACCGGATTTATTGATTAGCCTTGAGCGATGTCGAGACGAGAAGAGACGTAAAGGGAAATTGTCGATTACGATTGTCTGTGGTCGCTCCACAGGTTGTCCTTATACCCATACAACATAATAATATAACCTTGTAATTACGGTTGCCAAGTTTTTCAGGGGCAAAGGGAGGATTTTCCCCATTGAATGGGGGAGGGGGTAAAAAATCTTGTAACTCAAAAAATAATAGGTACATATCTTGCTTGAAAGTGACTAAACAAGTGAACAAAGAACAAAATATATAAAAAATAAATATAAACGAACTGATGAACATAAACTACGATTTCGGTATAATAACATAATCTCAATAAAAGGCGTTGTCCTGACTAGAGATGTGCCCTGAGAATGTTCTCAAGAGAATATTTCCGGAGAACGGTAAATTACCATATTTCCCAGCATAAATTCTCGAGAATTTATGATTTTACAAAAAAATATAAATTACTGGAAAATTACCGAGAATATTTCCGAGAACGAGAATGTTCTCGGGAAAATTCATATTCTCGGAGAATTTATGAGAATTTACGGAAATTTAAGGTAATTTATTTTAATGCCGCTATTGTATCATAGATGGAGCTTGGAGCATCTTCATCTTTATTTCTTTTCTGTGTTGTTTTAAACAACTTGTTTAGACATGTTATGTTACACAATGCGTAATCACGTTAATTTTCAATTATATATATATATATATATATATATATATATATATATATATATATATATATATATATATATATATATATATATATATATATATATATATATATATATATAAGTAGAGGTTAATCTCGTCCGTATTATAAATAAAAGAGAAGAAGAATATCGGCTATTCGGACTGTGGAAGTGTGTTCCTCTTTTGCATCAAAGTACGGGGAGTCCAAGAAAATGGACTACCCCGGGCCGGGTAGACTATGACAGCTGTTTCATCCTTGTTAGGACTCATTCAGACAGTCATCCACAGTCCGAATAGCCGATATTCTTCTTCTCTTATATATATATATATATATATATATATATATATATATATATATATATATATATATATATATATATATATATACAGGGTGGTGCAACCAAGATGGGGTGGACGATTGTGAGTAAACGGTGAGGAATTTCGAAAATTTTTTTTTTGGATATTATAGATAGTCAAACCCGCTATGTTTTAAAATTATAGCCATAATACAGGGTGGTCCAAAAAACTCGTGGCGAACCAAACTTGTGTTTTTTTAAATGGGACACCCTGTATATAATTGTTCCAATTGATTCTCCTGTTCGTTACGATCATTTTGATATAGGGTTTATTGGGTCTAAAACTTATAGTAAGGGAATGGGACGCGGTTAAAGTTGAAAAAATGCTCAAAGTTCGGCCATTTTTAAAACAAATTTGAAACAGGTATGGAAAAACCAAATATTCCATAAAACGTTACATATCCTTGAATACATTAATCGCTTGCAATTTGTTTAAAATTATTCACTGTTATACAGGGTGGTCAACTTTTGCAAATACGCCCTGGACTCATTTTTTTTAAATGGAACACCCTGTATATTTTATTTTCATCTTAAAGATAACATTGCTAGCTTTCAAAAAATACCATACATGATGCCTTTCTGACCAACAGTTTTTTAGTAAACCAGCCGTGAAACCAAGGTTTCTTCATTCTAATACGATTATACTGAATTTACGTTGTTTATTATTAAATATCTAATATTAGGGGGCCATGACACTATCATAAATGAAACAGGATTGACGAACTTGTCAAAGCTACTGCCGCACAATCCATTATTTACAAGTTAAGTGTAGGTGGCCCAATAATTATGAGGTAAGAAGACTGAGACCCGAAACTTTTACATGTTTATTAGAGATATTTCAAAAAACAGAAAATATTGTTTTTAGGAAATGTAAAGTAATTAATAAACCAGTTATAAACAAAGATAATCAGTTATCAGTATTATTAATAGTTTAAAAAAATTAATTAAGCAAAAACAGAACATCTTTTAAAATTACTTCGGTATGTACTTACTTGTAAACCTAATTTAATATAAACAATTAACAATGCTCATATAAGGGGTTCAACTAAACCACCATCTTGCTGAAGGCACATTTCGAGTCTATCCATAAATGAAAGTTTCACTTTTCTCAAAGTCTGTTCTGAAACGTTGCGAAAACTGTTTCTTATTCTCGTCTTCATATCTTCCACAGTGGTTGGAACCTCTTTATAGACTTCTTCTTTAACATGCCCCCATAGAAAAAATCTAGTGGTGTTAAGTCGGGTGGTCTGGCTGACCACTTACCTGGTCCACCTCGCCCAATCCAACGATCTGTCTTCCAATTTATCGACAAAATATCTTACATTCCTATGGCAATGCGGAGGCGCTCCATTATGTTCAAACCATAAGGATCCCCTTACCATTAAACGTAAATCTTCAACCAATACTGGCAACTCGTTTCTCAAAAAATTTTGTTTATAACTGGTTTATTAATTACTTTACATTTCCTAAAAACAATATTTTCTGTTTTTTGAAATATCTCTAATAAACATGTAAAAGTTTCGGGTCTCAGTCTTCTTACCTCATAATTATTGGGCCACCTACACTTAACTTGTAAATAATGGATTGTACGGCAGTAGCTTTGGCAAGTTCGTCAATCCTGTTTCATTTATGATAGTGTCATGGCCTCCTAATATTGGATATTTAATAATAAACAACGTAAATTCAGTATAATCGTATTAGAATGAAGAATCCTTGGTTTCACGGCTAGTTTACTAAAAAACTGTTGGTCAGAAAGGCATCATGTATGGTATTTTTTGAAAGCTAGCAATGTTATCTTTAAGATGAAAATAAAATATACAGGGTGTTCCATTTAAAAAAAATGAGTCCAGGGCGTATTTGCAAAACTTGACCACCCTGTATAACAGTGAATAATTTTAAACAAATTGCAAGCGATTAATGTATTCAAGGATATGTAACGTTTTATGGAATATTTGGTTTTTCCATATCTGTTTCAATTTTTTTTTTAAAATGGCCGAACTGTGAGCATTTTTTAAACTTTAACCGCGTCCCGTTCCCTTACTATAAGTTTTAGACCCAATAAACCTTATATCAAAATGATCGTAATGAACAGGAGAATCAATGGGAACAATTATATACAGGGTGTCCCATTTAAAAAAACACAAGTTTGGTTCGCCACGAGTTTTTCGGACCACCCTGTATTATGACTATAATTTTAAAACATAGCGGGTTTGACTATCCATAATATACAAAAAAAATTTTTTCGAAATTCCTCACCGTTTACTCACAATCGTCCACCCCATCTTGGTTGCACCACCCTGTATATATATATATATATATATATATATATATATATATATATATATATATATATATATATATATATATATATATATGAGGGGTTCAAAGCTGAAGTGGACCAAGTCCATAAAAGGTGATTTTGAGAAAACCGCAGTTAAAGTTTTCTATCAAATATTAAATAATAAATTTTATTAAAATCATTGTATCACATGACAAAATCATAACCCACCTTTAACTTAAATGTGTATACTAGTTTTTAGCTTATAAAAAAATTTCTTGATCAAATAAATGTATTTTTCTATCATTATGCTGGACTTGGTTCATTTTTCCAGTGAAAAATTTTAAAAAAGTGTAAGTAAAGAGAATATAACGTTAGAAATAATCATTTTTAATTTGCAAAATTAAGGTTTTACAACTTTACAAATTAAACATTACAACTAAGGATGATTAATCATTGTCACTATCGAACATTATTTCGTCTTCAGCGAGTTCGGCTGGTTGTGGTGCACCTCTTGTTGAACTAACTTGAGGTAAGTTCTTAAAATAACCGTAATGTACAGGGGGGATATAAGGCAGAAGATCAATGATATCTTTATTTTTGGCAGGAGTTACAGGTCGTCGTGAAGTATCAAGACAGTATTCCTCGACGTGATTCAAAGATGAAATTTTTCCTTTCGCACCACCAGTTTTTTCCAGGTCTAAAATACGAAATGGCGAAAAATCTGTGAGGGGTTCCTTAAACCTTATTTTAAACTCATCACCCCTTTGAAATCGTAGCCTGCGAATTTTTAGCCAATTAACAGGAAAGTTATCTATGGCTTTTTTTCTATTTGTAATAGCATTCTCCAATGCCGATGTACTTAAAAATTCATTCCGTTGTATCTGAATTGTGCTAAAACGAGGCTTCTTTCTTTTTGCGTTCTTCATAATCTCAAACCAATCTTCTGAAATGAAAATATGTTGGTATTTTTTACTCGACGATTCTATAATACCAAACTCTAAGTCGTTAGGGAGAAACGAATGCCCAGAAACTAAAAATTTCAGGTCAATCGTCTCCACAGCCATCGTAGGATTTTGGACAAGTTTAAGAAGCATTAGAGACAACTTAATGTTTCGATTCTGACCTGTACAAGAATCTGAAAACAAAATAATATTCTTATGATTAGCAGCATTTTCTTTAAGATGCTTGCAGATACACGAAGCTACTTCCTGAGAACCTCTACCACCCTCGGTTTCATCTCAGACATGCATAAAACCTGTTTTCGTATTAAAGCAGTGTATTCCAAATTTATAGACATATAAATTCATGTTTAAAACTAAAACACCACAAAAAGTAGGCAAAGATAATATTTTTGAAAAACAAAACTAGCCAGTAATGCACGTGCAATTATCAAAATAAAAATAATGGACTTGGTTCACTATAGCACGGAGCATTGCTTACAGATTTTCACTGCCATAATGGTATTAGCTCCATCTATCGGCGAAAATAATAAGACTGTACTTGGTTCATTGCAGCACAGAAAATTAATACGGTTTACAATATTTTTGCGTGTTTAGGTCAAAAAATCCAATTTATGGACTTAGTCCACTTCAGCTTTGAGCCCCTCATATATATATATATATATATATATATATATATATACAGGGTGATTCACGGTCGATGGTAGGTTAGACGTTTATGGAGAACGGAACGCGGGATTTTTTTGAAAATTTGGCAACGTGGGTAATTAGCTATGCTCTGTCCATCTAAAATATTTTCAGCATTGCGACGTTGCCGCTTCTATCAAAAAGTCCTAGCAACTTTATTTTTTTAAATGGAACACCCCATATATTAATAAATTTTTAGAATCGCTCTTTTATTACAATACTTTTTTGTTAATATTACCCTATACCTATCTCTATCGGTTTTCGAGATAAAAATTAGTTTGTGTTAAATATGGTCCAAAACATGGCCCTAATTACACGTAAGTAAATTAGTGCTCTCAATTCATGGAAAGTTGATATTTTGGCGGTAGTTTAGACAGACCCGATGTATTTATTTTTCACCATGAAATCGACTCCATATCATACAGGGCGTGCTAAGATTACTATTATTTCCGTTGTTCATAAAAGGGGTCAAATGTTCGTTTTTTTAAATGAAACCCCCTGTATATTAATCAATAAATTGAAAGACGAAGAAAAACGCTTTAAGATGGTACATCATATTCCTATACCTAAATCATCAAGTTTTCTTAATAAAAGCGCTTTTTTGTGAAAAAAAAAATAAAGACTTTAATTTTAAGTAACCATGGATATCAAACATCAAAATATCAAACTTACGACATTTTGACGACTGTGTTTAAAAAAATCTCCCAAAATGAACGCAGATAATCATTATTCAAACGAAGTTCTTATGAAATTATTTATTTTACACGGACAATGTGATCAAATCATTGCCAGAACTTGCAGAAAATTTAACCAAATGTATCCTGAATTGACACAAATGAACGAAAGGAAGTTTGTAAGATTACAAAATAATTTCATTAACATGTGAAAATAAATTAAATAACAAAATTAGGAAGGTTCAAAAAACAAAACTGTAAACAAAATAAGAAATTTTTACAATAAATGCTGGAAATGTTGTCCATTACATTCTAAACATTTTAGTATGTGCTTTTGTACGCGACTCGTAGTTGCTTTTTCAATTTCATGGGGATCCAGATCTTCAATACACCGAACTATTCGCCGTCGCAGTTCTTCTTTGGTAGGCACTGGAGTACTGTACACTCTTTCTTTTAAAACACCCCATAAATAAAAGTCAAGCGGCGTGAGATCGGGGGATCTCGGTGGCCAATCCCACGGCCCTAAGCGCCTAAACCAACGATCGTCAAATATTTCATAAAGTACCCTGGAAACTTCCTGGGTGCAATGAGCTGGCGCTCCGTCCAGTTGAAACCACGAATTCCTATAATCCTCTAAAGATAAATTTTCGACGAAATCGGTAACAGTCGTCCTTAGTATTTCGAGATATCTCTCAGCATTTAAAGTGGCATCATAAATAAAAAAGCTAATTTTGTGCTTTTTTAAAATACAAAAAACATTTAGGTCAAATTTTTCTTGAAATCCCATTTCTTTTGTCACGTGAGGATTATGATCAGCCCAAAAATGCTTATTTCTTCTATTAAAAATCCCATCCCTTGTAAATTTTGCTTCGTCGCTCCAAATGATTTTTGACAAAAACTCCGGATCCTCTTGTATACGTATTAAAAGGGTTTCGCAAAAATGCACTCTACGTTCAAAGTCTTCTGCTTTGAGGGCTTGCACTTTAGTAAATTTAAACGGATGCATTTCGTGATTTCCCAAAATTCGTTGTATTGAAGCAAATCTTTTTCTGCACTACGAATGGAAGCCTCTGGATATGCATAAAAATATGCCAAAACGTTGACAATATTATCTTCATTTGAAGTAACAGGTTTTGGTAATGTTAGAGGCGCTTTTAAATTTGAGCCATAGTTAATGAAATTATTTTGTAATCTTACAAACTTCCTTTCGTTCATTTGTGTCAATTCAGGATACATTTGGTTAAATTTTCTGCAAGTTCTGGCAATGATTTGATCACATTGTCCGTGTAAAATAAATAATTTCATAAGAACTTCGTTTGAATAATGATTATCTGCGTTCATTTTGGGAGATTTTTTTAAACACAGTCGTCAAAATGTCGTAAGTTTGATATTTTGATGTTTGATATCCATGGTTACTTAAAATTAAAGTCTTTATTTTTTTTTTCACAAAAAAGCGCTTTTATTAAGAAAACTTGATGATTTAGGTATAGGAATATGATGTACCATCTTAAAGCGTTTTTCTTCGTCTTTCAATTTATTGATTAATATACAGGGGGTTTCATTTAAAAAAACGAACATTTGACCCCTTTTATGAACAACGGAAATAATAGTAATCTTAGCACGCCCTGTATGATATGGAGTCGATTTCATGGTGAAAAATAAATACATCGGGTCTGTCTAAACTACCGCCAAAATATCAACTTTCCATGAATTGAGAGCACTAATTTACTTACGTGTAATTAGGGCCATGTTTTGGACCATATTTAACACAAACTAATTTTTATCTCGAAAACCGATAGAGATAGGTATAGGGTAATATTAACAAAAAAGTATTGTAATAAAAGAGCGATTCTAAAAATTTATTAATATATGGGGTGTTCCATTTAAAAAAATAAAGTTGCTAGGACTTTTTGATAGAAGCGGCAACGTCGCAATGCTGAAAATATTTTAGATGGACAGAGCATAGCTAATTACCCACGTTGCCAAATTTTCAAAAAAATCCCGCGTTCCGTTCTCCATAAACGTCTAACCTACCATCGACCGTGAATCACCCTGTATATATATATATATATATATATATATATATATATATATATATATATATATATATATATATATATATATATATATATATATATATATATATTTGTACCATCGACGTCGATTCGACATCGAGATATACTTTCGAGTATGTTTTGTGTTAGCAGCCAAACATTTTTGAAGCAACACTGGGTGAACTAGTTGGCGCGAGCCACTACATCTTACCCATCCTTTCCGAACATTTTGGATATAAGGACTCTCTTTGATTCTGGTCAAAACGTGGTCTGTTCTTCAGCCACCCTGGGTGTAAGCCTGCCCGCTGATGGATAAGGGCCCAGAAATCGATAGCGGGAGGTCACCCAGACCAGAATCAAAAATAGTCCTCATTATTTTTATTTTTCATTTACGGCCTTCTTGCTGCACTAGCGAAGAAGTAAATCTTTGCATTTACATTAATATATATATATATATATATATATATATATATATATATATATATATATATATATATATATATATATATATATATATATATATATATATATGGGCAGATCCATTACTTTTCGACGAAAGTGTGCGCGCTTAGGTCAGCGATTTTGATGCTGATTTTTTCCTGGAGAGTACATAAGAAAAGGAGATGATCCTGAAAATTTGAGCCCGATACGATCAAATCCGGCCGCTGGAGAATTTTTTGAAATTTGAAAAAAGTCAATTTTTTAGTAATTTTCAAAAATTTGTATCTCGGCTTCTATATAACTTAGAGATTCCGTTCAAACGGCATTCTTCTCTGCGAACCCTCTACTTTCAAGAAAAAAATATGTATTTGCTATAAACTCATATCCGGCTTAGCTGGGAGCTTCCAACTGAACCACTGTATTAGCAAAATTTTACCTGTTTTTAAAATGCTCCCAAATCTACAGTTTTCAAAGTAGAGGGTTATATGACAGCTGATATTTTTCGTGTAGGTGTATTCTGTTGATACTTGCCCTACGTTTCCCTAATTGCTTCGATTTCGTTATTATACGGCCATCCAAAGCCGATCGATTTTTCAAAAATCGCTATTTTCAGATAGCTGTTACATTTTTCTCGGAACTGCGATTTGCTTCAAATTTTCAGGAAAGTTGCTTTCTTATGTCCCTAAAAAGCCCTGAAAATTCCAACTTTGGAATCGAACTTGGATCCGAGTTATAAATTTTCAAACATCCCGAAAATTGCATTGAAATCAACAAGCAATTTATTTACGTTCATCATTTCAGCGCATATAATAATAATTATCCAGTTAAATGGTAATGATGATAGCAACTTAATCTTAAATTCTTTGTATTTCATATTTCAACATTACGATGAAGTATAAAAAGATATTATGTTAGTGATTATTTTGGAATATTTGGAAAATTTTTGTTTATAAATTTAGTTGAACTACTTTATAATCTTTTTCGAAAGAAGTCACTCTCACTTCTAAGGTATTGGCATTAACAGGTGGAAAAGAATGGTTAATTCGAGTGTCCTTAATTGTTTTTACAGTTTCGAATCGTTTTTTCAATTTTTTTTATGTTTCTGAACGTCGGCATGGGCTACCCATATTGCTCTGAAAATATCGTATATTATTCTGATATTGTACTATTATTAATTAGGATTTGATTAAAAATTCGAACCATGTCATCTACCTTATGCTTTTTACTTCACTTGAAACATATTCGTACATCTCGAATGGAGTTGTTACTTACTTGATTTTCAAGCGGTGATCTTATGCAATGTCGCATCACTGTTCTCTTTAACGTACCTCCAATTCCATCACACACACTTTTTCCATGACTAGGTAGTTGGAAAAAAATTATATGACTTATGACGTTTTTATTCTTAAATTGAAACAATTTTTAGCTATCTGTTGAATTTTTAATTTAATACTTATTTTTCTTTTACATTAAGAAACAATTTAGCAAATGTGTTTGCTGCCATGAAAAAAATTTCGGCATAAAAATTACGTCATATAATGTTTTTGCAACTAGTCATGGAAAGAGTGTATGTGATGGAATTGGAGGTACGTTAAAGAGAACAGTGATGCGACATTGCATAAGATCACCGCCTGAAAATCAAGTATCAACTCTATTCGAGATGTACGAATATGTTTCAAGTGAAATAAAAAGCATACGGTAGATGACATGGTTCGAATTTTCAATAAAATCCTAATTAATAAAATAGTACAATATAAGAATAATATACGATAGTTTCAGAGCAATATGGGTAGCCCATGCCGACGATCAGAAACAAAAAAAAAATTGAAAAAACCATTCGAAACTGTAAAAACAATTAATGGCACTCGAATTAACCATTCTGTTACACCTATTAATGACAATATCTTAGAAGTGAGAGTGACTTCTTTCGAAAAAGATTATAAAGTAGTTCAACTAAATTTATAAACAAAAATTTTCCAAATATTCCAAAATAATCACTAACATAATATCTTTTTATACTTCATTGTAGTGTTGAAATATGAAATACAAAGAATTTAAGATTAAGTTGCTATAATGACCATTTAACTCGATAATTATTATATGCGCTGAAATGATGAACGTAAATAAATTGCTTGTTGATTTCAATGCAATTTTCGGGTAGTTTGAAAATTTATAACTCGGATCCAAGCTCGATTCCAAAGTTGGAATTTTCAGGGCTTTTGAGGGACATAAGAAAGCAACTTTCCTGAAAATTTGAAGCAAATCGAAGTTCCGAGAAAAAAGTAACAGCTATCTGAAAATAGCGATTTTTGAAAAATCGATCGGCTTTGGATGGACGTATGATAACGAAATCGAAGCAATTAAGGAAAAGTAGGGCAGGTATCAACAGAATATACCTACACGAAAAATATCAGCAGTTATTTAACCCTCTACTTTTAAAACTGTAGATTTGAGGACATTTTAAAAACAGGTAAAATTTTGCTAATACAGTGGTTCAGTTGGAAGCTCCCAGATAAGCCGGATATGAGTTTATAGCAAATATATACTTTTTTCTGGAAAGTAGAGGGTTCACAGAGAAGAATGCTGTTTGAACGGAATCTCTAAGTTATATAGACGCGGAGATACAAATTTTTGAAAATTACTAAAAAATTGACTTTTTTCAAATTTCAAAAAATTCTCCAGCGGCCGGATTTGATCGTATCGGGCTCAAATTTTCAGGATCATCTCCTTTTCTTATGTACTTTCGAGGAAAAAATCAGCATCAAAATCGCTGACCTAAGCGCGCACACTTTCGTCGAAAAGTAATGGATCTGCCCATATATATATATATATATATATATATATATATATATATATATATATATATATATATATATATATATATATATATATATATATATATATATATATATATATATATATATATATATATATACAGTTATTTCGCCACTGAAACAGACCCATTTTGATATATTCAGTAAACGTTACCAGACCAAAATCGACGTTACCAGACCCGGCCCCGGGTCTAGAAAGGTTTGAGCATATAAAAGTGCTTAGGGGTGTTGGGGGATGCAGGGAAATAAATTCTAGATGGGCTTAATAACGCCGTAGAAATGTGTTTTTATAAACAGAATTAGTTCGCGCATCTACCGCCTAGGGGGCGCGAGAGTTTGAAACAGTTTGTGTATAAACACGAATCCGTCGAAGTTATATTTTGCCGACGTTACTGGACCCGATATGTGGCAACATCGCGAAATCGCATACCAGTTATTAAAATACTATTTCTTAACCGTTTTCATGTTTAATTCGTTATTTGGCCAGCCTTATATTAAATATAGGTTCTTCTATTGGATTAAAAAATTAAATTTAATGGGCTTACCTATTATGTTTTGTTTTTAGAATTAATTTTGGTGGATTATTATTGTTTACTTTGTACCTTGCCCTACAGGCTAAGGGATTAAAAATAACTAAATGAATCTCAGGGAGCCTAGGTGGTTTTGAAATAATAAGAACACACTTCACTTTTCCTCATACGATTTTTTTTATAATGGGCTTAAACTTACTGCTAGTGTTAGGTTCACAAAACTTAGGTACAGTACACTTTTCTATTCAAATCTAAAACGTCTGGCCGTCGGGCGTCAGCGGGCAGCCGTCACTTCCTCGTCTCACTTGCTGGCCCAGACTGTCTGTTGCTCGTACCACTACCCCCTCACGTACCTCCACCGCACTTCCTATGCCATCGTTGTCATGGCAACGAAACACTCCGCGATGGAAACTAGCTCTCATTCTACTTAAATTACGGGGTAATCAACTACCTATATCGAAACAAATAACATAATAATGTATGGCATATTGGGCCGGGCACATCACCCCCCAGTTTGATAGTGTGCTAACAAGACGCAAGATCAAACTTTAAAAGAAAAGGTTAGACCTCAGAGATAGCAGAACGATATGGTTTCAAATTAAAAATATTATGGGTACCAAGAGGAAGGTCAGTAGCCTCTTCCACAATTTGATAAGCATTATCATTAACAATCTTGGTAATGATACAAGGTCCTTTGTATAAAAGAAAGAACTTTTTTATTTCTTTGGCCTCTGCCGAAGACATTTCGTGCGTCCGAACTAACACTCTCTCACCCACCGCAAATTTCGTTGCCTTACTATGATTTTTGTTATGTTTTCGTTGCCGTTTCTGGGCTTTGGTTATCAATCGTTCATGAGCTAAAAATACAAAGTTTTTAACGGACTTATCACGTATAGGAAACTCTATCCACTGCATATACGGATTCTCTCGTGGTTGCGAAAAATGAACTTCATTGGGAGTAAACCCAATAGATTCGTGAATGGTGGCATTTAACCAACATTCGATGTTGTTAAGGCAACTGGGCCAACGGGTATGTTGGTCATAGCATAAAGCACGTAACAACCTTCCGACTTCCTTATTGACACGTTCAGTTTGATTACCTTGCGGAAAATAGGCCGACGTGTGAAGAACCTCAACACCGTGTTCTTCTAAAATACTATACCACTTTTTACTGCTAAAACAAGTAGCATTATCGCTGAGAATGGATTTAGGCTTTCCGGCGTCCACAAAATATTTTTTTGTTAATACGTTTAAAATAGCAACGGAAGTTCCGCGTTTCAAAGCGTACAATCTTACTAATTTACTAAAAGCATCGATAACAACGAGTAAAATAGTTACTCCTCCTCTTGCCTGCGGCAAAGGACCAATTAAATCTAGACAAGCTAACTCATGAGGCTTTTCTGGTAAAACACTCATCATCTTACCCCGATTATGTTCAGAAACTTTACTTTTCTGGCAAAGATCGCAACCGGCAACTACGTGACGGATAATTTTCCTCATTTTTGCCCAGTAATAATACTTGGACAAATAAGCAACACATTTTTCAGAACCGAAATGACCATGCATTTCATGCTCTTCTTTAATAATATTCAAAATCATATCTTTGGGGATACAAATTTTAGCGCCCGAGTTTGACTCCGATCCCTGTCGAAATAGTATATTCTGATATAACACAAACCATTTCTTCACTCGTTCTGAGCAGTTCGTGGATTTTAAGATCTCGACGACACTTTTACAGAACTCATCATTCTGTTGTAACTTTTCTATCTGTTGGAAGTCATGATTTAATTGTTGAATTAATGGGTTCGACTTCAGTATTGCAATCTCAATTTTAGACAAATCAGGAACGTTGATCTTCTCATTGTCTGGATTACCAACAGAAACACGACTAAGAAAGTCTGCCACTACATTGTCAGACCCTTTGCAATGGACAACATCAAAACTATATTCTTGGGTGTAGAGTATCCACCTTGTTAACCTCGCACTAATTAACCTACATGACTGCATGAAGGCTAAACTTTTGTGATCAGTTATTAGGGTTAGCGGATGCCCTAGGACAAACACTCGCCACTGCTGCAATGCTGCTATAACAGCCAGGGCTTCTTTTTCGGTCACTGTGTAGTTTAATTCACTACCCTTCAACGACCTACTATAATATGCAATTACCCTCTTTTCTTCCTTATCATGCAACTGAAATAGGCAAGCACCAAGTGCAGAGGACGAACTGTCGGTCTGGATAAAGTACCTCTTAGATGGGTCTGCATAGTACTGAATAGTAACTTCCAAAAAGGCACTCTTGATTTCTTCAAATGTTTTCTGATGATCCGATAACCATTTCCACCTCGATTGCTTTTTAAGTAAGGGAAGTAGTGGTAAGGTAATTTCTGAAAAGTTCCTGCAGAAACGCCTGTCATAATTGACAAGGCCAAGAAAAGACCTCAACTCTTTAATATTTCTTGGAGAACGAATCTCCTGAATTGCCTTAATACGTTCCGGATCCATTTTAATACCAACCGGCGTTAAAATATGCCCAAGGAATTGCACCTCATCCTTGGCAAAATTACATTTTCTTAATTTGATAGTCAATCCAGACTGACGAAATTTCAGAAATAATACTCGCAAATGTTGAAGATGTTCCTCAAAGGTTCCAGAAAACACCAAAATATCATCGACGTATGACAACAGGAAATCTTTGACGTTCTCTCCCAATATAGTCTCCAAACCTCTAATAAAACTTGCCACCGAAGTTGAAAGACCAAACGGTAGCACACAAAAAACATATGTATTGCCGTTATAAGCAAAACCCAAATATTTTTGATGAGGTTCATACACAGGTATTTGCCAATAACTAGCAGTCAAATCAATTAAACTCAGGACCTGTCCAGGAATGAATTGATCAAGAAATTCATTCGGATTTGGAGGTATCAAATGATCCATAACCATTCGCCGATTAAGGTATCGGGCATCCAAACACACACGCACCGACCCATCTTTTTTCTTTACACACACCAACGGACTTACGTACTCAGTTGGAGCCTTTTTAATAACCCCCCACTCAACCATTTCCGAGATCTGATGTTCAACTTCCTGTTTATACGCATGAGGAATAGGAAATGACTTCAAATAAAAAGGGGAATAATCCCTTAACTCTATTTCGTGGACATAATCGGACATCCTACCTGGCTGTTCTGAAAATATATCTTTAAATTCGGCAAGTACCTGAACTAGTCTTTCTTTTTGTTCTCCCGACAAAATCGGAGAATGAAAGGCAACATCGCGAATTCTTGTCTCGTCATAATTAGTGATTGCGGGCCTGACCACATTCTCAACAACACTTCTTTCAGAATCTTTCTCACAATTTCCCTTAATTTCATTAATTCGATTTCCCATTTCACTCTCAGACATCTCCCTTTTTACAAATGGAATCTTCATTTCGTGACCCTCAAACATTCCTGTCATTTCACATTTGTCAAAATCGAGAGAAATGTGATAGTCAAGCATCCAGTCGCAACCAAGAATAACCTTTCTAACTAACGATGGTATTACTATACAGGGAAATTCAAAAACGACATTATCCGCCCTAAAAGTCAAATAAACCTGTTCTTTTACTTTTTCACCCTTCCTTTCCAGCGCTCCAAAAACTGTTACGCCACTGGTAGGCAAAATCGGAACAACTAAATTGCTGTCAGAATTTTTTATATCATTTAAGAATGTTTCACTTATGCAACTCAACTGACACCCGCTATCAGCTAAGACTTTCGTTTCCTGACCTTGAACATTCGCGTTAAAAATTGGAAATACTGTCTTTGGTTTGTTTTCAAATTTTTCATCCGGTTTTTCCAAAAGAAATTCTGACGGATCTTTATTGAAAAGAGTATAAACAGTCCGATTTCGGTTATCATTCGGTAAATTGTCTTGTCTCTGTTGATTGCCGCTATTTACTTGTCGCGATATTGGTCGATTATTGTCAACATTTTGACGCTCATTAGCACGTTGTTCAGTATTTCGCCGAAAACCCGTAGCATTTTTCGCATTTTCCTCTTCTTTGTCCAGATCATCTAGTTTCCGTAAAAATGACTCGACTTCTTCGACCATTTTTAACCCTGCACTTAAAATGCCACGCTTTACTTCAGGAGAAAAATGATTAACAATCATATTGATGGCTTCGCGCTCTGAAGGCGGCGAATCCAAAAAGGTAGCTTCTTTTATTTGTTTCAAAAAATAATCGGCCCTAGAAACGTATTTGCTTTTGTTGTATAAGTCATATTTTAATTTTTGGAACACACCCCGCTGGGTGTCAACACTCCAGTAGCGTCGTAAAAATAAATTCTTAAATTCGTCGAAATCTCCGAAACTCGAAATCTTAATTTCGCCCCAATCAGCAGCAGAACCTCTAAAAGCATTAATCGCTAAACCAACCCGCTTAATTTCTGGTACGTCTGCGTCTTCGAATATACCTTCTAATTTTCTAATAAAAGCTACAGGGTGTAACGGACCATCCGTTCTGAACGTAACCGCGTTACCCCCCAATTCTTTCCATAAAGATAAATAATGGGACCCTGTAGAGCACGCCACTGACCCTGCTCTGGCGGACATATTGAATCCTGCATTGCCAGGCGATAAAACATTTGCTTGAGCTGAGTTCTGAGGTCCTAACCCCCCACAACTAATATTACTTTTGAGAGAAACCGTTAACTGGTCCATGGATTCTTTTAATGTACCGACATTTTCACTAATTTGTACCATAGACTGAGTCAAGTTCAAGCTCATGAACCTCATATGATCCGCGAGCTCTGATAGTGCCTTTTCCACTGACGGTGACCCTTCTGGGGACTGACCAGTGCCATGCCCATCACTGTTTTTGTCATTCGACTTACCACTTGACTTGCGATTCGGCATTTTATTTCACAATTCAAATTTCCTATCAATTAGGATAAAAACAATCTACTCTAAAAAGGGGTAGATATTTAAAAACCAAAATTCACATAAAATGCAGAACGACAGTCGTTAAACAACATTTTCATTTAAAATTTTTCTTTTTGGGTACTCTTCGATAACAATTATTAAGAAAACAATACTAAGTACCTGCAATAATATTCTGTCTGTCAATACAGAAATTCTTATTTTAATTCCCTTATACCTATACCAAAGGTTGACAAAATAGTACCGAACACTCGGTATAAATAACGCTAATACGGTTGATACTATCACAAATCAGAAATTTGTCAATACACAAAATCTTAATTTAAACCCCTTTGCATACCAAAGTTTGACAAAATAATACTGACAACTCGGTATAAATATCGCTTATACGGTTTATATTATCACAAATCAGAAACATGTCAATACACAAAATCTTATTTTAACTCCCTTGCATACCAAAGGTTGACAAAATAGTACCGAACACTCGGTATAAATAACGCGAATACGGTTGATACTATCGCAAATCAGAAATTTGTCAATACACAAAATCTTAATTTAAACCCCTTTGCATACCAAAGTTTGACAAAATAATACTGAAAACTCGGTATAAATATCGCTTATACGGTTTATATTATCACAAATCAGAAACATGTCAATACACAAAATCTTATTTTAACTCCCTTGCATACCAAAGGTTGACAAAATAATACTGAACACTCGGTATAAATATCGCTTATACGGTTGATATTCTCATAAATCAGAAAAAGCTCCGCCAACAATACAGCACAACAGAACTAGTTTTGTGAAACAAACATAAAATAGGTTCACTTAACATAACCTATAAATTTGCTTAACGATTTAAAGGTCTTTCCAACACTGGATTTTGTTAACTATCAGTCTGCAGTCGCAAGACTCGGGAAAAATTGTAAACATACGATGGTTTATAATTTTACAAACATAAAATAGGTACACTTGACATAACCTATAAATTTGCTTGATAATATAAAAGTCTTTCCAAACACTGGATTTTTTTTGTTTAACTTTCAGTCTGCAGTCGCAAGACTCGGAAAAATTGTAAACTTACACTGGTTTATTTAAAACCCATAATTTTGTTTATTATTCATCACCACCTGTTCGATGCTCCTTAGTTGGGCGCCAATGTACCTTGCCCTACAGGCTAAGGGATTAAAAATAACTAAATGAATCTCAGGGAGCCTAGGTGGTTTTGAAATAATAAGAACACACTTCACTTTTCCTCATACGATTTTTTTTATAATGGGCTTAAACTTACTGCTAGTGTTAGGTTCACAAAACTTAGGTACAGTACACTTTTCTATTCAAATCTAAAACGTCTGGCCGTCGGGCGTCAGCGGGCAGCCGTCACTTCCTCGTCTCACTTGCTGGCCCAGACTGTCTGTTGCTCGTACCACTACCCCCTCACGTACCTCCACCGCACTTCCTATGCCATCGTTGTCATGGCAACGAAACACTCCGCGATGGAAACTAGCTCTCATTCTACTTAAATTACGGGGTAATCAACTACCTATATCGAAACAAATAACATAATAATGTATGGCATATTGGGCCGGGCACAACTTCTACAAAGGGGTTTTTTATTCATAAATTGTGTAGAAATTGGGTAGGAATCTAAAGAATTAGAAAAAATAAAATAAAAAACGCTAGCTTATTCCTATATTCGGCCTGCTTTAAAAATCTTTAATAAAATATAAAATTTAGGTTGTTTATTTAAACTATCGGTTACTACATATAATTTCTTTTTTGTTTTTTCTTTTTTGAGGACTACACACAAGCTTTAAGACATTGTAGCGTACTTTGTTATTAATTATAGTTTCTAAAAAGTACTAATCTACACCCCTTACCAATATGGAACGATTAAACATTTGTTATACAAATTATCATAAATTAGAGGGTCTAATGGGTAAAATACTAAGGACATACACCATAGTTTAGTAAACACTTTATTTTAAAAAAAATGATTAACAATATGTTATGAATATGCTATGAATAAATACTTTTTTAAATATGTTTTATTTATTACGGTACGTATTGCATACGAGTGCTTTAATCCTAACCCAGTCAGAGGCTGTAAACAAGGCATTGTTAATGTCTATAAATTCAATGCAATCTTGTTTTTTTGGAGGAGTTTTGGTTTTAATATACCTTTTAAAGTATTTTAAAACCAAAGCTTTGTTTTTTGTTTCCCAGCGCATACGACTAGATGATTTTATGTTTTTAAATTCCGACGATTTGTCGATAGCGCTATCGTCGTTAGAGGAGTATTGCTGATCATTTACTTCCCTTACTATTGAACTGAAGGCACTCTTGTTATCTATTGTTGTCTCGCTCTTTATCTTAGTTCTATTTTTAACATCTTCTATGGTGTATGCATCAAAAAGTGACGAAGAAGACTCTTTGTCACTTTCTTGGTTATGTTCTTTATTTTCATTTTTATCATCGTCTTTATCATCGTCTTTTTCCTCTTCCTGGTCAAAATCAATTAAATCTTCTCCTATTTCAATTTCATTTAAACTTTTTCCTTTAAATTCTGACCCTTTTCCCATATTTAGTAACAACAACACTTTCGCCACCTTAGCTGTTTGATACACATTTTCAGTCAGTCTGAAAAACAAAAAAACAGTGTAAGCAAAACACTGAACGAATAATATTGAGATTCCTATGGGTCTGTCAGTTAGACTGTACAAACACAGTAGAGAGAAAGTTGCAATAGGGGAGATGGGAATAAGACCAGCGTTACAAACAAATAATTATTAATGAAACTTGTCATTTGAGCCTTATTGTCTTTTTAAAGCTTAGAGATGCTAAAGGGCATAAAGGAACATTAAAAACAAAAGCATTATGAAGGACTAATGAGAATAGTGTCCCAAAATTTGCGTCAAAAATTTTAACGCATCCTATAATAATTTAGACAAAAGTTTATACAAACATGGGTCGAAAACAATTTTTTTGGGGATTTTTCTTTCTGGAAAAATCTATCTTTATTAGAAAGCACCTTATATCCAAATTCATAACTTTTTATCTGATATATCATAGTTGGTTAAAATATGTTGCTCTAATTTTGGGACTCGTTTTATACTAAATACAAGCAGGAAAGAATGCATAAAAAAAGAAAGATTGGGAAAAAGATGTAATTAAGTAGGTACTATTTGTTAAAAGAAGGTTAGTTAGTACCGGTAAAATTCCATATGAGTTTTTTCCGTATGACCCATAAATCTTGCTATTTGTTCCATCTCATCCTTTTCGAAATTCATAAGTTGCAATATCGTTGCAATTTGCTTTCTGAATCTTGTACTTGTAAGAAGTTCAGGATTTCTTGCCCCACATTTTTGAGCATGCTTTCTTAAAATACTGGTCCCGCTCATCCACCTATCATTGGATCCAGGATTTGCGAAAACATAAATATTGGATTTTGGGACTACGCTAGTTGTTTTTCTAATAACCAGCAACAAATCAATATACTTTTGCATTAATTTAGTAAATAAAATCGGAACTGGCTTACTTCCTTTTCCAAACACTACGACACGCTTAAAAGTAGCAGACATGCATTTTTCCAATTCTGTAAGAGAACTTAAGCATTCTTCCTGGTTTGCAGTAAAACAACTACTTTCATATGTAGCTATGTCTAAAAATTGAACTTCTCCTACTCTTTTTCTGTTAAAGATCAACACCAAGACCAAAGTACATTCAGCGAGAATTTTGTAGTTACTTTGAATATTTTTATTGTTTTTCAAATTATGGAAAGCATCTTCGGACAAAGACTTTATGTATGAGTTTAATGCCTGAACATCTTCTGTTAAGGGCAACAATTTTGGTTTCGCAAACTTCTGTTCATTTAAATTCTTGTGGGCTAAACTAGAGACATCGTTACACCAATGCATTTTTGTCATATCGCGAATTTCTTTTATTTCTTTTATTTTGTCGCCTCGATTAATATGAAGAAACAAAGGATTCTTTGTAACGATTGCTTTTTTTGCAACGTCACAAAGAAATTTCAAAGTTGTTCCAAAATGAAGAGCTAAAGATGATGCTTTATATGTTTTCTTTTCAGTGTCGTATCCGCATACTACTTTAGCTGCGGCTACAATATGTTCGTAACATTCAGGTTTTAATACGTCCATTAAATTTTGTATTGAAGAAGATTTTACCAATACAAGTTGTAGTCTTGCCAGCTCGCGCATTTTATTGGATACAACAGTGTTAATTTGCTTTCTTTTGTGCTTGCTAATATACGACTCCCCGAATAGACAAATTAAAGGATCAGTTTTGGCCGCATAACTTATATCGTCAGGTCGCATAATGTTAAAAACTTCTTGCCTTATTCGGCTTTTATTTAAATAATTTCCGAGCAGGCCAGTAGTTGCCAAAAACGTTTGCGATTCAGCTAGGTGTTTATTTGAGCCTGTTGAATTTGTCTCTGTTTTGGATTTACAGATTTTTCTATGTCTCCACAGGTAAGTTTTTTTATAAAAGCCGAGGCAATTTAAGCAGACATAATAATTGTCTTTAGTTGAATTATTATCTTGAATAGATTTATTTGGCGCTCGCACAACTTTAACCTTGTTTTTTTGTTCATGTAATATAAAATTCCCTTTTTTCCTTAAAGCCATAATTGCTTCCCTTCTCTCATTACTTTTAAGGGGCATTTCTAAAATTTTATTAACAGTTACGTCATCGTTATGTTTTCTAAATAAGTGCCTAGCAAAGTGACCAACTTCTTCAAAACATATCGGACAAAGGTCTTTGGTAGGTTTATTGTTGACATTGATAAAAGCATCAAAGTTTTCTTTTGATGTAGACGAACCGTCTAATAAAGTTCTTGGCTGAAAGTTTGTTTGTCGCTTGTTAATATAATTTGGAGGTTCTGGAGATTCCTAAAATTATTAAGGAATATTTACCAACATTTTTTTTGCAACCGATGGCGGTTTGTTTTCTAGAACACTTACTGGTGAAGTAAGTAAGTAAGTGACCTATAATTATTTTAACCTGTCTTTTTTTGTATAAGAAATCGTCGACTTTTGATGAGAAGCGATTTTATCTTTCTAGTAATGAATGATAATGAATTTAAAATATAAAGTTAACATAAAAGTCGTTAACAAGACCACGTTACCTTATCTAAGCTGTCCTGTGAACTATTATAAGGAAGAATAGATGATTCAGGCTTTGGACTATTAGCAGAGGGAACAAAATTCTTTTCAATATTTAAAGTAGAATCATAAACTTTGAAATTTTCTTTTTCTGTATGAGGTGAAACCTGAAAAAATTAGGCATAGAAAATGACTGTTTAACCTTTTTTTTAATAAAGATGTGTGAACTTGCGTTATCTGGACTTACATGTAAAGTAGAATTACCATTTGAGTTGGGGCTATTTACTTTTGTAGATGAATCCTTAAATAAAATATATGAACTACAATTGAAATATTTAATTTTTAATATGTAAGTATTAAATGCATTTCATGTAACTAGTGATTTTTGTCTTTAAAGTTGTCAAAAACTAAGTTTCCTTAAACAGAAAATTCCTGGTTAAACCAGTGGCGGCTGGTGAAATTTCAAAGTTGTATATCTCTGTTCCTACTTACAGGACCCGTACCAAATTTAGGCATTTTAATAGTGAGCCCACTGGGAATATATTGGTAAAGAAAAAAAAAACATTTTGTAATTTGCGAAAAAAAGTTGAATTTTGGGTGTGCCCCTCCTAAGAAGAAAATGAACACATCTAGGTATTTTATTTATTATTTTTTCTTAACAAATTTTACATCATTCTGTCGACAGTTTTTAAATTTTAAGAGAAATAATGTGATATTATAACGTTATAGTCATTTGAATTTTTTTTTTAAATTATATTTTAGGCTTAAAAAAATTCAAATGACTATAACTTTCTACTAACACATTTTTTTCCCTCCAAATTTAAAAACTGTCGACAAAATGATGTAAAATTTGTGTAAAAAAGTAATAAATAAAATATCTAGACGTGTTCATTGTTTTCTTAGGAGGGGCACACCAAAAATTCACCTTCTTTTCTCAAATTACAAAATATTTCTTTTCTTTACCAAAACATTCCCAGTGGGCTCACTATTAAAACCCCTAAATTTGGTACGGGTCCTGTAAGTAGGAACAGAGATATACAACTTCGAAATTTCACCAGCCGCCACTGGGTTAAACTTAACATAGTGATGACGAAAAAAAAATAATTAAGGGACCTTTATGAAAATTACACACAAAAAATTGTAATTTCAGTAAATATTAAACGACATAAAATATGTAGATTAATGAAAATACCTCTGAATAATCAGTCTCTGAGGGTGTATACGTTGGATCTGCGATAGAGTCATCGTCATAAATGGATGGATTCCTCTTCGCGTCTTCATTATAGATTTGACTGCTATTACATAAGCCGTTCAAATCATTTATTATTTTATTTTCAACTTTAAATGCCTATAAAAGTAATATTTTTCTAAAATTACGTCATGGTAAAAAAATAATAAAAAAAACCCTATGTATAGAAAGTAGTAATAATTATTAAAACTTTTAAGAGACCCAAGTTTCTTTAAAATATAGGTTTTCGGAAATATGTTTAGCAAATGTTGAGCTGGAAATATTTTTTTACAACTTTCAACAAGCTTGTAACAAATATTGAGAAAAACGTAAAAAATTTGGTATTTTTTAATTTGTGTTTTTATTGATAAAATTCAACATAATCTGTTTATTTAAAAAATTGTGTTACTCAGAACTGTAAAAATCATAACTTGTATTTAACTAGAAATAATAAAAACTTTGGTTTTGGTAGAGTGTCAAAACATCTAAAGAATAAATCTGTTTCTTTTAGGGGACTAAGTGATTATAACAATTTGGATGTTCCCATTAAAACTTTTAAAAATGTAAAAATATCATTATGGGAGTATTTACTCACAACACAAAATAAAAACTGATTTTTTATTATTTCCAAATTGGCATTTTAAATTGGTATGATTACACCGGCACACAAAAAAAAGTGGTCTGTACATTTGACCAGACCCATCTATCTATATGTATTTTGATGCGCTGAATCCAAATCCGAAGTCCATTTGGCCCGTACACCCTCAAATTTTGAGTAAATTGCAAAAAACGCTGAAAATGGCTAAAAATTGCGAAAAGTGCAGCTATGAAAAAGAAGAAAATTTTATTGAACTAGATCAAGTATGTTTCTTATGTATTTTGATGCGCTGAATCCACATCCGACGTCCGTTTGGCCCGTACACCCCCCAAATTTTGAGTAAATGGCGAAAAAACGCTGAATATGGCTAGAAATTGCGAAAAATTGCAGTTATGAAAATGAAGAAAATTTTATTGAACTAGATCAAGTATGTTTGGTATGTATTTTGAATCCAAAGTCCGTTTGGCCCGTATACCCTCAAAATTTTGAGTACATTGCGAAAAACTTCGAAAAATAGCTAGAACTTGCAATTCAACTTCGGAGGACTGATTGCTTTTGCCTGTAACCAGGGCACCTGCAGGATCCCACGTGGTGACGGTGGGCAACAGAACCGTATGGCAGAGTCCTGGGGTATGCCGTCATGGCAGGCACAAGCGATAAGTGCTTTACGATGCAGGAATTCGGAACCCCAATATCGGCGTCTGGTCAGGGTGAGAAAGCAGGCCCGCAGGCTTCGTCATCAAACGACTTCAACTCTGCATTAATGGGTCACTTGGCTTCTGTAGAGTATAATATTACAAGAAATCACTCCCACATACGTAATAAAAGTCCTCATTGGTACGTAAGAACAATACTATTTTTGACTATTTTCTGCTACTTCATTGCTATTTTTTACGATGTTTGATATATGAACGATCGAGATTAACAGATTCTGAATTTGGATTCAGCGCATCAAAATACATAAGAACCGTACTTGATCTAGTTCAATAACATTTGCTTCATTTTCATAACTGCAGTTTTTAGCCATTTTCAGCGTTTTTTCGCAATTTACTCAAAATTTTGAGGGTGTACGTCCAAACGAACTTCGGATTCAAAATACATACGAAACATAGTTGATCTAGTTCAATAAAATTTTCTTCATTTTCATAACTGCAATTTTTCGCAATTTGTAGCCATATTCAGCGTTTTTTCGCAATTTACTCAAAATTTTGAGGGTGTACGGGCCAAACGGACGTCGGATTTGGATTTAGCGCATCAAAATACATAAGAAATATACTTGATCTAGTTCACTAAAATTTTCTTCTTTTTCATAAATGCACTTTTTCGCAATTTTTAGCCATTTTCAGCGTTTTTTGCAATTTACTCAAAATTTGAGGGTGTACGGGCCAAACGGACTTCGGATTTGGATTCAGCGCATCAAAATACATATGGATAGATGGGTCTGGTCAAATGTACAGACCACTTTTTTTTTGTGTGTCGGTGTTATTTTTAGGAAATTATTGCATTGCAACATTGCAACATATTGCAAAAATAAATCCTATTACTACTACTAAACTATAGTATGCATTTTTAGATTTGCCTGGGTTTCATTAATTTTTATAGAAGTATTCTTTATAACTATTAGGATACCTACAATTACTATTTCTCAAATTTAAGTACGTTATAATTTACCTCTTCTATATAGTAATTTTGCTTATTATAATAATCTGCCGAAACGGCCTTATTGGGTTGAACGGAAATACTGTGATAGGAGTCATTGCTTGAATTAGGAATATCTAAATCTTCCCCATTTTTTACATACGGTGATACCTATAACAAATTTAGAAACTGTTAAAAAAGATCATATGAAGGCAAATGGTACAATTTACCTCAAACAATTCATTTTCCACAGAAAAATCATAAGGATTGATATCTTTTTTAACAGTGCTTGTTCCCTGTGATATTATAACGTTAGATATAATATTTATCCCATTATTTAGATTGTTATCTGGTGGTCTGAAATTTTGCATGTCAACATTTGATAACCATTCATTGACGTATTCTTTTTGGCTAGTCACACCTTCCGTGTTTATTAAACTGTTGCTCTCCCTTGGTTTTATATATATATATATATATATATATATATATATATATATATATATATATATATATATATATATATATATATATATATAATGGTGTGAAACTAAAAACATCCTTGTTTTTGCAAGTTACATTACATCATCTGAAAACTTGGCTGACAAAGAGTCTATACTCGATTTGAAATTGGTTGATAGTAATAAATCATTTTTAGCAGCCGATTCCATAGGCGCACCTACCTGACGTGCCGGTTTGAACCCTATTTACTTATCCGAATAATTTAGTAATCATTATTGTCATAACAGGTAAAAATAATTATGCCGAGAATTCCGGGAACAATTAATACACAATGTTACTTTTCAGGTAGTTACGAAAAATTAGGTACCTCTACTTATTGGTATAAAACTGTGAGTCATTTTAAGAATGCGAGTATTCTAGGACACACATTTGGGTAATTTTTGAAAATGGAGAGTCTTTCAGGATTTATTCCAGTTAAGCGAGCTGCGAAATCAGCGCTAAGCATTAGTGAAAAGATTATTGTGCTTAATGTATTTAATGCACTTAGATATCAAAAAAGTGCAATAAGTATCGATTCTGCAGTGGAACTTTGTTCAAAGATGACAGGTATTGGAAAAGCAACCATCTACAGGCTGATGCGGGAAGAAAAGACAGGAACCGTGACGCCACCAAAACCATCTCCAGGAAGGCGAACAATACCGATCGATGAGGACGAAAAGGCCATCATAAGACGAAAGGTGCATTCATTCTATTTCAATAAGGAGATCCCTACTTTGGATAGAGTTTTAGGGGCAGTAAAAGAAGACTTTCCTGCAATCAAGAGAGATAAACTATGGAAAGTTCTAAGAGAAATGAATTTTAGATGGGAAAAACATAGTCGGAAGTCTCATTTGCTCGAAAAAGATGAAATAGTATGTTGGAGACGTAATTATTTGAGAAAAATAAGAAAATTTCGCAATGAAAACAAAACAATTTTCTATTTGGACGAAACATGGCTGAACGAAGGCTACACAGTTGGAAAAATATGGACAGACAAAAATGTGACTTCTCACCGGCAAGCATTTTTAGACGGTCTATCAACAGGAATAAATCCGCCCTCTGGAAAAGGAAAACGATTAATTATAACTCACATCGGTAGCTCCAATGGATTTTTAGAAGGTGGACTATTATCATTCCAATCAGTTCGTACAGGCGATTACCACGAGGATATGAATGCTGATGTTTTTGAGGAGTATTTCGAACAAATGATAGAGCTGATTCCACCTGGCTCCGTCATTGTGTTAGATAACGCTCCGTATCACTCCAGAAGATTGGAGAAGATGCCTACAACTGCTTGGCGAAAAGCAAAAATTATCGAGTGGCTTGTGGAGAAACAAATACAATTTGAGGACAATATGGTTAAAAAGGAGTTGCTATCAATTGTAAACACCCATAAACATCGGTTTCAAAAATATGTTGTTGACGAAATGGCCAAAAAACAAAATATAATAGTGCTTCGGCTCCCCCCCTACCATTGCGAATTAAATCCGATCGAACTGGTATGGGCTCATGTGAAAGGTTATGTGGCTAGAAAAAATACCACTTATAAAATGAGTGATGTTCAAAAACTCTTTGAAGAAGCGCTTCAAGAAGTCAACGCAGGGAAGTGGCAAAGATGTATAGAGCATGTACTAAAGGAGGAGGAAAAAATGTGGCAATTGGATAGTTTACTGGAGAAAACGGTCGAACCACTTATTATCAATTTAGGGGAAGAAGACAGTCCCTCAGATATTTCATTTTCTGATGATGATTAATTTAAAGCGAAGAACTGTAATGACTTACTATAAATTTTATAGAATTTCAAATAGAAACATTTTTCCAAATTTACTTGTTTATTAGTTGCTTTATTGTTATTAGTATTATATTTATTCAAATACAAGGGTAACAAATTATGCCACACATCCGAATGTTCACTAAATTATATAATTATTGTGTTTAATATAAACTTAAACCCACCCGAAAGCACGTGCATGAGTGCAAAACATCACAGGTAGAATACTACCGCTTATTGTTCGAGCCTCGGGTTAAGCTTTGTATTCGACGCCCTTATCAGATCTATAGGAATGGAAAGTTTAATAAATGCAAAAGGGTCTAGACTTTCAATGTATATACTATTTAAAACTTGGCAATTTAGGTGGACCACTCTGTGTACGTGTTTGACGGATTTTAATGCTTTATTACTATCAACCAATTTCAAATCGAGTATAGATCATTATCAATCGACACCGAATATGAATTAAACCATTACGCTTTCAGAAATATCCGGCAGATCTTCGGAGAACCTGAAATAGATTTATTCGCTTCCAGAATTAATAAAAAATGCAAAAAATATATTTCCTGGTTCCCCGACCCAAGTTCTTTCTCAACAGACGCGTTTACACTTTCTTGGAATAAATATTATTTTTACGCGTTATTATATATATATATATATATATATATATATATATATATATATATTATATATATATATATATATATATGTATAAATAGTATATATTATATATATATATATATATATATATATATATATTATATATAATATATATATATATAAATATATATATATAATAACGCGTAAAAATAATATTTATTCCAAGAAAACGCGTTTACACTTTCTTGAATAAATTATTAATTTTTACGCGTTATTATATATTATATATTATATATATATATATATATATGTATATATATATATTATATATATATATATATATATATATATACATATATATTATACTATATATCATATAATATAAACTATATAAACGCGTAAAAATAATATT